>JAFIRS010000216.1:0-600000 GCA_018342105.1 Gonioctena quinquepunctata
ATTCCTTTGACAAAGAGGACATTTTTTTTTAAATTTTTTCTCAAAATTAAATATCATATAGGCCCCCCGATCATATGGGTTTGAAAGTTTTTTGTTAACAATTTTTTTAAAAAAACTAGTAAATCATTGATTGACTTTAAAACCAAATTGAAAACACCCTAATTGACAACTTTTTTTTACAATAAAATAAATTTTTTCGGGGCACTGTTTTTTGGGTGTTTGTATGATTTGTTCTGTTTTTCTTTTTTTTTTCGTGTATAAAACCGTGTTTAAAAAAGGGGTATAATTCTTTCTTTTACTTTTTAAGACTTCCCCCGGGGGTGTCCACAAAAGGGGTTACTTTTTTTTTTGGGAGATAATGGAAAAAATTTTTGGGAAGACCCTGTTTAATGCAAAAAAACTGTCCATTTGTTACGTTTATCCTTTTTTTTTTTTCAAAAAAAATTTTTTTTTTACTCTGGGGGGGCTATGGATATGTTAAAAAAACTAATTTCAGTCCTAAAATGTTTGAAAAAATGCAACTTACTTTTTTCCAAAAAAAAATTTTTTCCCAGTATGTACGTTTTCGATCAAAATGTTTCGCTATGAGACGTTTGATTTTAAAAATTTTTATTTTTTTTTTTAAGGTAACATGGTGGCTCGTGGGGTTAAAAAAAAAAGGGGAATTACGATTAATTTGATCCCCACTCTATTAGGTTTTTAAAAAAATTTTCAAAAAAAAACTAAAAATATAACGTTAAAAAAATCACCCGGTACCCTCGACCAACAAACAAAAAATCTTAAATTTTTGGGGAAAAATTTGGGCGTCGACATATATTTTACATCTCTTCAAAAAAGTAAATTAGGTAGTTATTTTTCCCTCTTTTTTTAAAAAAAATCATGGAAAAAAAAATAAAAACAGGAACTAAAAAAGTTGATATTTTTTTTTTTTTTTGGAGGCGTAGAAAAAAAATTCAACCGATGCCCCTCTCTACCCACAAAATTCCTGATCGGACGCCCCCCCCGGCACTTTTTCCCAAACTGGTTCAAAAATCCCGAAATGGGCCTAAAAGAGGGGGAACGATTGTTTTTTTGTGGGGAAGGAAAAGAAATAGATGTTCTGGCTACTTTCGAAAATTAATACGTCACTCGGGGGAGATCGCGCAAATTTTTTTTGAAAAATATAAATATCATTCATTTAAATATCAACACACCAGTACCCTACACAAAACGATAAAAAAAGGGGTTACTTGAGTATTCAATTGGTTCTTTGGAAAATTTTTGGGGGGATTACACATTTCCATAAAAAAATTCTGTATACGACAAAAAGCCGTTTCATAATTTGGGACATTTCAAAAAAAATAATAAGCGATTTTTCGTGCAAATTTACCTTGATGGAGGGAAAGAAATTTCCAAAAACTTTTTAGTTTCAATTTTTTTGGGTTGGGTTTTTTGGGGCCATAATTTTAGGCCCATAATTTTGACGGTTTTCCTGACGGGGGGTGATTTCTAATTTTTCCTCCGGGAAATTGGCTTTTTTTGGGGCGAAGTTCCATTAATAAATCGAGTTTTTTAATTTTAAAAAATTTCCCCCCCCCAAAACCCGAAGTTACGGAATATCTGCATGAAACATACAACAAAACTGGATTAAATAGGGTCCAGTTTTTTGGCCGCGAGGTAAAATGGGTTTTTTTTAAATTTTTAACCTTTATTTTTTCCCTTTTTTTTAAAAAAATTTTCCAGACCACCCGACCTTACGCCCCCCGTTTTTTTTTTTGGGGGTGAAAGTAAAAACGGAGTTTCTGATGCCCCCGCCACACGACTGTTTGAGGAAAAATGGGGCAGCATTCTAGAATTACACCCAAGACTTGAAAAAAGTTGTAAGGCCAAAAAAAAAAATTCGCCTTTGTCAGCAACAAGATGGGGGGATTTTTTAAAATCGGGAAACCCCCAAAATTTAAATGGTAGTTTCAATATAATTATTTCATTTTTAACAGGTCTTCATTTTAGAAAAGTTCAACGGGTTTTTGGGTTTTTTTTTTTTTTTTTCGAAAAAATTTTTTAAAAAACCAATAGGTGGGTATCAAAATAAACGTAATAAAATTCCTTTTTTTTTTAACCCGACGGCCCCCATGTTGCCTTTTAAAAAAAAAAATAATAAAAAATTTTTAAAAACAAACGTCAGATAGTTGAAACATTTTGATCAAAAAAAAGTAGTATTTTTACAAACATTTTAGGACTGAAATTGTTATTTGAACGTATCGATAGCCCCCTAGAATGAACACTGATTTCGAAAAAAAAAAAAAAACGGTTACAAACAGAAAAAAATGATACATGGTTGTATTCTTAAAAGCATATGGAGGGAAAACAACTGAAAATATACCGGTGTCCCATTTAAAAATCGAAAATTCATGTCACTTCCCGGGGGAAAAGAATTAATGGAGTTGAGTTACTTGTCAAAAAAAAGCAGTTTTATCATCAAACAGATTTTCCCCAAAATTTTATTCCTTTTCTCCCAAAACAAAAAAATTATAAGGGCGAAACCCCCTTTTGTGGACACCCGGGATAATTTTAAAAATGCTACCAATACAATGTAAATTGTCAAAGGGGTCAAAAAAATGATGATGATGATGATGAATAACTATCCCCCTACTTATAAAAAAAAAGCGGGGGAAAATATTAGAAAAATCATTTTTGAACAATTTTAAAAATTTCAACCCTTTTAAATATCGAATCATATGAAGAAAACTTTTCCCGATAAAAAAAGTCCGGAAAAATCAAAAAAACTCACATGGTTATGGATTTCCCAACACTTGAATGAATCATTTTTTCAAGCCCCAAACACATTGAAGAACTGAGATCCTTTAAATTTCCCCTTGAAAAATAATAAATTTCGGTCAGACAAAATCACAAATGAAATAATCAACCTTCTTTTGAGCACGTAGCAAAACTATTGTGTTATATTTTCAATGTGTGCTTAGGATCTGGCAAAGTACCGGAACATTTAAAAAAAGCTTTTTCCCCTCTATTAAAAATTGGACAGGGGGCGGACATCATAGAAATACCCCCAGGGCCCCCGGGGTTTTTGGTTTCCGGGATTGATCGTATGTCAGTCAATCAGGGGGGTTTCGATTATTAACTCCATGGGGTATAATTTCCCAAATAGCGTTCGAAAATCGAAAAAGTTATGTATATTTTACTATGGGACTGACGTTCGAAAATACCCAGTATTCGCTACGGGGTTTTAAATCTCTAACTCTACAAAATAGCGGGGTTTATTTAACCCCCCAAAAAAATTGAAAAGAACTCGGGGGGACGAAAAATCTCTTTATTTTTGTGTCCCCACTCACACAGCCAAAAGATTGATATTATTCATGTGTATGTTTTTAATACTGTAAGTAATCTTGGAGAAACATATGTCTACCAAGTTCATACTGCCCCACCCCCAATTCTAACCTGGGCCCTATTTTTTAATAAAGCTGCTTCGAAACGATCACATGACAAAGGGGGGCTTTTCCCCTTGGGGAATATTGAATAGAAATTGAAAATTTGCATTTTATTCAGATATTTAAATCTGATTTTCTATTCCAGTCCCAATTAAGAACTCATATAGATGAATTTTATGAACATCTTGTTCATATTTTCAGTAGTAATACCATTTTGACTGAATTTTTTTTGATAAGTCTGTCGATTTATTTCAAAACAAACTGAGTTTTTGAAAACAAGGCCCCAAGGACGGGTGGTTTTTTAACAACCCCAGTTGGGGTTTAAAAAAAGAAATATAAGATAAATTCAATAACAGTGGTATTTTTTTTGATTTATTCCACAAATAAAAGTGAAAGGTCAAAAAAATTTAAATTCGGCAGAATGAGAGGAAGAAATTTAATAATAATAAATTTAAATTTATTTAAAATTTAGTTTTTTATTTTAACTGTAAACAATTTGTTTTAATTATTTTTTTTACCTAAAAACAATAAATAATTTTGTATGAACACGAACAAATACATTATTCTCGACTATAATTATTATAAATGATGAAATTGAAAAAAATTTGAAGGGTATGAGGGTTTTTAAAGGTGGATACAATGTATTGGGGTGAAGGTCAGTAAACCCCAAAAAAATTTCTATTAAAACCCCCCTAAATGATTTATCAACAATCTGAAGACGCCCCTTGAAAATGAAAATTGGGAACAGACCTATACAGCCATCGACTATAAAAAAAAAATTCAATAATTTCCACGATACTTTGATGTTTCACCGAATCAAGCCTGCCCCATGAAATCTTCATCATTTTCTAAAGCAAATACCAATGAATGGGTGAATGACACTGTGAGAGAATCAGTGAAAATTTGAAAAACTATTTTATCTTAAAAGGGAAATTTCCCCCCATTCTAAAAGAGCAGTACAAAATGAAAAAAAAAGGCACAATATGTTAATAAATACTACCAAATCTAATTATTACTCTGACATACTACTGAAATCTAAAAATTAAAAAAAACTGCCTGGAACCTTATTTCAAAACTAGGCAGCCCGGGAAAAAGAAAAAACAAAACAGAAACATTACAAAAAAACCCGGGAAAAAATATGGGTATTTCTAACCCCGGGGGAAAAATTTCCCCAAAAATTTTTTAACGTTTTTTTTTGTGAATGCTCCACATGAAACTATAAAAAAATGAAGAAGCCTTTGCTGACAGGTGAAACATCAACTATGACAAATAAAAGTCTGGTCAACAGTATGTTCATTTCCCCTATATCGGAAGAGCAGGTGCTCTTTTTATAAAACATAAAAAAAAAATAAACATACATGTGGCCCAGATGAAATTTCAGGGTTCATAATTAAAAAAATTTCAAATACGATTATAAAACCTGTAACTTACCTCATTAATTTTTTCATTTCAAACAGGAATATTTCCACCCCGAATGAAAGCCGCGCTTGTTTCGCCCATTTTGAAAAATACCCAAAAATTTTGGGAAAAATTTCCGTCCCAAACACTATTACACCCATCATTTCGAAAATTTTCGAATATGCGATATTAGAACAATACTGAATTTCATGGGAAAAAAAATAAGGCAATTGCTGAGAACCAGCACGGTTTCCCTACCCGAACATTCTACAATTACAACTATTCACAGTTTTTTCGAAAAAATTTTACTCTCCCTGGAAGAAGGCGAAGGGCGGGTGGGTTCTGTGATCTCAGCCGTGCCTTTGATTTGTTCAACATGACATTTTATTGGATAAATTATTCAGATACAGAATCCCCGGGGGAAAAATTCATGAATGGTTTTTGTCATATCTCAAGGGACGTCTTCAGAAAAAACAAGATAAATCACGTGGCGAACAATGGGAAAAAATTTGGGATTTACTTCTAGTGAACTTCCGATAGGAATAGGGGTTTTCAGGGCTCAGTATTGGGCCCTATTTTGTTTACACTTTTCATCAATGGGGTACCTCTAATCCCCCCGAATGCATTTACCCCGTTTGTATGCAGATGATTCCACGTTATTATTCACAGGCAAATCTGAGGGGACAAATTCAAAACAACATTAACACTACTTTTCAGTCACTTCGTAAGTGGTTATACGATAATTCTCTTTTCTGAATTTTAAAAAAAATCATATAAATTTTTTACACCGGGCAGAATAAAAAAAACCCAGCCCGTAGAAATAACTATAATGATCAAATTATAGACAAGGGGGAATGCTCTACTTTTCTAGGTATTGGGCTTGATCAGAATGTATCCTTCAATACTCACTGTAAAAAATTTTTGCTAATTTTTGGGATTAAATGTTTTCAACTAAGATCTCTCAAATCTAAAATTGACATACAGGGGGCTCCCCGGGTCTTCTATTTGGGGAAAACAATCCCGATTAACATACGGAATAACCATCTGGGGTAGTTCTTCTGCAGTTAATGAGGTTTTCTGGTGCAAAGAGGATTATGCATTGCTAATGTTCCCCAAAGGTACCCTCATGCGGGATCTATTCAAACAATTTTAAAAATTTTTCCCTCTCTAGGGCCCTACATATATTGGAACTTTTAACATATATACACAAGCAACGCAAAACTCTGGTTAGAATAACTCACTACAGGTCATCATACAAGATCAAAAAAAAAATTTATCCCCCAAAAGTTCGTTTAACAGTTCTCAGAAATCTGCAGATATACTGGGACTAAGATTATATAACTTTTTCCAAGAACTAAAATTGATAAAAAGGGGCACACATTCAAAAGAGATGACTTTTCCTCGCCCTCTGCCTATTCATTAATAAATTTTTTGTAGTTTTAGATAAAATGTTTTGTCTGTCTATATTTTATATCTTATCTTATACACTTTATTTTTATATTTTAAAATTTTATCTTATACACTTTATGTAAACCTTGTTTATATCTGACTTGTCCGATATCAGCTCATGGATTAAATAAAAATTGGATAAATTTGGGAATTAAATTGTTGGATTATTATTTGGGTGTACTTGGGGTACTCCAAAAGTATTACTATTTCGATGATTTTGGGAACTTGGATGGGGAAATAGGGGTTTTTTCAGTTCGAACTTCCATGTGCGGTATTTTCCCAGTTTGTTCACTAACCCCGGATTGTTTTTGGGGGTAAAAGTATTTTCCCCCGCTTTTACTGGGGAAAAAATTGCCCCAAAGGTTTAGAATATGTTTTTTGTGCAACGTTTATTGAAAATGCAAAAGCACATTCAACCTTGGTTAAATTTTATTCAATTAAACCCGGGGGTGAAAATCCCGGGGCCCCTATGTTTTATTATTATATTTATTTCACTTGGCATTCACTGTAAAAAAAAACTGTATTGGTTAACCCTTTTCGAAAAAAATTTCCCCGGGATAATCTCGGACCGGGTTTTCAAAATTTTGAGTAATCCTTTTTACTATCTGCACAGCTTTATCCCCCCCTTGGGGGGTTTTTGGAGAATATCGGGTTATATAAAAAATTCTGTTTGTTAAACAGCCTTTGTTGAAAGTTTCTTCCAAAAAATGTAACATGGAAAAAGTTGTTTTTCGCCAAGCTAGTTCTACTGCAGCTATGTAAAAAAACTTCTTCTGGAGCCCTTTGGCGTGTTTTTTGGCCCCATTGTGCAAAATTTTTTCTATATTCGTCTGAAGTCATAGCGACAGAACTCATTTTTTTTCGGTCACCAACTTTTTTTTACTATCTCGAGCCGCCCTCGCCCCCCGGGAACATTATATCTTTAAAAAGGGGACCCAATATGTCTCTGACACTCACAAAAATATTTTCTCATACTAATTTTGCAGTAGTGTTTCCTTAGGGTTTTTTAAAAACACCCTCCTTGTAATCACTCCCAAAATTTTCCGCATATTGGTTTTCCCACCCCTTTTGAATGAATGCTAATCTTTCGTTTTTTTTTTTTTCTGCATCTGATTTGTAGTTGCGTTCCGCACAGAACGTCAAAAATTTGGGGTTTCCCCCTAAAATAAGATTTTTTTTTTTTTTTGTTACTGGGTATATTTTCTTCAATTTTTTTGCGTTATTACTTCGTTTGAAGGCCCAAAAGGGTTTATTTTTTGCAGCTACAATTATTTTGGGGGGCAAAAACCCAAAATTTTCTTCGATCCCTATCCCCTGGTTACGTCGTTGAAAACACGAGCTGATAGACCAATCAGGGTTTAAAGACAGCTGGGTTTTTTGCGATAATCAAACTGTCTTTGGTTTTGATTGGTCAGATTTTTTGAAAATTCCCCAAAGGGGGGTGGAATAGTCAAAAAATCCATCATATGATAGACATATGTTACAATTGGCGAACAAGATTCTAGAAAGTTATCTTACTATTGTCAGCAATATTTTCTCCGGTTTCATCCTTCCATTGTTCTTGCCATTTTCGTTTTTTTTAACAATAGCGCCTATTTCCGATGTCAGAACCTTCTGTCACTCGGACATAACAACTCAAATAAATTCGCGCCGTTCAGAATAGCCACATTAATAGTACTCGCTCAGAGTAAATTTAGAAACCTTCAAATGCTTTACTCTACTCTAGGGTTTATAATCAGACACCTCAGGGCGTAATTAATAGGTACCTATAGATTATTAAAGCTACAATCATTCAGGCCAGTAGATTATGAACCAATCAATTAACATTAATTCCAAAAGTTTTTAAACTTCAATGGAATGTTAGTGCAATAATGAAAATAAACTATAAAATTTTGCGAAGTCTGCGATAGACGGAACATTGTTGTGATTGCAAAAACGTTTGCATGCTTTATTTTTGCACTGAATATTGCAAAAGATGTACAAACTAGGCATACCGATAGTAATGATGTTTTACAACAGCATGCATTAAGTTTGCAACCTTGTAAAAGTTACGTAACCTTGTTCTTTGTCATTTGTTCGTTTTTTCATTTGCAATTTGTTTAAAAATTACAAAAGTTTTGCAAATTGAATAAGTGAACGAAAAAAAAAATCAACATATCCATAAATTTGCAGAAAAGCATTTCTGAAAAACGCATCACTTATTTATCAAAACTTTTTTATAGCACTTTACCATTGTCAATGCACACAAACATTGAAATTATTACAAAAGTTTTTAATTGTAGTTACAAATAGAATAATATCGGTCTCAGTGGATATGTAACTGTGCAACCTCATATGAAAAACGGAACCTTTTATACATTTTTGCATTTTACAACTGCTGAAATAATTGCAAAAGTTCTGCAAATTGGAATTATAATTACGACTAATATTTTTTACGTGACGTAAGATATTTGCAGCAAATCATTGTTCAACAGAAACATTTTTTTGTATAATTGATTTGTTTTTATTAATTTGGTCATAAATTGTAGACATTATTGCAAATAGGTTTAGATATATATTAGACCGACATACAGAGTGGCCACTTTTTTAATGGGATTGTGTGGTAACTTTTTAAACCATAAGAGTTAGAAGGTCGGTCAAATGGAGAAAAGTTGTATTCATAGAAGCATTGTCAAGCAGTTCAAACGAATCGAGATTATCAGGGCCAGTTATTGAGATATCATAGAAAGGAAGTAAATTCTGTCATTTTGATTTTCTTTTTTCCACTTTATTTCGAATATTATCAAAAATGTCACGGGAGTTTTGTTCGACGATGGGGTATCATCAATTTGACATAATCGAATTTTCGTATCTAACGTTTCGTACGCTCTGAGCCACCCTCAACCTCATTTTTCAATACGGTTCTGCATTTATGACACTTTTTTTCAGAGGCAACGCAACTTGTGAATTCAACGATGATATATCATACAATGTCATTCAAAGTTGATTTTTCGAAAGGTGATTTGACCCTTATCCAAATTTCTTTTGGGTCGGATCGCAATACATTACATTTAGAGTACCTTTAGTTTAATTACCAACATGTAATACATTTCGATAGAAAAATCAACCTACTCATCTTCAACTGAATGGAACGTAACAGAATCGGAAGCAGAAACAAGTAATAATTATTTACAAATTTCCAAGAGGTAGAAAAACCTAATTCATAACGATTAAACAGAAACTATCATTTTAATGAAAGAAAAAATCAAATGATTATTCGAAGTAAATGATGAACATTAATGAAATGTAAGTGTTCAGGAAATGTCCCATTTTTGTAAAATGCACTTTGTAGTTCTGGAACCCATACTTCTTATACATTTTGCTTGTTCGTCTCCTTGAATACCTTCAATACATTCTCAATCTTCTCGCGAGGAATCATTATTGTTGTTAGTTTGTCATTTGTTCCGTTGAAACAAATTTACAGGAATCGAACTTTATTTTGAATCATTTCGGTATAATTTTGCAAGGCTTGGTATTCAAATTTAAAAAATCATTGTATTCGCGTGTACT
This sequence comes from Gonioctena quinquepunctata, assembly GCA_018342105.1. Classification (NCBI taxonomy): domain Eukaryota; kingdom Metazoa; phylum Arthropoda; class Insecta; order Coleoptera; family Chrysomelidae; genus Gonioctena; species Gonioctena quinquepunctata. Next base: position 9,822 of record JAFIRS010000216.1, read on the forward strand.
TGAGCTATTTTATTAACAGCAGTTTTTGATAAATTGCATTCACTGGCCACACAGTTCTCGATTTTTCTACAGGTTCAATTGAATTTGGGTCAGAACATTGATATCGTTGACTTGTTTTCTTACATACACACAACTCTCGAGGTTTGCTGAATGTATTTTCAAGTAGTAGGCCGTGGATAAAAAACTTATAACAAGAAATATCATATTATTTGTCACTTCGTTTATTATTGTGTCACAAGAACTTGTCATTCGTACTTTTTTCTGGTAATTTCAATTCAACTTATTCGATATGGTAAGATACACAAATGAAGAGAAAGAGATATGTACAGAAGTGTACATAAAATTAGATAGAAATTCGAACAGAACAATAAGGTATAGTGAATTATATCCTGAAGAACAACACCAAATATTAAAATGTTTCGACGTTTATCACAACGTTACTTGCACATAATTATCCATCAAACCTAGAGGTCATATGTACGACGAAACAGGCCTATCAATGACATAATGTTCTGGCCCAAATTCGAATGAATCCGGAATAGGATCGAGAACTATGTCGAATGAATCTAATTATAAACTGTTAATAAATAGTCAGAAAATTACAATTACCATGACTATAAATACCAAGCCGTGCAAAAACTATATCACCGCAATGATCCTGAAGAGGTTGCAATTCTGTAGTGGTTTCAACAGCGAAAGGTGCGGAATAACAACAATTTTGCGCACAATATCATTTTGGGGAGACGAGCATTCACAAATTCTGGCATGTTCAATCGAAGGAACAAACATTTTATACCACAGAAAATCCTCACTTAATTCATGAAGTTGAACGCATCAATATCGTTGTTCTTTGAACATATGGTGCGGTTTGTTGAATAATAAATTACTGGGACCTATTTTGTGACGGCAACCTAACCGCAGCAAAATATGTAGAAATTATAGGAAGAAATGTTGGATGATCTTTTCTACGCCGCGGTATCACGGCGTAATAGTCCATGGATTTCCAACAAAGAGGGATGTGGTCACACACAACTCAAGAATAGTCACAGACTATCTAAATCGAACTTTCGATTCATGGATTGGAACCAAAGAGGTCAGTAGCATAGCTGCCAGATCTCCGGATTTGAATCCGCTGGATTTTTATTTGTCAAAAATAAAATTTATGTTACTACGAACCCGACAATGAGATTCTTTCGCGAGAAGATTGAGAATGTATTGGAAGGTATTCAAGAGGAGACGAAATAAGCAAATGTATAAGAAGTATGGTTGGGGCAAAGTGCATTTACAAAATGGTGGACATTTCGAACACTTACTTCATTAATGTTCATGCTACTTTCGAATAATCATTTGATTTTCTTTCATTAAATATTAGTTTCGTTTAATTCACTTGTATTAGGTTTTCACCTCTTGAAATTTGTAAATAATTATTACTTGTTTCTTGCTTTTATTGATTCTGTTTCGTTCCATTCGGTTGAAGATAGGTAAGTTGATTTTTCTTATCAGAAATGTATTGCATGTTGTTATTAAACTAAAGGTACACAAATGCCAATACAGATCCGACCCAAAGAAATTTGGATAAGGTCAAAATCATATGAAAATCAACTTTGAATGACATTGTATGATATATCGTTGAATTCAACGTTAAAGTTCTTTCTAAAGTGTCATAAAATATGCGGGTCGTATTGAAAAATGAGGGTTGAGGGTGGCTCAGAGCGTACGAAACGTTAGATACGAAATTCGGTGCTTATCGAAGTGGGGATAATTTACTGTCGAATAAAACTCCTGTATGACATTTTGATAATGGCCCGAAATAAAGTGGGAAGAAGAAAAATCAAAATGACGGGGTGCGCACAACGCGGTAATACTTTCAATAACCGGCTCCCTGATATCTGGGAACTGGCCCCGACGCTTGACTATACTATGAATACAACTTTTTCTCCACGACTTTCCGACCTTCTAACTCTTATAATTTAAAGATTACAACTCCTAAATCTACATCAAAAGTAACCCTCTCTATCAATCAATCCCATAAATACTTGATTATCCATCGTTATATTTTTGTCCTGGTTGATTGAAATTGCATCCCGAAAAAATGATACGGTTACGCTTGGTGCTACTACGTAATTTGAAATTTATTATTATTAATATTAGAAGCAAGCTATTTTGTTTTTGTCGCAATGTATTTTGCCTGTTTGCATTTCGCACCAAATTGTTGTTTTAGTTTAAGTTGTTTTTCTTTTTTTTTTTATTCTAGCTTAGTAGCTAAGCGGCCCTCTAAAAACATGGAATAAAAATTTACAAATTGATCAAGAGGCTTCATTTTATCTTCAGTTTTCATATTCCAATCACATCAGAGAAAAGTACATAATAGCAAACACTTTTAAATAATCACTGTTTTCGACTAATCCTTGAAATAAATTCAATCTAACATTTTTCGAATGCAACAATCGAAAGAGTAAAAAATTTTTTGTACATTCTTGCTAAAAGACTATTGGATTGATTTTTATCGCATTAGAAACGACATGAAATCATTCTTCATTTTAAAATGTTCACTTGTCACAACATGACTTTATAGCAATCGAAGAGATTTCAAAATGAACAATCGATGCTCTATGGAGTAAAAAGATATCAAAACGTTATCGATTGTAAATCTTGCAAGTATATAATTTTCATCATCAAACAGAAACGTCGCTGGAAATAAAATTTGTTAAATTGATATTACATCTCAAATTAAATTTTTGCAGGTATGTATTTCTTGAATTTCATATGTTAGTAATTTACGCTTTCCTCGACTTTCTTATTGTAGTTTCATGAAAATTCATTTAATCGAATGGAGGACTGAAATGTTATCAACTCGTGAGAATAATTTTTCTTGATTTGAAAAATATTGAAAATAAATGAGAGGCGCAGCGACGTAACACAGTTGTAGGTTAATCATACTAATGTTTTTTAAATCTTAATATTTCTTCTATTCTTTTAATGAATCAAGAAAATTATGAAAATGTGACGAAAGATTCTTGATCCTCCATCAAACGTACTCAGAAGGATTTTTTTATGCAAATTCCTAAAATTGTAATATGAGGTTATATGAATTCAAATCAGAAATCGTTAGCTTTCAATATTGAATAGTTTTCCACCCACAAATTGACGAGCTTCTTCTTGGTCGATAGTTGAATTTGAAGTAACACAATGAATGTCGTTAATTAGGTATAAACAAATAACATTATTCAGATAACTTGGGTGTTGCAAGATAAATATTTTTTAATTCCTGAGTATTTCGCATTGTAACATAATATGTCAATTATTATACTATCACCAATTGGTAGAAATGACTTTCGCGTTTGGGAGCTTTTTGCTTTTTGGTAGAGTACAAATGCGATTTTTTTTTTATTACACCCTATTTCCGTGTTTGCAGACGGGACGCAAATTAATGTGAAAACATTGTACGTCAGGACATCTCACACTTGCAACCTTTATTTTGAACTTTTGTAATAATTCCGATACTTATTTTTAATAAAAAATCAATTTCATGAAAAAATATATTTTCCGTTTGACGCAAAGTTTACAGAATTGAAACTCTTCTCAAAAACATTATTCTAGTAATTTTTTCGACTTTGCAGAACTTTTGGAATTTTCATAAAAAGTAGGATTAACAACAAGTATTTTCGATAAAACGAACATTTCCGTTTTGTTTTGGATGGTTTGCTGCAAATTCATCATAGGATGTAAATTGCTATTTTTCGAAACCTCGAATGTTTGCAGAAATTTTAAATTTTTCCGATCTAATAATGTGAAAATTCATTAAATCAGAAAAAAGGTTACAAGTGGACTAAATATCATTTGAACGTGCTCTCTTCGCTCTACTGAAGTTTCACAACTTTTCTAATAATTATTAGAATTTTGGAAAATCATGTCTATCTCTACTGGCCCCTAATTCCTCCTATGTTGAAATGAATTCGAGATAAATGCAGGTCATACCGTTTTCATGGATATGTTTATATATGTCACAGTCTTGTCAAACATTTCCAACTGTTAATATTCATTTATATTTCACTAATAAATACGTTTGGGTTCACATTAAATTACATTCATTGGTACAAGTTGTTTTGCTCAACAAAGTTCTTATACGACGCTCTGCTCCAACGCACTCTATTCAAAGATTGGAAGAGAACGGATACCCTTAGAAATACACCATCCAGGTCAGCGGTTTTGGTCTGGGCATTGATCGTATCCAGTCAGTCAGGACATATGATGTAGGTACCTATAGATTAGTAATGAAAAAAATTTATTTACTTACCGTTTTGAAGATTTTGCTGTTTCCTGCCAATCAAATTGCATGTGGTAGAATATCAAATAGGATGTAACCGGAGAGAAGTATATATCTGAAACATAAAAATTGTTATTGATTATCGATATTGCGATATTGAACGAGCGATTTAACTGACCGTAGGATAATTTTTCAACTGGCAAACAATTTTATTTTCCTTCGAAGTCTTCATGAACATACACATATTGTTACTAGAATGCCCAGTACAGCAGAGCGATACAATACATTATGGGTGATAATGCACGAATTATCAACAAATCCAAATTTCCGGGAGTCGTGACTCACCATTCGGTAATGGCCAATCCGAATTGAGCATTAGTTTCTTCTATCTCCTATTTTTAACAGGTGGAAGTGCTTCTTTTTCGATGATTCAGGACATCGAAACGTCGATATTTCTGTTTAACTTTCGACGACAAGTGCCATTCATGTTGAATTCACCCAATGGCATGCCTACCCAACCTCCGCACCCACATCCAACATGGCCGTCTGCATTCAGCCCTACCCAACGCACGTCCACCTCCAACATGGTGGTCTGTCCCGAAATCCTACCGCTGGCTGCAACCAATAGCATGTCCGACCAACCCAACTCAACCCAACCCAAATATGTCCGTCTGCACCCACCCCAATGGCGTAGCCTACCCTACGCTCCACCTCCAATATGATCGTCTCTACCCCACTGACCAATAACACGTCACCCACAATGGCCGCCGATTCGGACACTAGCGCCCCAGTGACACCAGCGGCTAAATCATAACATAGTGGGTTAGAATGCATTTTCCTATGTCGAAAGTCCAGGAAGCTGATTCGTCTTCGAAAGAGATACAGCGATGTGCGGCTAAACAAACTTCATTTTTTCTGAGTTGAATCAGAATTCTTATATATTTAGGACTTTCATTCAATATTGCAGTGAACACCGGAAATAACACTTTTATCAGATGTGGATTCCCATTGTTTATAATAACTTTCCTTATCATCGACAACAGGAAATGCTTCCGGTCATACTGATAACGCTCGGTCACGTAGGCATGATGGTTGGGAGGGAAAAACGCTTTAAATGGCAAACGCGTCAGTTATTTATCACCGCTGCAACCGACTCTCCGTGTACCCGTGTACTCGTGCTCTTCATCAACACTTTTTCGTGTCTGGTTCATCTATCGAAAGTAAGTACATTTTCTCATTCTTCAGTGCTTTATTCTCCAGTGTGTTCTATTTTTTTCAATTGAAACTGATTTTTTTTAATATCGCTGTGAACTCAACAGAAAATTCGCTGCTTACATCACCCACTTTCCTGAACTCTGAATCTATGATGATATATCAGTCCGGCAAGTTTTATATTTCGATACCTATATAACTTGTAGACCTGATCACATTTTAAATTTTCCCAAAAGTACATAGCTTCATTACTCCTATGTTGATTCCTAACGTTTTGACGCGATTACATCAGAAACGGATCCATATTACGTATAGAACATTGACTTTCCTCTTCCCCAGAGTATGCGCACGAGGTTGTGCTCCCAAGTTCGCCCCCTACTGCCCTTTTGACACCGGAAAATGTTTAATTATGTATCTTGACATCGGTACGAACCCAATGATACCAAAATTATCGATATCGAATTTTGAAGAATTGACGGTCGTGGGTTCGAAACCTCAATTTTAACATTTCTTGTTTTTGATGACTTTGGACTGTCTCGATGCGTCCCAAAACGAATTGAGTATTGGTTTTGATATTTCATGTCATTTGGCTATCAAATAGCGATTTATTGTTCTCAATAAAGTTGGAGGGCTGAGCTTGATGAATTTAGATTATATGGGTGTTCTCCTTTCATTTGACACCTCACTTGCTATGATAGGACGGAAACTGATTTTATTTTTAAATCGATTTTCAAATGCCAAATGACTCAAGTACATGGGATTGCATATCTCTCGTTGAAATTGGCTGAATCGGAGACATCGACTTTTTGGTCCACCCTGTATACAAAAAGTATATGAATTCATGTATTTCATAGGGAATTTGAGCCACTCTGTATATTTGATTTTTTTTTCTTTCCAATGACCGTCCACAGGTTTTTATTTCCAATGAGAAGTGGTTATGTTTTTTTCTACACAGTGGTCATGTTTTTTCTTCGATGACAGGTGGCCATGTTTTTTCTTTCAAAGCCGTCATGTTTTTTCTTTTCAAAGCAGCCATGTTTTTCCGATGACAAACGCCACGTTCTTTCCAATGACAGGCGACAATGTTTTCCCAAGACAAGCGGCCATGTTTTTTAATAACAGACGGCCATGTTTTTTCTCAATGACAGACGGTCATGTTTTTCGATGACAACCAACTATGATTTTGTTTTTCTCTCCAAAAGACAGGCGACCATGTTTTTTTCAATAACATGTTTTTCAACGACAGGCGGTCATGTTTTTCTTACAAAGTGGCCATGTTTATCTGATGACAGGTGGCCATGCTTTTGTCTTACAAAGTGCTCATGTTTTTCTCGAATGATGTCGGCCATGTTTTTTCGATGACAGGTGGCCATGTTTTTGTCTTACACGTGGTCATGTTTTTCGCATGATGTCGGCTATGTTTTTCCGATGACAGATGGCCATGTTTTTTTTTTTACAATGACAGACGGCCAAGTTTTTCCTTGAATTATGTCGACCATGTTTTCTCTCAGCTGCCAATGAAACACCCTGTCTATCTTTATACTCTCATATTTCTCTCTTTCTCTCTCTCTCTGTTTTCTCTTGTCCGGGAAAAGGGGCTCCTGTAGAGTGGGTCAACCCCAAATTTTCGGATCTCGCAGCCGCACCCTACTGACAGGATCAACCCCGAATTTCCCACGGGCCAAAGCCACGTTGTATACTTATTTCGTTGATAGCCCTCTATGTTCAGCAAACTGACACTACAAGACCATTCTCGTCGTTTTCGATACCAATACTGCGCCATTCTCGTCGTTTTTATCGTTTTCGTCGTTTTCGATACGCCATTCTCGTCGTTTTTGTCGTTTTCGATACGCCATTCTCGTCGTTTTCGTCGTTTTCGTCGTTTCGATACGCCATTCTCGTCGTTTTCGTCGTTTTCGATACGCCATTCTCGTCGTTTTCGATACGCCATTCTCGTCGTTTTCGATACGCCATTCTCGTCGTTTTCGTCGTTTTCGATACGCCATTCTCGTCGTTTCGTCGTTTTCGATACGCCATTCTCGTCGTTTTCGTCGTTTTCGTCGTTTTCGATACGTCATTCTCGTCGTTTTCGTCGTTTTCGATACGTCATTCTCGCCGTTTTCGATGGATCAAAGCCACGATCCAACCCTCACATGTCCCTCGGGCCAACGTCACGGTTGACCAACTCAACCCGACACAGCCCAACTCAACCCAAATACGGCCGTTTGCACCCCACTAGCTGGATCAACCCCCCTACTTTCGATCTTTGAAGGAAGTTTCTGGCCATGGGCCACCGGAAAAAGCTATCCAACGGTGTCGTGAAGTCTGCCGTCGTCATTTTGACCTTTGACGTCTACCGACACCGCCAGGATTACGTCATGGAACACGTTCCCCAGGTGGGCCAACCCCCAGTTTACCCCCAATCCACAGCCACTGGTCAACACCCATCCGCTCACCTATGCCACGCGCCATTGTTTCAGCGACGTACGCACCCACTAGCAGAATCAATCCCCGAATCCGCCACCAAACCTCCACCGCCGTCAGCGGCCACCCCGTCATGAACCATGGCCCATCCCATCACCGCCAATCATATCTTCGACCGCCCCACCAACCGTGTCTTTGAAGTCTACGACCCGCCAACGACCATTGACGTATACATTCCGTCACCAATAATCGACCCGCCAACGTTGCCACTTGCGATGTTGCCATTTTCACCGTTTAAAAGTCGTAGAATCTGGGAAATTGGCCTGCGCCTCAAGTTAAAATTTCCCAGAATCTGGGGAAAAATAACCTGCCCCAAGTGACCCGACCCTGCTCACGTTTCTCGATTTGTTGATGTTTCATGGTAACTTTAAAAACGCGCGTTTTTAAAGTTCGATTCAAACACGCTGAGGCGTGCTTTAAATGGGTAAAAAGGGGCACCAATAAAAAAAATATTTTTTTTAACCACTTCCAGTAATCAAGAATTCTGGGTCAACTTGAGGTATATATACCCATTTTGCATGGGGTATTTCTACCCCCCGGCTCGGTGATTATATTTTGAAAAGTAGATGGGATCGGATGAAAAATAACGTTTCGAGCAATGAATATACCTAATTACTTCATTCGCCACAAAAATAGCGATTCATGAAAATTAACCCTCAGGGTGATGGTTCCACCCCTAACTTCTCCATATTTAGCAAATTAGACGAGATCAGGTAAAATATGGAGTGTCCCTAGATCAAAAGTATTACTACTGTCACTGCAAACGACACCTGCGACTCAATCGTCAAGAGGGTGGTTTTACCCCTAACTCCTCACATACAATATTCTTAATATTTTGAAAAGTAGATGAGATCAGATGAAATACATTATCTCAGGCAACCAGTATCATCACCTTATGCGAAATCAGAATAGCGATTCATGAAAATTAGCAGTCAGGGTAGAAATAACATCTTAAGATTGAACATAGTTAATTTTTCAATTTTACATAAGTTTTGAGTAATTACAAGTGGCAGAAAATTGCTTTTTTGCCTTTTTATTAATTTTCTATACGCGCTTTATTGCATAGCATTCATAACCAGCGTCAGCGAACATCATAGGGGGCTGTGATCATCGTATTTTGACAGTAAAAAACGTCAGCAAAAACTCGTGTTTGTAGTAAAAGAATATTGTGCAGTCAAAACGAACGCAAACTTTTTGTTTGCATTAATAGAAGATTGTGGTTTATATTTGAAGGAAGAAAATTTGTTTCGAATTGTTCAGGAATATTTGCTTCTAAACTACTCAAAATTGAAAGTGCTAAATGGAAAATGGTGAATAAAATAGTGTCTAAATATTATATATATTTTATTAGACATAGATATTTAATTCATTCAATCCAAAGTCCAGCTTTTTCGCCTTTGAGAAGAAAGGAGGTGCCCGAAGAACATATAAAACATTTTATCTATATAATTGAAATGTATCAAAATTAAATAAAGAAAAAAAAACCAGTATTGTCAAAAATATTATTCTGTCATTAAAACGTCAAAATGCCCGATTTAATTCGCTGTTGGTACCCAAGAAAAAAAAATCACTAAACCACATACGTTGCCATGGTGATCTGTCAAAAACCCAATTTGATTGGTTGAAAATTACTGGGGTGGAATTTTCACAAAAACAGCTAAACGGGTGAGGAGCTAGAGCAAGTTAAAACTGACGGAATTTGCGTACTTCGCAAAAAAAAGCGTTCTTCGTCGGTTTCCGCAGATAACTCATAATCAACGCATTTCTCGAAGAAACGCACTATGTACAAATTGAAGGAACATTACATTTCCTATAGAGTTAATTTAAAGTCGTTAGTATGAGAGAAGATGAGGGCCGTTAGAGCTCTCGGACTTGAAGGCGGTCGTAGCTGCCACACTCAAGTTAAACCCTGTTCATCTTTTTACTAGTTTGATTTGTCTAATTAACTTATATTTATAACAGTACTAGAACATAAAAACCAATTATAAGCTTCTTTGTATTCTGTGGGGTATGAGGGACATAAAAATTGATTGTTCTGAATGCTGGAATTATAGATGTTACAATTGCAATGGAACAACTCTAACTGATATATTTTTGAATAATTCTAATTAAAAACGTGTAATAATTAAACTATTAAATTAACTATTTTATATTGAATGAATGTGATTTTTTGTGGAGGAACAACGTTTCTTGACATGGTTTTTTGGGTAACCTTCCACAGTCTGAAAATGAAAATATAATCAGGAAAATCTACACAAGTGTAGAAAGGTTCACCAAATTATAATTCCTAAAGAAAAATGATTGAATTAGTGAGTAACTCATCGTATTCGGAATTTTCCTATAAAAAAATAGTAAAAATTCAAAAGATACTTCTTCGGGGACTATATCTGTCCCCGTTCTCAAAATCTTCTAAATCTCCTTTAATTGTTTGAATAATTTGTTTTTTTCTCTTGCAGAGTCCTTTTCGCTTTTTCAAATGACGGATGTCAATTGAGATCTGCCAAAAAATTTGAAAGTGACGTATTGCTCATTTGATATATGGGGTGTTGTTCAGATCAGTTTATTAGCATCTGCCATTTCTCACTTCCGCTCTAAGTAGAGGTAACAATGTATGGTTCATTTCAACTTGATGTGGTTCTTTCATCAAGATTTTCGTCCTATTCCATTCAATCGTATAATCGCCATTGGATGTGAGGATATGTTCTGCAATTTTTGATCCGGTTATTTGTCGATTTCTGATGTAACTCTGATGTTCACTTTGGCGCACTTCTAATGGTCTTGACTTTTCACCTATATAACTATCACCACACGAACAAGGTTGTTGTTACCAGTTTCTGGTAATAAACTGATCTGAACAACACCCCATATATCAAATGAGCAATACGTCACTTTCAAATTTTTGGCAGATCTCAATTGACATCTGTCATTTGAAAAACGATAAATACTTTGCAAGAGAAAACAAATTAGTCAAGCAATTAAAGAAGATTTTGAGAACGGGAGATATAGTCCCGAAACGTCAATCAAAAACTATATAGAGAAGTATCTTTTGATTTTCGCAATTTTTTGATAGGCAAGTTACTGACTAATTAAATAATTTTCTTTGGGAATTATAATTTGGTGAACGCAGTAACTTATCGGGGGAACGAATTAGTTTGCCCTTTCTACACTTGTATAGATTTTCCTGATTATATTTTCATTTTCAGACGGTGGAAGGTTACCCAAAAACCACCTCCAGTAACTATTTTATGATAAATAAATGAAATTAATTATATTATATTAAGTCGCTACATCGTCGTTTGGCTGGAGGCTGGTACCCGAAGGACCCAGTTCTGGAGAGGGTGGTGCAGCTGGAGCAGATGGTAGTTGCTCAGAGTACCCTCATCCATATCCTCATCCTCTAACTGGTGGTCTGAAAGAGAAATGCAATGGGGATGGGTTCAAGTACAACCATATTGAAGTTTCATTGTAGTAAATGTTATGAGTAGTAGGTATAACTTCAAGCGATGTTGTGATGGATGACACGTCATCGATATTTTAGATCGTCGGAATCCTGGTCGTCCTCCGGATCGTACTGCACGAGGTTGCTGCGGTTCCCTTCAATTTGCACACTTATTCCTGCAAAACTAGCCAGCATTCTTGCAGTCGCAGTTCTTCATGCAGGACTTCGGCACCTGCATGACACAAGGTGGAGGATGTTTTCAGGAGCAGGGCTGTAGGCCTTTGACACTGTTCCTCCATCCCAATTCCTCGGGTATCTTCGTGAAGGTGTCCTCTCCCAGCCACAGTTGCACTTGCACCTGCAGATATACTCGCAATAAATGCCAGTGAGCGGCAGCTCGTGTTCGGGGAAAAGTGGCGATTTTTGTTGCTGACTTGTATCTCATCTCAGCATTCATAAGGTCCTCCAAATCTACCTCAGGGTCTTTGAACACTCTAAGGTATGTTAGTGTGATTGTTGAGTGTCTTCAGGGCTTTTGTTTTCCCTTGCCCAAACAAAGCAGACGTCTTGTCACATCCGGTTACAGCATGCAAGAAGAATATTTGCCCAACCAGTTGATGATTGAGGGTGGTGCTTAGATGGTATAGCTTGTCGGGTAATTTCCCTCTTCAAGTTTTGGAAAAATACATGTTGAATGGAGTCTGTAAACTAGTGATGTAACGAATGTCATTTTTCAACATTCGCGAATGCGAATGTCTGCTACTGACATTCGCGGATGCGAATGTAGAAGTGTTCAAATTTGGCGCCAATTGACGAGGTGCGTTCCGAGAATTGCCGAGTTGATACGAACTCATCCGACTGAAGTGTCATTCCGCTCGCGCCGGTCTTTTCGTAAACAAAAAAGTGAATTTTTTAGGTTAGAGTTTGAATAGTTATTTATTTATTAACATGAATAAATCAACTTCTAGTGAAATATGGACTTATTTTACACTTTGCGATGCTGAACGAGCTAAATGCAAGCTGTGTAACAATGAATATTCCAGAAAAGGAAGAACTACAACTGCTATGCGAAATCATTTGAAGGCAATACATAAAACCGAGTTTTCCGAATTAGAAAAATGTGAAAAACGAAAACACGAATCTAAAACACTTGAACTGGCATCATCTTCCCATCAAAGTACTAAATCCGACATGAAACAGATATCACTTCAAGAATGTGTAGATAAAACGAAACAGTGGGATAATAAATCTTTGAAGTCATTGGCAGTTGATAATTTAATAAGTGAAATGGTTGCGTTGGAAGACTTGCCATTTACTTTCGTGGAAAGTGTTGGATTTATAAGACTTATGAAGCATTTGTGTCCATCTTATGATTTAAAGTCTCGCCCGTATTTCACTTCATTTATCTGCGATAAATTATATGGCAAAGTAAGTCAGAAACACCACATCGAAACAGACTTGAAGGAGACAAGGCGTCGAAGCTTCTATTTTAAAAGTTTAATATTCCTCTACTAAAGTTTAATTATTAAAAAAATATAATTAATTATTATTTTTTGAGAGAAAAGTATTTTTGTTTGAGAGTTTATAATTTTTTTGTTTGTTTAGATTATATTTATAGTTTAATGTAGAAGAATATAGTTTTTGATTATTTGTCATATTTTTGAGTTTTATTCAAGATGATGATTATTTAAACATTAAAAAGTTATATAAAGAAAGACTGATAAAAGTTTCATAGATTTGTTTTTGTTAGTTTCAATTGCACTTAATTTTTGTGTTATAAGTTTTTTTTTTTAAGCTTTATTAAAGTAAAAAATAATTTTGTTTTTGATTGTTAAAGTGTTTACTTACTTGTGATTCTTATGAAAAATTATTATATTCATAGTTTTGTTCAAGCAGATGATTATATAACATTAAAACTTAAGTAAACACTGATAAAAATTTCATAGAAGAATTTGTTTTTGTTTGTTTACATTATATTATATATATATTTATTTTAGTCATTAAAGTTTTTTAAAAGTGAACACTGTTAATGTGCTTATGAGGTTAAGTAACTTTTTGCATTAAAAAACATAAGAAATGAATGGATTTTGATTTTATTAACCTACCATTATCTTCAAATTGTTTTTTTCGGATATTCCTATTCGCAAAACATTCGCAGAAATTTTGCGGATGCGAATCTAAATACGAATATCCAAAAATATGCGAATATCCGCGAATGCGAATATTCGTTACATCACTACTGTAAACCAACTAACAGGACTAGGAGGTCGACCTCCCGCTCCGACAGTTTCAGTTGAATATTTGCATAATGAGATCTTCGAGTACTGGTTCAAAAACAATCGATACGGAAGGTAATTTGTCTTACAAGAGAAGCAATTAATGAGGGGTAATCTGGCAATAACTCTCGGGATTTCAAAATAAGAGATAAGCACATCCTGCAATCAAAATATTTGGATTAGTAATCTCTTACATTCAAAAATACTCAACCACGTGAATTTGGAATATTTCCTGAAAACGAGAAAAAAATACATAACTTCGACACTGCTGTCTTGGGGACGACGTACAATATCAATTTGCCGAAAAGCCTGGACATTATTTCACTGTTACTTAGGTTCCCGAAAATCAAGAAATAGCAATATTCGTTAAACTACCTGGTATCTGGTTAGATAAAGGAATTCTTTTGTATTGCTCTTTCTTCGAGAAATGATTAGATTATGAATTATCTGCGAAAAACGACAAGGAACTCTATATTTTTTTCAAAGTACTTAAATACATAAATTTCAACTTCCTTCGGCTCTACATTAAAAAAAATTTATATGAAATGTATAGTAGATTTTGTCTACGTTAACGTATGGAATGATATTTTCGATAAAATGCATAGTTTCGAAGTTACGGGAAAAAACTGTTTCTCGGAACGCCTCAGGAAATTTTTTATGCAAATTTCAAATTTGAATTTAGCACCCCAAAAAACATATAGAACCTCAAAGAAACCGACCACTTGAATTTTGTCCATGTGAAGGGCTTTTTCGCTACCATTTTAATTTTAATGGGAAAATTGCATTTCTAACCATCTACATGCCACTCAGTCATCAACATTTCTCAACATAGGTATTGTAGAGGGAAAGTGTTGAGTATCTTGAATGTTACAAAAGATAACCTGCTGCCAAACCTTGGGAACATATCCGCAATCATTATATGGATAGAACAAGATGTCTAAAAACCATGGTTATTCACTTATACCTGTAAAATATTGGGACAAACTGGGGGACACCAGCCCACATGATAAAGTTATCTAGAGTTTCAGATGGCGCCGACGTCGTTTCTTGTCATAATTCAGTAAACTGCAATTACAGACCACACAGGGTGTTTTTGTGATTTGTGTCTCTGATGTGTTCTGCACGGATAAAAATGTGGAGAACATACGTTATTGAAAAGAAATTATTTCACTTTCTGGGATAATTTGTCTTTTCCATCAAAAGTTTTTTATTACTACTAACAAACTTTTTATGTATTCACTATTTTGGCAACAATACGACTATCTTATCGATTAACTCAAATTACCTTCATAGTAAAATGACTCGTATATGTATAAATTGATTTGTAATTTTTTTTCAACTTGTGATTGTAATTTTTTGGTAACCAGCAAGTCAAATTTTTATTATTACCTTTATATTAATTTTTATATCATATATATTTTGTACTAAAATTTTCCCATGAGATGACAATCTTCTGAGTAAAAGTATTGGTAAATTCTAAATCTAGTGGTTATTTTCTTCAAAAGAGCCATGGGACCCTCTGTGGCGGTTCGGAATTCACCAGCCAAAATCAAGATATTTCCATAGAATGAAAAGTACACGCTTACTTGTGAAATTCATGTGTTTATTAAAAAGTTATGATTATCCTAATAATAGTCATTAGCCTTATCGATCTTGGGAGTGGGCCTTGTTCTTGCTTGGTAGATTGCTCTCCTCCGATTGTCTCATGCGGGTGTTACTGGAAAATAAAAGAGAAGCTGATTTAGATTATTTTCTCTCCTCGCCTTTGTTAGTAGGGCTCACGTTTTCCGGAGAAGTCATTCTAAGATAGCTGAAAGAAGCCTAGATTGTCGCAGACCAGGATCCATCGATTTATCAACTTCATCAACAGATTTTATGATATCTACAATGAACTCTCTGATTTTGTTCAGGTCAGAAGGTTGTTAGAGAGGTAATAGTCCGGCAGAAATGGGCAGTGAATGGCTTGGTAATAATTTGTATCGGAATGGAACAATGTCATCGGGGACATTTTCCAATCCCCTCAATTTTCAAGTCAATCTCCTATCTTTTCTCCTTCCTTCGTGGATGTTTCCATGATCCCAAAAATGCCGTTTGAGAAGAAATCACTTTGGAAAAATCGCCAGGTAGACTTCAAGTAAAATCTCATCTGAATTCTGATAGATGTAAACATTGTAGTATATTTCAAGGATTTCATCTTATTTTCGCGCCAACGGTTCTGTACGGAATCTTGTTCGTAGAACTATAATCTTTTTAAACGATCAATTCACAACTTTTTGCATAAAAATATGCAATAAGCAATAATGTAATGTTGACAGAAAAATAAAATTTCATAGGTTTGAAGTTTGACATTTGGCCGATTTAGCGTGACACAAACATTCCTCAACCGCGATATCTACTAATGAAGTTCTAAGCAGAATTCAACGCCATTCATTTGTTGTCCCCCAAAAATTCTAAGCAAAATCGAATCAGTGAATACACCAGGATTTTTAGGCATCTTCTATGGAACCTTTGAATGGAAGGTACAGGACAGGATTGTCAATTTTGCCAGATTGTAAAAGAGTGACAATAACGTGTTGATTTGAATGTGTATTAAAATTGTATTGAAATTCTTGTAAAACATTATTGGCGTTAGAAAATAAGCGATACGCCCCCTATCGGCCTTCTTAAGAACTCGAGAATCACGGACAACGTTTGTTTACAAATATTTCCCGTGCTTTTGGATGAGCCATAATTTGTGACTAATTGAGGATCTGACTTCATTCTGCCAATTAACGTCAAATATTTTCATACTCTTGGATCTCTAGTTCCTGTACGTGAGTTTTTTTCCGGTGATAGTCTCTAAAGAATATGGGGAAATACAACTCATGTATTTCAGTCCCAGGATGCACTAGGTATGGCAAAAGGAATATGTGAGATATCCGATTTCCCCAAAAGGACGGTATAGGACTAAAACTATTGAAAAAAGAATCACGATTGGGCAATTCAAATGATTGTTACCTGGTACAATATATCAACACAACTGAAGGCAAAGGGCACTAGTCTGAAGGCAAAGAGCATACAGTTTGATATTGTCATGATCAGAGTTCATCCTTCCACATAAAATTATATATCCTGCGTTTCAAACTGCTTCTCCCTCGGTGATACATAGGGAATTGTCCGAAGTTTTCAGGTGATCGAAGAAATCCATCAAACCAAATTTCATCTTAAAAATAACCTCAAACTTTAACAAACAAGCATTAAAAACTAATCGTAGATAAAATACCTTCAAATCACTTTACCAAAACGTTGTTTCAAGTCTTTAAATTGAAACACAATCACTTTCCACAAATAATTCGAAAATAGATGAAGCGGTAACCAAAACTCCATATAAACCCGTGCAATCTCGAAAACCTTATCCGTGATTCTCAGTTCTCGTCTTCCGATAGTTGGTGCGGGATCGTATTTTCTATCGCCAATAGGTAGATTGATTTGAGTGGTATGTTTGTTTTCTGTTATGAGTGTATGACAAACGAACACGGGCTTTAAAACAAAAAATGTAAAATCATGTGCAATGTGTAACTTTTGTTTCTTCCGGATTTTTTCTTCAAATCATGCTGCGACCAATAGGTTAACTTTTTTCAAAATTATGAAATAAAAAGGGCAGGTTGCTATTTGAAATATATCACTTTTGTAAAAGTTACTTTCCGTTTTGGGTTTTTTTTTATAAGGAGTTCATTTTTATGAGACAACCATTTTTTAATTTGAAGTTACCTCGAAGCCACCTCTGAACTGTCATTACCATTTGTCAGCTGGAAAGACATAAATATAGATTATTCAATTTGAAAAAAAACAAGATGTATCTTGCAAAAAATTTGAGTGTACTCTTGAACGAAATCGCTGACTTGTGTGATATAGGCGATGGAAGCCTAATGCACTATTGCATTACCATGTATATTTACGCCAAATCTGCCTCTAAATTATGTAAAAAACAATGGTGATACACTTGCAAAGCTCTCTGAGATAATCGTAATCATAAATGAACATGTATTTTTAGCACCATCCCAATATTCCAAATGATCAAATCTCTTTCGTGGTCATGATAAATGACATAAATAAAAAATATATATTCAAGTAATATTTTTTACCTTTCAATATTCAACAATAAACTTCCACCTCTCAAGACTGACCATTCAAATTTTAAAATTCAACTTTCAGCCTTCAACATCAAATTCTCAACATTTAACATCCGACTTCCAATATTCAACTTTCAGCATTCAACTTCAATATTCTTTTTTCCATTTTCAGCATTCAACATTCAACTTTCCTTTCAACATTCAGCTTAAGCTATGTCTCCACTCGTGCCTTTTTATGTGCGTTTAGCGCATGCCTCATGTTGCAAGTATGAGGCAGCTTGCAAGCTGTGTTGAACGTAAATCCAAACCAACTGGGGATTTTTCTGTGCAACTCGTCAAAATTTAATCATGTGCTAGAAATCAACTTCTGAATGTGAGAAAACTACTTTGAGGTTTATTGGATACTAGCTGATGCCGGCGACTTCGTCAGCGTAGAATTTGTATTTTTCCTGGCTTTCTTTATGTGATTCCATCTAGCTTCGAACATTAATAGTTGGTGCCCGCGAATTTGTCCGCGTAGAATTTCCCTATTGATCTTTTTTTCTTTTTTCCACCTTTCAACGCCAAAAAAGCTGCACTAATAACGAGAAGCGTACTCGTGATCGTGCCCTCGAGACAAGAAACAGCTTTCATTTAAGGTTAAGGCATTCGTTGAGGCATGCCATTGAAGGAAAGTTGGGCGCAAGAGGAAGGCAAGCTGAAAGGAAGTTGAAAATGAAAGCTCATAAGTGGGGACATAGCTTTCAACACTCAACTTTCAACATTCAATTTTCAATATTTAACTTTCAACATTCGATTTCCGACCTATTGGAGCGCAGAATAACAATTTTAGTTTTCATTTATAATGTCTGCAATTTTTTTTCACGGAGGGTCGTAGACAAGAGATAATTTTCTAAAAATATTCGTGACCAAGAAAAATTTCCGTAAATACTTTAGGTACGTGTGACATTCGGTAGAAAATTTCATACCAAAAATTTAAAGTATTGTTGAAGAACAAACCTGACTTTTTGAATGATAATCAGTGGAATTAAAATTGCAAAGAAGACCATTCTTATTTGTTATTTTTTGTTTGGTCGGCGTGAAGCCATTGAATTCAATAATGTTTTAAAATTTAAAATAGCGACATCTGCCAACAAAACGAAATGGTCGTCCTTCCCAAAACATGGGTCTATTCTTGCTATGCACAGACCTCTGAGGTTTGTGAGCTAATATCACGATTCTCAACTGTTAAAATGTTCCAGTGTAATTGCGTCTATGATAGGTTAGTGAAAATAGATGACTCAACCTGATTGGACTGACTTGTCCCAGCCTGGCTGGACTCTACAAAGCTTGTTCTGTTGGACTGGAATTGGCATGGCTTGGCCTAATTGAACTCGGATTAGATTGGTCTGGTTAGACTTAATATGGATCAGTCTTGACTGGACGTGGAATGGCAACAATCACTAAAACTTTGACAACTCTACCTGACACCTGACCCAAATTGTTTTATCTCACATGGCTACCGCTTCGTCTTATCTCGTCTCTATTCATTCAGGGACATCTTGGAGTGGTAAAATTACAACAAAAACTTCGAAGTTTGAATATACCATTTTATTGTATTACATGATAAATACGATTCCCCAAAATATATCAAACCTACTAACTATATTATACTCATCCATTAGACTTATTATATTTGATTATATTTCAGCTTGCTTTTTAATTTCTATGTAATCAGATTTGAGTGCCTAAAATCTACGTCTAAATACTACATTTTTCTTCATAAAAATATTTCAGATGGAAATGCTTTAAAATATTTGAAAACACAAATCATTGTACTCAATAAAACATTAATATGAGTGTTCCTGCCACAGTTTATATGATGTATTAAAAAATAGAGCGAACACTTGGCAAACTCATTTGGATAACATGGGAAATGTCTTCAAAATTGTAAATGCCCACATAATAAAGCATGTAGTCTTTGATCGTATAACAATTCTTCTGACGATATTCCGCTTTGTAACGTCTGATAAAAGTTAAATGAAAATATCAGAGATGTTTTATTGTATACACATTTGTCATTAAATTATTCGGAATGACACAAGATTTATTTGAAATGATTTATTCGAATGTCCTGCACATTAGCTATGGTTTAGGAGGAAAAATAAAACGTTCGTATAAATTATATGCCAAGAATCAGTTCTAAATTCACTATGATCTATGTACCTTTCATATTCATACAACCTCTTGATCAAACAAGTCATTACCTCCTAAATATAAATGTAGATTTCATGAGGGAAAATAGTCCACGATTTGTTCTTAACCTAATGTGAGATATTAAATAATGTGGAACTCATCCCATGTCCCATCTGAAAGAAAAAATGGTACATATCATCATGAAAAGAAAAGCATGGTCGTGAAATGTGGGCACTGACTGAGCCAATCAGAAACATATTTTTCTGAGCTAGCTTGTGATGTATCTTATGAAAGCTAGTAAATCATGGAGTTCATTTATATATAAAAAAATTGAAATTCAAAAAATTGTTGTTCTTCGTTTTAATCTCCTAAAACTCTCGAAAATCCTATGAATCACAATTCTAACTAAAAAGAGTACCACTTCATCTCCGAAGTAAATAGGCCTATTCATTGTTCCTTTGGCTCAATCTATACAGCAGATGTATGTAATGTCATCTTATCAGTGTCGGGAAGAAACAAAGGAACGCAACCAATTTATTTATTTATACGGACAAGCCAATTATACAATATGCAAAAAAAAGATAGAAAGATACAGTACAGAGTATTTATATTCACAGAAAACTAAATGCATAAAATATTAATGAAAGATTAGAAGAAAAAAATAGGTGAATTATAGTTTCTTTATAGCTTTTTCAAGATATATAAAGATGGGTTGAACAGTTTAACTTCATAGTTGTGTTTATATATTTCAGCATGCTTTTTTTTAATTTCGATGTAATCAAATTTGTGTGCCTAAAATCTACCTTTCTGGTCTTATGAATATTTCAGATAGAATTGCTTTAAAATATAAAAAAATACAAATTATTGTTCTCAATAAAACATTAATATAAGTAAAGAAAGAAAAAGCCAAGTGAAGGGGGATAAAATAAGAAATGAAGAGCATAAAGTACACAAAGTCGTCTTCACAAAGAATTCAATATAAATTGAAACACAATTGGTAGACCACAGGCGAAAAACAACTACTTTCCTAGCAAATACCACGCAGAACGTTGAATGATATTCACCTGACAATCCATGCAAACTTCCATATAAATGGATATTGTTCGCAAATGTTTCTTTCTGATAAGCTCGATTATGTTTAATTCATGTCGTGTCCGCCTAACAATCCGCATACCGGTTACAGGCTTTTGGCCCTTATCAGAACGGAGTAGTCACCAGCCAGAGATCCGGAGAGAAAGAAACATTTGCGAACAATATCCATTTAAATATGGCTAGATGCGTCATGCATAAAACAATAAAGGAGCGTTCGAAAAAGACGCACTGATGCACCAAAAGAGGAACATCATCCTCAACCCAGAGGATGTGAAAGAGATTCAACTGAAGAAGTTGCTGAGTTTTGTTAGATACATTGGCATACCCAGCTGGATCCCGAATATATGGACGCACAATGGGCCTATGTGAATTGGTTTTTCTTCCAGAACCTGTGTTCTGAAGAAGAAGAATCGACATAGAAATATAATTTCCGACTTAACCAGCATATAAATCCTCATCATGTTTAATTGTTCTTGTGTGAGATACTGCTGAAAAATGAATATTATATCCGAATGTAACCGTTTTGATGCTGAATAACAACCATCATTTGTTTATTTATGTCTAATATTAAAAGAGGTACTCTCCAAGGGAAAATAGTTACCCACCCTGTTTATCCCGAAAAGGGGGTCTCTTGCACGTGGAAATATGTTGATGTGTAAAATGTACATTTCTTACTCTATTGCATTATAATGTAATGTAACGTGAAAATAATGGGCTTCATGTTCATCCAGAAATATTCTGGCATCGATTCAAAAGGTCTTTGTCACTCCTTTGTTTCAACATATTAAAATACATTCAACGTCATGTTATGATCAATCATGAAAATATGGAAGGAAAGAGATTTATCATATACATATATATATATATATATATATATATATGTATATATATAACTCCTGCATGGAAAATAAAATTTTCTCCAAGGCTCAAAAAGTGGGGGGAGACAAAACTGACATTGACAACTATCGGCCAATATCCCTAACCTCTGCATTTTCGAAATTATTTGAGAAATGTTTAGCCTCCCGTTTTATGATTTCTTGAATAAACACAAAATAATTAATCGTAATTAAGAATTATGAAAGAAGTGATACAAACAATACAGTGTCGCCACATATGGGAAAACGTATGCAAAAAATACCGATAAAGGGCAAAAAAGTCCTGAAAATAATGTTTGATTTAAAGAAAGCCTTCGACATTATGAGCAATCAAAAACTGCTTAACAAGCAGTACAATTATGGAGCTAGAGATTCAGAACACGAACTCATAAAAATATATCTGATCGAAATCAATGTACTAGAGAACGGTGCACTGAGCGGATACAAAACTGTTACCTATGGAGTTCCACAAGGGTCCCATTTTAGTCGTCATTTATCCGAATGATCTGTTATCTCTAGAAATTCAGGAAATTTCACTTTCGTGGTAAACTCATAGCATGAAGTTATCAGCCTTGCAAACCTAAATCTCTTGTCCGTTAGCAAAGGCTGAATAATAATATACTTACCCGGAATATCGATAAAACAGTAGCAACTCCCTTCAAGTATGACAATATTATTATCCAAGCAATGTATATCAACGAACAAAATATCAGCTGTGTTAAAAACGCCAAGTACCTGGGAATAATAATTGACCATAAATTATCCTGGAAAATACATATTATATCAAATCTGGTCTCGAAAGTAAGAAACAAAATCTACAAATTCTACGCTTTGAGAAGAATCCTAAACTCTGAGACACTCCAAACCGTGCACTACGCTACCACAAAGAGCTTATTACAGTACTGCATACTAGCATGGGGGCCTGCCTATAAAACAATTATGGAAACATAGGTTGCAGCACAGAAATGCATTATCAAAATCTGTCTCCACAAACAAAGGAGTTATAACGGTCACTGAATCGTATTTCAAAAACTTACTGACTTATGGAGTTGTAGCACCTTTGTAAGTGGCGGAATTTAGTCCACATAGTGCAATGTATCTGCAATGGCCCCTCTACTAAATATAGTGTTTTTAAAGTTCAACAGTTTAAATGTTTTTGTTACAAACGTGAAAACTGCGGTTGCATTGTGCTTCGGCCTGTATAATCTTTGAATTAAACTGATCCCCAGTTTCGGAAATTGCGCTAGTAATAAAAAGCAGATTTAGGCGAGTCGTAATTTATTAACAAAATGGAAAACATTTAATAAACATAGCCCTCAAAGAAAAGTGTTAACCGTAGACACGTGTTTCGGGCTCTCGGCTCTCATTAGTACGGTGAAGAAGTGCAAGGATGAACAACACTTGGTAGTAAACGACAAATTAATGGAGTCAACAAACAGAAGCCAGCCGCACATTTGGGGTTTCGGTTAGCAGACCCTGTATTCCAGGGCAACAACCAACGTCACCACGGAGGCAGCTATAGCTACCTGCGTGACATCCGAGTCCAGGATTATAGATATGAATGGGAAGAATATCGAGGGGACTGGTAAAAAAACGGAAGAAATTAATGGACATCCCTCAGAGAGAAGTGTTAACCGTAGACACGTGTTTCGGGCTCTCGGACCTCATCAGTACGGTGAAGAAGTGCAAGGATGAACAACACTTGGTAGAAAACCACAAATCAACGGAGTCAACAAACAGAAGCCAGCCGCACATTTGTGGTTTCGGTTAGCAGACCCTGCATTCCAGATCAACAACCAACGTCACCACGGAGGCAGCTATAGCTACCTGCGTGACATCCGAGTCCAATTGTTTTCGAGAATCAGACTGTTAAAAAAGCAGCAGCATTGGTGCGATGGGGTCACGTGTCAGGTACAGGAAGTAAAAAAATTGATTATTCCAGCATACATGCGAAAGTGATTAGCCAAGCAGCAGCGACAACAAACTAGTACTCTGTCGAATTAGAGGTGAATAAATATTTTAACAAACAATTGATAAACTTCAATAAAAACTTACATCTCTAATGTTAAATTAAAAAAAAAATATTAAAGAAATATGAATAGATATGAAAGAAATATATATATAAAATACATTGAAAATATTGTTTACTTTTTTACATACATACATTTTCACATATTTCTCATATTGTTCGTTTACTGGTTCGTTTGCAAAAAAAATATAATTTTGAATGTGTACCTATTACATAAATAAAAATATGTTTCATCCATGTTTTTCAGATTACTGTAATCATTAGTATGAAAAAAATTAATTGTTTATATCAATGTGAAAATACATTCTAATAAATTAATGTCGCCGAGTTTTTCAACCCAAATATGCACAAAGAAATTATGAATTGACTTGAAAATGTCCAAGTATATACCGTACAAAGTAAATATCAATACTGAATTTATTGCAATTTGTCAATAATTTTCAACAAAAAGTAATACTAGTCGCTAATAAGTGTACAATAATAACCGACTTTTCACTTACTTTCCCTTTGGTCACGTTTATAGTTCACGGTAGAAAAACCATTTTAACGGGTGTTTGTGCACCCTATAATACAGCAGTGGTCACCTGGAAACTTTTTGTTACTTTCTTCGCGTCATTAACATTTGATTCGAGGTTATTTGCTGCCGACTCGTTCATTGTCATCCATTTATTATACCCGCACTTTCGAGACTGGTTCTCTCTTTGAAACGAATCTTTTAACCGAATCACAACACAAATGCCATTTTGATGTTTGCGACCGAAAAATTTAAACTTTCCCACTTTGTAGACACCCTTTTTATCACAGCGGCAAATGGGGATAAGTGATACTGTCTGGACCAGTTTATCCGATTCCGCCACTGCGGCGCTGCACGTTAAACTCCTCCACCGTGCTCCAAGTCCAGTCCATACCCACAAAAATTGAAGTCCATCTGATGCATTGTCCTATGATGGAGTTATAACTAGAGCGTTGTTAAATAGGAATATACAAGTCCCATCCTTCAACTAGAAGCCGAATACAACTTTACCTACCTTGGTAAGAAATTGTACAATTTTGTTGATAAATCAATCAGGGACATCAAGTTTATCAACTCCTTCAAATCGAAAATGACCTTGGATCGTTGAGAATTCCAACTAGTTGAATCAAATTTTATATCATCAAATTCAATAAAACTTTGTTATTTTTCAAATTCATACACATATACCTGAACTCATATCTCTTCCCCCCCCCTCCTCTCTCTCTCTCTCTCATCTTTTGTTTTTGTTTTTTGTTGAATAATTATTTCTTAGTATTTGTACCAACATTGGTTTATATGAGACAAATTATATTTATAAACGTTGAACATTTGAAACTACACTAACACTGATTGCTACACATTAGCTTGCTCTGTAGCCATTCTTGATTTTTTCAAGAGAAAAACCATCTCTTGTGTCGAACAAGCCAAGAGGCAAGAATCTTTTGTCTTGGCGGCATCACTATTTATTATAATTTATGAGATTGGTGGGGCATTTACACCATATTCTATCTGCTACTGTATACTACTCATGAAAATATATGTTTATAGGTGCTAAAAATTAAAGTAAAAACCTGAATCCATGCATTCGATTATTTCGTGTATCCGTAATGTTTACATATGTTAGGTCTATAAAACAGAGAATCGCTATTTTACTTCACTTTTTGGCACCCAAACATATTTTTTCATGAGTAGCACACAATCGGAGTCTAGAAATAGGAGATTAAATGTATGCACAAATGCCATACCAATAACATAAATTATAATAATAAATAATTATGTGTCCCAACAAAATGGTCAAGTTATTCAGGAACCACTTAAAGTAATTAACCTAAATTTAAAACATGTTATTTATGATTGATATTTTGGAAAATAATTTTGGGAGAATGAGATGAAATTGTAAGTATTTGAGGATTCGGTTCGAATGAATAAATTAAATTAGGTGACTGATAATTTTTTTCTCCGCAATCATATTTTCCAACCGAATGGCACAAACATATTTTGTTTCTATATTCATTTCATGTCTAGATACTGTTCACGTCCCAAATGCTGATTCCGTACGCATTAAAATGTTAACACTTTGCTGCCCCTTTATTTTTTCTGTTTGAGTGCACTTTTTTTATTTTATAATCTGAAATATAACATTTTCTGACATTCGGAAGCGAGCCTACCAAAAGTGAACTACCCCTACCAAAAGTGAACTCACCACAAGTAGAAAAAGGACATGCAACTAATAAGTATACCTTGTTAGCTGCCAAAGAAAGGCATTGGAGAAAATACTAGAATGGGAAATCAGTACTCACTTAAAATGTAACAAAATATTACCAGGAAATCAATCGGGATTCCGCCCTGGTTGTTATTGCTCTTTAACGGCACTGACTAATGTAACAGATTAAGGGCGTTTGATACCTTCCCGAGAAATAGTAAATTGGGGTTGATACATTTATCTTGTAAAAAAACAGTCTGGTAGTGGACTCGACCTCTGTTTACCTAAATGGTCGTCTATAAATAGCTAATGTCTGTAGGGATATTACTCTAATATCATAATGTACATAAGTCTTTTCAAGGTCATGCCTGGATTATTGGAATCTAATCAAGTCATTTCATTAGTAATGATCATTATCTTATTTCCTCGTTGTGTGATGAGTAGCACATATATTTTGTACGGTCTTTGAATTTTCCAGGAACCTACTGTAAATATTTCACCTCGACAAACTCATCGGTTCTGACTAATTCATCTAATGAAGCTCCACGATAACAATGTTCCTTGTCGACTACCAGATTGTGACAGGCGGTTGTCGATTTTCATTTCATAACACCATCAAAATTTGAGGCAGTTACTTAGCTCATTCTGAATTCCCTCCATTTCAAATTGTCGTGCTGACCTCGATGTTGATTTTTTCTTAAGTGGACATATGGTCAGCAATTTAATTCAAGAATCTATCAACTTTCCATATTGGCAATTGCATCATTTGGTCTATAATAAAAATGTCTTTCCCAAACCTAAAACCATTTTGTTTCAATTCATACATTGCATAACATTCAGTTATAAGTACCTTTTGACTTTGGCGAAAGTTATGGGTATATTTAGCAATAGTTCTTTACACTGAGTATGTCCCATTCCAACAGAGAGACATTTTCCTCATTTTCCCTTGTTGGATTTGTTGAAACTACTTGTGATTTTTCACAATTGTTACAGTAAAAAATATTCATGATGCTAAAAGATAACAACTTTGAATATTTTGCTGTAATGTAAAATCGTTTTTATTTTCAACATCATTATTATTATCATTATTTAAATGAAATAGGTTTTCATTTTCACACAAAGTTTGTAAGCTTCACTTGCATATATGTAAAAAAAACGAATTCACTAGATTTGGTGAATTCACTGGTAAAAAAATGCCTAATTTATATTTCGAAGATTTTGTGTATTCACTGGTACGGTCTTAATACTTTCACCAAAAGTTATGTAGTACAAAACTCCGTATAGGTTGAGGTACGGAGAGGCTGAAGAGCCATATTCGACCCCCTCCCCCAAGTAGCACCATAGTGACGGAAACTGACAGTGAAACTTCGACTCTGTGTATATTACGTAATCACTACTAATGTACAAAAAGAATAACTTCATGTTATATTTGCATGGTTGTAGTCACGTACTTACCATCTCTGGTAGCCACTCCACAGTTCTATAACTTGTTAGTGTCTATTAAGGTGTCTGAAACATTATGACCACTAAGCAGAATTAACGGTTTCAAACTTGAAAGTGGAAAATAACCTTTGCGGTAACCATGCCACTTAAATATCACTTAGAAGTCGCACTCACTTTCACTAAAGTATGATAGTTTCGGTGACGTTTTAGTAACTTCCATCAAACCTCTAATGTGGCGGGCTCTTGATTGTGATATGCGGTGATGGTTGCCACGTTCTTGCTTAAGTCATTGCCACAGTTCGCATTTAATAAAACACTCCTTTTTTCTCTTCTGTAGACACGATTTTAAAATTAATTCTCTAATTCATAAGATGTTCACCGTAAAACCGCGAAACCCAATAATGGACATTGGCATGGCAATTTTGAGGTTCTGACTTTGAAGTAGCAGGATATAATAGCCGCGACGTGTTCGTCACTTTCAAGTGCATATGACCTATTGTAATTTTTAGGCTGTAACTGTGAAGTGGTGACTCATTGGCGCCAGTGAAGTGGCCGCCACTTTCAAGTGGTGGAAAAGTTAATAAGTTAGTTCCACTGGCCACTTTATGATGAAGGGAACTTTAGAGTGGTCTATTTTCAGTTTTTTCTACTTTAAACACTCATTTTGGGTGCAAACCACTATGAAGTTATATTCTCCAAAAGCCGGCATATCAATAGAAATATGCTGGGTCACCATTGTTAGAGAAATGAACGAACAGGACTGCATCAAACGTACTAATTTATTACGTAAGTTTTTATTTCAAGTAACCAAGATTGATACAAAAAATGTTTGAGGGATTTGAATACATAATATCAGAGTGGCGTTTAATTGAAAAATTATAATGTTTTCTTCAAATAAAGAATATTCACATGGAGCTCACAATCGAGCTACAACACCATATTTCAATCGTTTTAATTTCATATCGATCATAAGTATCCTATTTCAATATACTTACGTGTTTTTATGTTATACTAATACTTATAGTCGAGTATTAGAAATGAATCAGGCAAAATGGAAGAATGAAGAACATTTATTATAAAAATATGTTGCAGGACAGAGATCGAGCTACATATCAATTACATAAGCGAAGTCGGTTAATTTTAACGTGTCGGGTGTTGTCCACTGCATATCCACGTGACCACTACGTGGTTGGAATGTGGCGGAATGTGGTGGAACGTAGCGGCCACCAAAAAGGTGTTCCCCGTTTTGGCTGCCGCCACGTGATGGAACCGTGTATATTACGTGGCAGTGGTTGTGGCCAAATACTTCCAAGTTTTTCAGGATCATGGTCGCTACGATCCGTCCGCTGAAAATGCTACTTGGTACTGTACTTTCACCAAAAGTTAGTAAAAACTTATCATGTGGATGAATTAATCGATGAGTTGGAATGTTTGAAAACACGTTGTTCTGGCAATATGGCTAAAAAGATAAAAAAAACTTAGTTTGAAAAACACGCATTTATTTCAATATGAACTAAAAAGTTAAAAATAATAAGAATAAAGTCATTGACCAAAATGTAAAAAAGCGTACTTACTTTTCATAATGACTCTACCTTTTCGACTAGCTAGCGATAAAAAAATTATGACAACTTTTTTACATTAAAGATTTTTTGGTCAATGACTTTAATCTTATTATTTTTAACTTTTCAGTTCATATTGCTACACTATCATTTTATTTTCAGTTCTAATACCACAAGAGATATTCGACAGATTTTCGAAAATTTGTTGGCAGGCAATAGACACGAGAGCCCAACGAGCTCGAGTGGCTATTGCCAAATGGCAACAAGTTTGAGAAAGAAATCTGGGGAATTATTTCTTACTTTATCGAACTCTCGTGTGGTATTCTGTAGATAATTTTTTGATGTTACGATCATAAACACATTTCCTCGCACTATGATACAATGTACTGCGAATTGATGAGAGACGTCAAATTCAAAATATAGGTTGTCAGACAATAAAAACAAAATACCTCAAATTATTCCCGCAGCAATTTTCTAGGTAGAATATTCCCACTATAATAATGTTTTATTTGGCCAAAACGTACATGAATGATTTGAATTGAAAGTTTCCATTAGTTTCTAGAAATGTCAAAAAATAATCTTTTAAACTGCAGAAAGATAAGATAAGCCAGAGATCAATAAGTGGTGACAATCGAGTAGCCAGATTTTACTTGATCTTTATTGTAGAGTTAGATCCCAGAGCCGCCAAACCTACGTCATTTAAGCAAAGCTGAAATTTTGAGTATGAATAGTGTGTAGTTAAGAAAATATGCGTACTTGCTAGCTTCAAAGCGGGGCCCTTTTACAGGTAGCAGGTACAAAAGAACATAATCGTATATTATGATACAAGTTTAAAGCACGCGCATCGAGTTTGAGGGCACGACGCGGAGCGGAGTGCCCTCAACGTTGCAAGTGATTTAAATGCACTTATATACGTGTATCATACGCTATTTTGTATTATACCTGCATCATAATTTCAATAACAATGCTGGAAATGAATTTTAGATCAGGATAATGACAAGTGGTATTCAAATATCAAATAATCATAATTGTACATTCAACATTTACTTGAAAAAGTTGTTTCATATTTTTGCTGTAATTTGACACATAAATAAAGAGTTGGACTTGTTTTTGTTACCTAGCAACCTTTAAAACACGGCGTGTTTTAACCTTGAGATTTCGCACGCTTTTTAGTATATAAAACAAGGATTACGGTGCAGGTATAATAAAAAACCTTACTCACCTATGTTAAAGTATGGTAATACTTTTGACAATTAATATCACCCAGTTGGCCGAGCGGTCTAAGGCGCCAGATTTAAGCTCTGGATCTCGAAAGTTGGCGTGGGTTCGAACCCCACGCCTGACGATTTTTGTTTTTTCATTTTTCACTTCGAAATGATTTGTTTTGGGACGAATATTCAAATAAAAACGGAATGAAATAAATCCTTCCCAATTTAGTTGGGAAAAATTTTAAAAAAATCGTCAGGCGTGGGGTTTCAACACACGCTAACTTTCGAAATCCAGAGCTTAAATCTGGCGCCTTAGACCGCTTGGCCAACTGGGTGATATTAATTGTTGAAAGTATTGCCATACTTCACTTAAGTGAGTAAGGTTATTATGTAATTTTGTACCTGCTACCTGTAAAAGGGCCCCGCTTTCAAGCTAGCAAGTACGCATACGTTCTCAACAACATCACACTATTCATACTCAAAATTTCAGCTTTGCTAAAATGACGTAGGTTTGCCGGCTCTGGGACTATTGGGGTCGTAATCTGTTTATCGGCTGCTCATATGAGGAACAACTCGATTAAAAAAATGCAACATTAAAAACAAAATAATACAATAATTTATTGCACATTGTATCAGCAGTGGCGACATTGCAATTTTTATTGTTTTAAACTCAACCCGAATCTATATTTACGGTTTTATTAATAAACAAGGATTAATTTGGCTAAGCAAATCGGAGTTACTGAAGTGAGAGAGTTTCACGAATCTTTCAATTATCATGGCGGTACATATCTAACGGATTTCGAGGAAAAACTCGTATAATCTGAAATATTACCTATATCTTTTGGTCGACTGCCCATCTTCTAATCTTCCATGACGGCTCCTAGCTGGGCTGAACAGGTACTGAAACATAGATTCTCTCACCAGATGGTTTCAAATCCTCTCGACGTCTGTCTCTTGGCTGGTTGCTGCTATGGATCCCCGTTACTGCTGCTGGGTGGGCTCGGCGGGAACTGAATCTTAATACCACACCACAGAACACCTAACCCTACACAGAAGCGCAACTAGAAGGCGGCCCTTTGATCTTTTGGGGTCAAATTTTCGTGACCTTAATTTAAAATTTGGCTTGTATAATGTCATTTCTGGGCGGTAAATTCAAACTGTCGGTTGAAATACATTTCAAGTGATAAATCAAGTCCCGAAAAAAACACATTTGGAAATTAATGATACAAGATACAAAGCACTTTGTTCTCAAATTCAATTACTAAACAGCCATCAATGACAACAATCCAACGCCTAGAAATTTGAGGTTGATTGAATCACGCTTCTGTGTAGGTTAAGGTGTTCTGTGACCACACTCTGATAGTTCGAAACCGATAGATATCTACTTATGAGCGGAAACCTTTAATTGTCATATTTCCAAAACCTGTGGAAAAGGGAAGAATACTATTGACGTAGAAGCAGGGCGTTAACCAATGTGAATGTTGTTTTGTCTTTCATCGAAATGTTGAACACATAAACAACGATTTCTCATAAAATCATCACAGTGCTATTTTGAGAACTTTCCTTCTCTTCAATTTTTTTATGTTCCGTTTTAATAAAAATGTTTTCGAAGTTTTACTGCCCTGATAACAGATACCTCCTGTTTAAAATGAAAGTTTCCTTCCAGTATTCTGATAACAGATGTATCCTGTTTAGCAGTTTCAGGAATTATAACGTGCATCATAAAATTACTAGGGTAATATCATTTTCTCCATATTTTGCTCCGGTGTTGTTTTTTATCGTAGAGTGGGTATGAGTTCTTGACGTCGCGTCGTCGTAAACTTTATTGTTACGCATTTTAGTGTTTTTTGTATTTATCGACGAATACAATTGTTTGAAGCTCCTGATCATTTGAGTAAATGTTTTATACATTCAAATAGGGGTTTTACCAATGATGTATTAAATTATTTGCATTTTTTGTGTGTAATAGGTTTTCAAAATAAAAAGCATTTGATGAGGAATTGTTGGAATTAGCCACTATTCCACTAGAAAGTGAAAATGGGTTAGACATAGAAGACTCTGGATATGAAGATTTGTTTGTTGTTTCCGCAAATGACTTTGTTGAAAGTATGTCTGATGAGGATTCAATTTCTGAGGAACCTCAAGAAATTCCTAACAATAATACACCAAAACCATTTCCCATTGACGCAAAAAGGTCTCCCCAAGTAACTTCTTCATCGACCAAAAAAGTTTCGGAAAATAGAAAAAAAAATCCCGAAACAGACAAAGCGTTCCTTGGAGACAAACATTTAAAACTTGATTTCAGAGCTTATCCATTCTTCAATTTTTGAGTGATGCTTTATTCGAAAAAAATGCGGAAGAATTTTCCCGATACAGCGCTCAACACAATACCTGTTAACCTAGTATATAAAAAAGAATAATATATACATATAATATTTAAAAATACTTGGGGCTAAACATTTTTACATCAGTTCCCTACTGTACGAATGGGCTAATGTAACTGAGAGTCATTTTATAAGGGAAGTAATTTTGAAAAATTATTTGTGAATGAACCTTTCAATAACAATAAAGGCAAAGATTTATAGGCATCATCTAAAGCAGTATTTAGCAAACAAATCACACAAATGTGCGTTGAAATTATATGTATGTGTAATTTCTGGGTATATCCATTCAATCAAAGTGTATACAGGACCGGAAAATAATCAAAAAGAAAGACTTGTGAATGAACCAGACTCTGGGGCAAGTTCAAATGTAGTAGGTCGAAGTCATTAAATCTAACTCATGAGCAATGCATTTTACCGTTATGGAGAGTAAGAAGTGAAGTGAATGAGGGTTCCAAATTGAAAACTTCCAACTGAGCAAGAATTCAAAAAGATCCCAGCGGCAAATCTGTTGAAAGTGTTGATGGTACTGAAATTGCTTGTCTATCTTGGAAATGCAATAAAATTGTAAAGATGGTGCCAACTCTTTCTGGTCAGCAACAAGAAACATCTGTTCGAAGATTCGATAAAAAAAACGTAGGATACTTCAATGTGTTCTACCATTTAGTCGATGTAGCACTAATGAATGTGTGGATTCTATACATGAAATCGAATCAGAACCATCTCCATCATGTTTGTTATTATACAGTGCGGCTTTTTATAGTCTCCCCCCTGTCACTGGAACAAAAGCCGTTTTGAATGATATCACCGATACCACTTTTTGAAATAAAAGACATCCGGATTACTTGATAGATGGCGCGGAGGTGCACATCAACTTAAAAATTTCAAATAGCATGGGGGGTCAAGTAGCACATCGTTGAAAAGTTACCTCAATTTTATTTTCAACCATCTAGTTCTCTTTGAATTTCGTCAATACGTTTTTTCACAATATGCATTTGAAATGTCAAGTATAACAAAATTTAAAATGCATATTGTAAAAATTTTTTTTTACAAAATTCAATAAACATTAGATGGTTGAAAAGAGAATTGAATTATCTTTTGAACGATGCGCAACTTGACTTCCTATGCTATTTGAAATTTTTAAGTTGATGTGCCCCCTGCGCCATCTATCGAGAAATCACGATGTCTTTCATTTAAAAAAGTAGTATCGGTGATATCATTCAAAATAATTTTAATCCCGTTGTTCTAAATCGAACCGTTCAAAAGTTAACAGGTAGGGAGGAACTATAAAAAGCTGCACTCGCAATTGTGTAGAACAGAACAAAAATTGAATTACCTTTTCAACGATGTGCAACTCGATCTTTCGAGTTGATGGGCCCCCAGCGCCCTCTGTCGAGTAATTGTAATGTATCTTATCTCAAAAAGTAGGACCGGTAATACCATTCAATATATTTCATGTTTCATTGTTTCACATCAAACCGTTCAAAAGTTATCGAGGTAAGGGTACCATTCAGATTCGCACTTATACTTGACATTTCAAATGCATATTACGTTCAAACGAAATTCGAAAAAAGTATGGTTGAAAAGAGAATTGAATTATCTGTTCAACGATATGCCGCTTGACCCCCCATGATATTTGAAATTTTTAAGTTGGTGTGCCCCCCCGCGTCATCTATCGAGAAATCACAATCTCAATTTCAAAAAGTAGTATCGGTGATATCATTCAAAACTGTTTTTGTTCCATTGTTCTATGTCGAACCGTTCAAATGTTAACAGGGGGGGTGGGGGTGTCTATAAAAAGCCTAACTGTATAAAAGAGTATATGCAGGAAAAAATGTAAAGCCCAAAAACCATCTTTAGGGAAAGTACCGAAAATAGGCCACCCAACAAGCAGTGGGAGAATACAGAATAATTTGGAAATGAAAAAATAATACATCCAGCCGACGTGGTCCCTCTAAGGATAGATTCTATCGACCTTTGGCCTGGGTGGGCGGTGAATAGGGGAAGCTGTAAACATCTTACAAGCTAAAGTTTAACTTATGTGTTCTTTTCAACCAAAAATATATATAATTGTTTTCATTTTTTTCATGGAAAGTAAATAATTAGAAACGTCTTTTTTCCACCAATAAAAATAAAAAAAAACACTTGAGGATTCAAATAAATTTTCTGTCGTAATACGGAACGTAAAAAAAATAATGAATTCTTTTAAATAACGAAATATATGAAATATAACGTCTCATTTCTCAGTTCTAAATAATTTAAATTCCGCGCGCCAAATTATCATTTTAAATGGTTTCAGAAGCGAGCTTGGTGAATATCCAACGTCACATAATTCCGATTTTCTCGTAGGCAGGAAATATGCAACCGGATTTCCATACTAGGAATTTTTATGGTTAATATACAATTTTTTCCGCTCTTTGTAAGTCAAATTAATCAATTCAGTACTCAGCATAGCTGTTGCTCTAGCGGTTACCGACATTAAGGTGAGAATTCTAAATAATAGATTATGCAAT
This sequence comes from Gonioctena quinquepunctata, assembly GCA_018342105.1. Classification (NCBI taxonomy): domain Eukaryota; kingdom Metazoa; phylum Arthropoda; class Insecta; order Coleoptera; family Chrysomelidae; genus Gonioctena; species Gonioctena quinquepunctata. The sequence continues at coordinate 45,103 of JAFIRS010000216.1, forward strand.
AATCAAACAATGAGGCAAATGCAAATTGCCATTTTGTGCTAGTTGCATACTACACTTTTTGTACGACAACCTACTACTCATGTTTAATATTCTAATAAACATTAATACAAATATGCAAATATTTTCGTACTCTTCAGTACGCTTTCTTCGACATTTCCGCTAATAAATTTAATTTTGTTAACTTCGCCACTTCTGTGTGTTATCAGCTGTCCCTCGAAATGATATTTTTTTGTAAAAAAGTTATTAATCTATCAATTTTTCGTCGCAAGAATATATTCGGGTTGGTGGAAAACATGATGTCCTAAGTTGGCATCTACATTAAATATTATTTCTATTGATACTGGTGGTAAAGGTTACAACTCGGCAAAACGTGTACAGTTCAAGTTGCTGAATTTATGCAAATGAGTCGGTCGGCTTTCATGGTTTATGATGATGGAAAAAATATTTTTTGGCTTATCCTTCAATACTTTCATTTTTCCTTTTTTGTGGTATCCAGTTCACGGAAACTTGCTTGTTTTTTCCTCTACATATTTTTCAGCCTGGACTCGATTCTATTTACGAGCTCAAACCTGTGGAATAGCTTTTCATTTATTTTCGGCATCATCGAATATTATTAATATACAATTCTTGAAAATTTTAAATGGAATACAGTAGAATAGATACGAATTAACAGCTCCAATATATTTAAATCATTAAATAAGTGAATATTCCATTCTTCTCTACTCGGAGACTTCACTAAATTATTTCGGAGATATAAAAAATGTAGTTTCTTAACGTAGCATTTTTTTTTATTATGTCACATGGGCCTGTTTTAACCATAGACCCATAAATAAGGGAGCAACCTGAGAATGTAGTATTTTCTGCTATATTGTCTATGGGATCCTTTTTGAATTTCATCGTACACAGTACTTCTATTAACCCATATTTAAGTAAAACTGCAATGGAAAATTCGCGGCAAGATTATTAATTTTTACCTAGTAGTAGTTTATATTGCCATTTAGTAAAATCTGTTGTTTATTTCTCGTAGCGATAGTGTCACACCATGTCTCATTTAAGATTTCCTTGATGCCCTTATTTGTTTCTCAAATACTGAGTGATTGGAAAAAACATTAAAATAAAGCGCCTAATTTCGTCCATCCGATGCAAGAGACCAAATTTCTAATCTTTGAGATCGTTTTACTACTCAACAAGTTGTAATTTCCTAACCGGATTTTTTCCCGAACCTTCTGGTTTTTCCAACCAGAGTTAGGGATATTCCACCATCTTATCGGCCCCTCCAAAGGATGGCATATCTCTCGCTATATCTCGTGCTCATTAATATAACACCTGCAGCTGTGAATATGCTACTACGCTGCAGTTATACGGGATGTCAACGCGAGTCTGGCCTCACAGACTTTCGTCAACCTGGCCACCCGGCCGTGCCCGCTATCAGCATATTGGTGTCCTTGTAGCTTTCGTATTCATTAAATAGGCTTCTCAGTCTTTAAAACAAAAAAATTAGGATGGAATAAGACACTTATTTTTACGAATAGGACACTTATAGGGTACTTCTTCAAACAAGTTCAATTTAACATAGATGAATAGATTCATTTCAGGTTACTAAAAAATTTAGGGTTAACATTTTTAGAAATCTTGCGCACTGCGCCACCGGTAGTTTCTTGATTCAAAATTGTACATGCATGAGTAGTTTAAAAAAAGAACATTTTATTTATGTATTATTCTTTGATTCGATTTCCATCCCTATTTTTCAAATGTTGTATTTGTTCCATAAGAATTGAATTTATTAATTGCTTCCTTGAATCAACTCTGTTTTATCCTTTAAATATTTCCAGTGTTGTCTCGATTATTTTTTTCTAGAATTAGTTCAATTTTGACATACTCCCAAAAACATACATCCCCAAATAACAATGCGGGTAGGCAGACCAGCGCAAAGTCTATTGTTTAAAAGCAGGACCTGTTCCTATTCAAAACTAACATCAAACGAATAACGTGTTCAGCCGTGAATCATCTGGGGTGACTATTTTTAAAAGTCGCACTAAATTTATTTCTTGAGTAACCTTGTCTTTTCAAAATATCTCCGCTAAATGTCATTTGTGTAAATCAAAACAGGCAGCGTTTTCCGCTTTTGCAATTTCGACTATTCAACCTTGCAATAAACATTAATTTTGTTTTGTTTGCCAAGTTTCAAGCTGTCTCGACCTTCGATTCGCAAAACCAGAATAGTATATTAAAGTATAAGTGGATAAAAAGGGCTTTAAAACACGCGCGATTTTTCGAGCACGACGGCGCAGCCGGAGTGCTCGAAATAGAGCAAGTGTTTTTAAGACCAGTTATCCACGAATACTTTACGTTTTTTTTATTGGTGCACTTTGAAATCATATATACTGGTATTATTACTACAAATAATAGAAATAAGAACTAATAATGCAAGAAGGTTGAATTCGTGATGTGACATCAGTATACCTTTCGTTGTCATGGAAATGAGAAAAACATTCCTTTGCAATTTGTTACCAAAGATCAATATTTGTTGTCACCAGAGCTCAAAAATGAATTATTCTAATATCGATTTTTTGAATAGTGAGGCAGAATCGCGGTTAATACCGCGAAAATCCAGTGATATATATAAAAAAGAATATGAAAAGTTCATCAAATGGATGGAGGAGCACATATAAATGAACGAATTGTGAGTAATATTTTGACGTTACAAGGTACTCCTGTCAGATCAATAATCAAAAATTTGTCATTTAGACTTCACGTTTCTCGATTTGTTGATGTTGTCATGGTTACCTTTAAAAAACGCGCGTTTTTTAAAGTTCGATTTAAACACGCTGAGGCGTGCTTTAAATGGGTAAAAAGGGGCACCAATAAAAAAAAAATAGTTTTCTGAACATAACTTTCATACTACATTTTTTATGCTTTCGGGAAAAATGTCCAGTGTATAATGAGCTCAAAAGAAAAAAACATGCCGGTCGATGGTGAATAATTCGAGAAAAAATTATGAAAAATAAATTAACTTCAAGTATGAAAAAGAATTCCGTGCGAATGTTCACAGATGGTGTTCATGCCATCAAATATCTTAGTATGATTTTGGATTTTCATACTAGTGATGTAACGAATCAAGGACGTACCCAGAGGGGGGGGGGTCCAAACTCCCCCGAATATGTTATATAGAGATACAACACACAAAATCCCTAAATACATCGCCAAAAATGCCTTTTTGACTGGGACATTTCCGACCGCAGCGGCGCACAGAGGAGTATTTGTGGAAAACCCTGGTCAACAACATTTTAAAAATAAAACCATATATAAATATAATAATAACATATATGTATAGATGACGAAATTTGTCCTTAGTCCATTTGTTTGTTATTTCATTTATGGTGACAATTTGTTAAACTCTTTCTATTCGTACTGATGATGGAAGTATAAACTTCATACACTTTGGAAATAAAGTAAAGTACATATATATTGTTTTCGTGGAGATTTACTTGGAGTTCCCCCCCTCCCTATTTTTCTATCCACTCCACTTTGAGTAATATGGACTACTTCTACCATTTTTTACGTATCCGTTTACGCGAATACTTTAATCATTTGACTGGACTTGGACCCCACCCCCAAAAATTCTGGGTACGTGCTTGTAACGAATAATCGCATTCGAGAATATTCGCATATTTCTGGACATTCGCATCCGCATTCGCAAAATTCATGTGAATATGAACGTCAGAAAAATAGATAATGTGTAAATAATATTAGGTACACTCTAACCGCAAAATTAACTTACCGTCTAAGATCTGTCGATAGGTAAACAAACATTGGCTTTTTTCGGATCAGCTCGGCAATTCTCGGAATAAAATGCAAACGGTGACAAATGTGTGCGTGCGATTCGTCCGGAAAGTCAGCTGTCAAACTTCAGCCATAGATAAATGGCGCCATATTTAAAAACTGAATATTTGCATTCACGAATATCGGTGACAGATATTCGCAAATGCTAAAAAAATTATATTCGTTACATCACTATTACATACCTATCAGATGGACGAATCATGTAATAGAAACAAGAAATTGATAAAAAAAAATTATCAACTAAAAAATATATGTAATAGGTATATATGATACCTATTACGTTAAGCCACTCTATGAGCGAGAAAAAATCGTACTGTTGGGATCGGAGTTTTTTTTTAAACTACTGATTTTGGAAAAAAAATGTCAATACCTTTAAGTTTGTGCAAAACAGTAAGCTGATTTAAAAAAAAAAATGAGGGATCACAAGGAAGCCACCCGGTCTGGACAAAAAAATACGACCATTTGGACCGCGTAGTGTTTCTTGTATTTCTAAAACTCACAATGCTACAGAAATATCACGATGATTGTATTATTCAATTAATGATATTAATTTCTGATAGAGAATGATTATTTGCTAAAATAATGCAATTAAACAAAACAATTTATGTAACTTTTTTGTATATTGAAATTTTCCCAACTCGCAGACAACGATGTACTCTTGGAACCAGGCGTTTTTATTTGCTATAACGTTAACATTGAAGCGTTTTTTTTTTCAGAATGGTTCCTATTATTACCAGACAAGAAATTTTGAAGTTTGGAAGAACAAAAGTAAGGCAGTGTGTCATAAAGAAATTTGGTCAAGCAATATTTCCAGATGATATTGTTATGGATTTGAAGACTTCTTTGAGAAGAGTTTGCCAATAAATGGCGCTAACGTGGAACAAACATTACCGAAGCCGCAACAGATTTTTAATAGAAATTTTTAGTGACCTTTTCTAGCAGTATTTATCACTTGCTACTATCTACATCCACGATCGGCATCTTCTGTTTTGGGTAAACCGTCAAAGATATTTCAAGAGTGCTCTGAAAAGAGGAAGCTTATGAGTTTGGTGGAATCGAAAGGTATGGAAGAAATATCAATTGCTCAGCAAGGAGCTGTTCCAAGCATCGCCCGCTCGTGGCACCAAAAAGTAGTCATCTAATAATAGATAACACTAAAACATTGTCAGTTAATGAAGCTCTGGCACTAATGATCAATGCTAACCTTTCAACACACCAATATAATGTGATTAGAGAACAGGTGAACAAGATAGGTGCCAAGTTGTTTGCGATGTAGCATGCGATTAAAGAAGAAGAAGAAGCTTGCGAAGAAGTGCTACCTTGTCGATACTAACGTAACGAAAACTTTGGTGGTAATCCCTCTACAATTTCTGATCGGCTACACCATTTTAAGATTATGTGCAGCACAAAAAGTGTTTGGAACGGTTGATGAACCCATCACTGAGTTTGGTTTTAATGTTAAATGGGGATGTAATGGTGCCCAGCAAACCAGTTACAGCTGAAGGTCAAACTTTATTGAAGATGAATTAAAACGGTCCTTCTTCAGTGAGGTATTGTCGACCTATACAGTCTATTTTCCAAAAGTGAATTAGTGGTTAGGAAAGTTAGCTCTATTTAACAACAAATTAATTCGTTAATTCCTACAAATGTGCAACTTGCAAATAAAACTTTTGTTATTAAGCCTTTGTTAGTTTTAAGTACGATAGATGGAAAAATTTGTACATCATTGTCTTCGTACATGTCTACACAAACCTACTTCTGTTTGGTGTTACGTCAGAAATGATTGATTAAATTTGAAAACAGCTGTTTTTGTTTTATCACCAGTACATGCATGGATAAGATTTATGCAGTGCCTATTTCATATTGCATATAAATGAGTAAACATTTGGCGCAAGCCCATTGGCCCGAAATAAAAAATGAAGTTGCTAAGAAAAAAAACATACAAGATAGGTTTAAAAAGAAATGTGTCTCTTGGTTGACATACCTACAAAGCAAGCAGGTAGATTTGGGTCAAAATCTCGTGCCATGTGGCCTTGAATGCGCAGATGACCAAAACATATTGGATGACAAATCTACTATCCCAATTAAAAACATCCAGCACCACTGGAAATTTGCTGTTGCACAGGTGGTTATAATTATTGTGTCTTTTGCAAGATTCTACCAGTGAATTTCACACCGCTCACCTCACTGCTAGTGATTGAGAGATCAATGTTTTCAGGATGTGCTGATTATTGGACATATTCTGTTGCTTTTGCCACGCCTTCGCGGATGTCGCTTGCCATGAGGTTCTGAAATACCTCTAATACGAATTATTGTAACAATAGGAAGATTGTATTTTTTGTCTTTTTTGTAAACGAAAATAAGAGTAATATCTAAGACACATAATTTTATTTATATGTAAAGAATTACTAAAAACCACAAAAACTTGTTTGGTGCATTTGTCCAGAAACTATTTTTTAACCGAAATATCCAATTTTTCCGGTATTGAAATCTTTTTTTTTTTTCAAATATAGGTATATTTTTTTAATTTGAATGGAAAAGAGGACACAAAAATGTACACACCACGACCAAACAGTATTTCAACCTCACTAGCAAGCTTTCTAGTCTCCACTTAGGGTGCCATAATAAATAACAATTAAAATTTCTTACCATACATTATGGGATACAAAAATTTAATAAATCATTTATAAAAACATTTCGTCCCGCTAAATTGCCTACCTTCCACGCCTGGACTGAGCACCATCGAATTCTGTGGGACAATGCAAGTCTTCTACATAGATACGATGAGCATTGGTTCAAACGGAAGTTCAAAGAGGCCGCCTACATCGAAGCCAATGACGCGCCTTCAGTCAGCCAAGCGATGCGATCAGGAACGTATGGAAACAGCCCATTGCTCTTTCTGACGGACTGCAGAGTCGCGAAACTTCACGCACCACCACACCGCGCGAAATCACACGCATCACTGCACATGGTGAAATTACACGTCCAGTGCACCGACAAACATATAAAATACTAAGTAGCACTTAAGCTTGTCAGTATTCATCTGAAGACGATTGCAGCTAGAAATGATGAACGTCGTGAAAAACCTTCAAATCCAATAAAACGATGGACGTCCGAAATGAGAGTAATCATCAAATAAGATCCGCCTTAGAGTATGCGTCTGGTCTCCTCATTATGAAGTACATATAACTAATATTGAGGCAGTGCAAAATAGGTTCCTCAGGAATGTTGCCTTCAAATAAACCTCTCTATTGGAGAATATGTTTATTCGGATATTCTTGATAATCTGAATCTTAACACCCTTTCTTTTCGCAGAACAAACAATGATCTCTTTTAACATTACTTAAAATTATCTCTGGTGACATTAACTGTAAAGATCTATTACACATAGTCTCGTTCCGAGTTCCTGCTCGTTTAACTAGGAACAAAATTATCTCTTCACTGTCCCTAATCACCAGACTAATTATGGCTACTACTCTCCCATGTCAAGGTTTATGCGAGAGTCCAACAGTCATAACTATGACATTATAGGAATCTCTTTGAACACTTTTAAAAAACAGTGTAGATATAGAATAGCTAACCATCAGTGATTTCAATTTATATATTTACATTTGTCGTTACACACCTATACACATATTTAGATTGTTAGTTATTATTAAGTGTCATTATTATTTTTGCATATTTTCTTTTTTCCTTGTATACATGCATGAATCTCATAAATCACAAATATACCCGAACTAATAAAAATCTCTTAGTTGAAAGCCACTCAGAATATTTTTTTTTATTACAGGCTATAACAATATGTACTACTCATTGACTTGAAAAACAATAAATACGAGAAAACAGTTTCTAGAATTTCATGGAAATAATCGGTTCCTGAATGAAAAACAATTTATCTCTCCTTACACCAATGTTATTTTGTAAATTTGAAAATTTTAACTGATTGATTTTTTTGTCTCAGAGTCTATTTCTATAACTTTAGATTCATCAGTTATTCGAATTTTCAGTGTCATATCCAAAAACAAAGTATGCTTGCTTTTAATTTCAAAGGCTTTGACTTCGGAGGTCATTAGCCTAAACAGTGTAAAAATAGTCCAATATTCTTTTGTTTCTACTAATAATTTATCTAACATGATCTTTGGATGTTAATTATGTATTCATTCGTTTGTATAATTCATATTGCATTCAAGTGATCTTGATATGAAATATTTTGAAAATTCAAGTTGAACACTTTTGCACACCCATCAAGTTAAAGTTGGTGTTAACCTGTTGTTATACTTTCTGTATTTCACTGATATATTTAAATTTTATTCCAGGTACCGCTAATACTATTCAAGCCGGCGTACAAAGTTCCTCAGAAAGCCATGCTAATCAAGACTTAGACAATATGTATGTTCTTCTAGATCCGCATTTAAGGCCTGCAACTCCAGACTATTCGGAACCCAAATCAGTAGCATTGTTCGAGGAACATAAACAGCTTGCCAAAGAATATTGGAAGGTGATGATTACTTTTTATATATAGAATCACATTGTAAAGTTCTCACCTACCTACCTACCTGCAGTTCGTCTGTAAAATAAGCTTCTTCAAAAACTCCCAAATTTAGACAACACTACCACGTTTACAATAGGTCTATCCCCACCCTCGCTACACAAAATGTCACTTTTACTACTAATAATACAATATACTATCTTGGCGTAATTTTTGGGTTTATTGCCCTTTTCAACAATTTTTAGAATCCAAGTGAAAAATTGCAATTTGCAATTTGATGATTTCATTCAACTTGACTGATGTCTATGAAATTTACAAAGAAATTCCAAGAAAACACTGTATTGAATTGCATTTTTCTACTAGGTTCTAGAAATGGGGACAGATATAGCCCCCGAGGCGTCAACATTTGGAAAAGTATAAACAATTTAATATTTTCTAATTTTTTGGTAGGAAATAATGCGATGATTTATCAGGGCAGATGTAGGTTATTTAACATTTAATTTTATTGGTAATTGGTTCATTTTGAACTAACAATTGGCTGACAGTAAATTTCATGCCACCGTTTAGTTTGTTCCACTTCCCAATGGCCAATGCACAATTTTGTGGTTATGTTACCAGAGTGGGAATTTGCAACAAATGGAATGAGCTGGTAATAAATACTACAATAATTTTTCACATGAAACAATGACTACTAGAATTAAATGGACGAACCAAATCTTGTCTTTGATATAAAATATGGTTTTGTCTTGTGGCAAACTCATTCATTTTGACTACTAGAATGAAGTGTACGAACCAAATCACGTCTTTGATAGAAAATATGGTTTTGTCTTGTGGCATGCTCATTCATTTTGAATACCCCTTTTTAAATTAATATTTAATTGTTCTCATAGGCTACCGTTATTATCAATATTTGTAGTTGATAAATTGTTGACCTTTTCATGGCAGTATGTTGGTATTCCTTTCCTAAATGAAAACTATTTTCAAAATTGACTAATTAGTTGTCAGGGGTAAATATAACTAATGTTGGTCAATTTTATTGATCAATTTCATTAGACCATGTAAATTCGCGCTAATTCTACTCATTTTACACGCCCAGAAAATAATTATCGAGAAAAACACTTTTTTTATTTTTATACCAGGCCGATTTATTTTGTATTGATTATTTTTAAAATTTTATAAGAATCAATAGTCTCAAAAATTGTCAAACCTATGGAATATTACACAACAAGATTAACTAAATCTGGGGGATAATCAAGTGGTATGTTTCTACATACTTGTTTGACATTTAATTTTAATCGACATTCAATCACAACGATTCAAAAGTACCTATAAATATGTTGAGCAGGGAAGAATTATCTTGTACACCATAAATAGTTTTAAATGAATTCTTGTTTTTATTTTATTATTTATTGGACGTAGAAAAATAGTGTATGTAACGATCATGTAATGGCTATTAATACACTCACACACGGTTTACGACACTCCCCTTTGGCTCGTGTCATAACTTACCTTGTGCTCGTGTATTAATAGCTATCATTACATTCGTGTCGAAATTGCGTTGAAATGCGTTTATCAATAAACAAGTTATAACGGAATGAAATTTGAAAAATATTCCAATTAAATATCTGGATATACCTCTGGATTCAGGAAGTCTTGTAATATCAATGGCCAGAATTTCATCGAAATCTCTTCAATAATAAAAAAATTATAAGGGAATACATTTTTAAAATATGTCAATTAATGGGACATTCAAAAATTCTGACTACTCCACTGGATTCGGAATGAAAGTATTATAATTCAAATAATTTTATTCCTGAAAAAGTTATGGGAGAATTAATTTCCGTTCCTATGTCGAACCAATGAATCCGTTTATAATAACAAACTATAGTGTCAATAATTTCAAATCAATCAACAGAAAACTACCTGTAGGAACTAATTTCTAACTGTAGCAAACTAGCGAAAAACAATTGCTCATTCACAATCAATACAAATAATAAGAACGGAGAAGATACAAAATTGAAACTCAAATAAGCGCAATTTAAACTTTTGTGGCCTCTACCAAACCTCCATTCGAATCAATGCATTTATCATATCGCTTGCTGAATTCTTAAGCACAGGTCAGCTCGATTCCTTGGACGTGATTTGTTGACATTTTGGGTGAAATAGCCCCATAGGAAAAAATCGAGTGACGTTAGGTCAAGCGGTCTAGGTGGCCATCCAATTACTCCCCCTTCCTATCCAACGATTAGGGTAATTTTGATTCAGCCAACTCTTCACAATGCCTGCATCATGTACAGAACAACCATCTAACTGGAAATATAAATTCCTTGTTTCTGCGAAGTTTATCGATCCTTAAAAATTGTAGGAGATTAGCGGAATTGACGTCTCTGTCAAAGAAGAATGGTCCAATTATCCTCTCATTCACTATTCCACACCAAACATTAACTTTTTCTGAATACTGCCTTTTACAGTTAATCCCCCAGTTGGGATTTTCAGTGGCCCAATATATTTTTGAGATGAAACCACTCCATGTGTTGTGTTCATCACTATATAAAATATTCTTTAAAAAATGTCTGTCATTAAGGTACTCGACCTGGGCCCATATGCAAAATTCCAAACGTTTTTCTTGATCACCTTTTTCAGAGTGTGTAAAAATTTTGGTTTGAATGGCTTCAATTTGTTTTTCCTCAGACATCGCCTAATATTCTCCCTAGGTAAGTAAAAATTTGAGCTCGCTATCCTCAAATTCCCATTTGAATTATCCCTTGAACTAATCTAATATAGTTTGATCTTTTCCATTCCTAATTGGTTTATTTTATGTACCGTGCTGTTATTTATGGCTGGACGATTTGGGTGTCTTTCATTGAATATTCTAGCAACTTCTCTTTCACTCCGGTAATTATCTCCAGAAATACGTATAATTTTGATTCTTTCTTGAATTGGCAATTGCTTTTTTTTATTTTGGAGAATGAACTGTTTGCTAATGGTGAAGCAGAAAATTACATTTCATGTACAAATATATGATAAACTGTAAGTCACAGCCTACTTGTTCTTTTCATTAATGCATTCTGAATTCAATAACGCGAACACCTACACATGCAGTTGAATTTGGAAGAAATATAATTTTTTGCTAATTGACAATGGGCATACACTGGGAGAAATCATAGTCGATGTTACTAGAATTATTATTATTATTCATAATTTAATTATAATACCTATTGGAAGTATAATAAACTTACATATAAATTATTTTGTGGAGATTGAGTTGGAGTTCCCTCCTGATTCTATCAACTCCACATACATATCTACATATAAACTATTTTTACCTAAATTTTTTTTTAACCCCTAATTATTCATTGATGAATAGTGGTGTAGTCAGAATGTTCCTAAAATTCCATTAAACGACATAGATTTCAAATTTTCTTCCCTTATAACTTTTTTATTGTTGAACAGATCCCGTTGAAATTCTGATCAGTGACCGAGACTCCCTGAATTTTGATAAAAGTTCTAAAATAGAATTGGTGGGTTGATTAAATGGCATTTTTAAATAAACCATATCAAAACCGCGTGAATTCAGTGCTGTAGTCAATTTTTTTTTTTAATTTATATTTTTTTTCGATTTTTGACATTGAAAAATAATAATAGTTGGCCTGTAAATGAAGACTCATTCATGAAATTTTGTGTTATGGTAAACTTTTTGAATTCCCAATGAAAAAAAATTCAAATCAAATCGGTTGAAAAATATATGTTTTATAAGGGTGCTTTCATTTTAAATGGGTCAACTGTATGTGAAAGTTGCAAAGTATTCACAAGCCATTTGTACCTAATTCAAACACTCGGAAAAGGCAAGTATACCTTCAAAATAAAATTAATGATTTTAATAGTGGGAAAGTGTCAACGTTAGATTGTGTTAAGTTAACTTTAATTCAAATATCTAAAGCGGCCGAGTTTACCTCTGCCCAGACACACACCACACCACTGTTCTAATAATAGATTTTCCGACGACCTCGTATTAACAAGTCTGTTTAATCTACACGAAATCGATCGTTAATGACCCCTATTAAAGTTCAATTTCTCCATTAATGCATTATTATGATATATGCAGCCAAACATAATTCACCGAAATCGACCATTATTAACCTATTAATGGTCGATTTCTCTATTAATGCATCATTGTGGTATAGACAACATACACGAGTTCAAATATTATTCAAATTCCAAATCATGTTACCTTCGCGCTGTCAAATTTATGTATTTTCAAATCCAAATATTGTAAGTTTTCTCCTAGTTGAAACAAATGGATATCGAAAATTTCACGTTGATCCCAGGAACGAGGTCAACGGATTTTTTTTGTAATCAACTCGTATATTAAAATGGCGATTAATGATCTCGAACACTAACACGCTCGCTTCGCTCTCGCGTTAAAATATCTCAATCATTAATCGCCACCATTAATACACTAGTTGGTTAAATAACTATAACCCCAAATGCAATAAAAATAATGTCTGGTGATTTATGGTCATTTATGCAGGAAGCAGTCATCGAAGTTATAGACTGGTTTTGAGCCGCGAACGGTTTCCACTCAATTTGGTCTACTATATACTTTAAAGGGGAATCATATTTATTTATCTTTCCGTTTTCCTTCATTATTCGACATATATCATGTAGGTTTTCCCTATATTTTGAGTTGAAGATAAACTTATTCGACTGACATTGGAAATTCTATAAACATGGATCAATAAATTGTTTTTTCTTATAGATTTTTTTTTCTAGGATAAATGTGGTTTTTAATACTTCCCAAAACATGATTCATGGCTTTCACAATAACAAAGAAAATAAACTGTGAAAAACTCCAGAAATGAAGGAGTAATCAATCATGAAGAACGAAGATAAAGTATTGCACGATTAATACATAACAATTTCACAAAAGGAAACGATAAAAGACGTTCAACATTCATAGTCATCAAGTAGTAAAATAAAATAAAAAGATTTCCATAAAAAATTATTCAAGCGGTTTGAAGAAGCGAACAGAGATGTATCCTGAAATGTTACCAGAGGAAATATATTTTTCATTAATTTTTTTATATTTTAGTTGAAAACTTCCATATCCAAAGTTTAAAAATGCAGTAATGTATTGAGGCAAATTAACTGATTTGCCATTTCAGAATAGATACAAACTTATTATTTTCACTTCCAGTGGAGATAAAACCCGAAAAGTTAAGACATATTTTATGTGTAACATTTCACTTGAATGTGACGGTAGCATATTATTGCATTCTTCGATTATTTTAGTTATTTCTATACTGCAGTGAAATAAGCATCGATTGAGCTTTTACTCATTTTGAAACTTTGATTTGAGAACACCAACAGTATAGGGAATGATTTAAAGCGGACTGTTTCAAAATATTTATTTGTCAAAACGTGAATTTTTCCGAAGAATAATGCAAAAATGGATCAGTATTCTATCAAACTACAAAATGCCTGTCAACATCCTCTATCTTTGATATAGTTACTGATAGGTCAAATACATTCTGTTGTGGCGAGGTTTCTCTCAGCCCAATTCAGACACTATTCAAAATACTGAACAAAACATGGTAATGTCATCATAAGATTGTAGATGAATGAACTAACTTTTGATTGTCAAAAGCATTAACATTTTGGTTAAAAGAAATGTACCTCATCAAATTTTCAGTCACCTAAGGTATACTGTGATCTATGAGATTCTATTGTGTCCAAGTGTTACAAATACAATCCCTTTTAAAAAAAAAAACACCGAGTATATGATGGAAAAAAGATTACGATATTATCAAATGTAAAAAATGGAATTTGCATCATCTTGGATACCAACATTCAGTTGTTAACGAAACGAATCTTATAACAAGTAGTAGTATAAATGAAAATAAACCAGTTTCACAACCCAAATAATGTTCTTAGAACATTTGTCTTAATGATCGGCTTTCATCGGATTCCAGGCTTAATTTGCTTACCTTTCTGTGAATCATCACCTGCCTACAAAAACAACTAGTACTATTACAAATAATTTCCGAATGGGTGCAAGTAACAGCACAAAGTTTGTAAAGAAAATAATCACTTAAGATCACACCTACAGATAAACATCTCAAAATAGAATATTTATTCTGGCCGGATAATTTTGTTAAATCTCTTAGAAAAAGAAAAATCTATAAAATTTCGATTTGATCGCATTATAATTTACATTTATATCCACAATGTGGGAGTCCTGCAAAATGTTTCATCAAATAAGATACTTAATCGATAACAAAATATGCAATAATATACTACTTTTCAATTTCAAATGAAGCAACCATCATTTAAGAGATCGTTGTTTTTATCATTGAAAGTAAGGACAAGGACAGCTCAATTTGAGTAATAAATAATAAAAATGCAATAATTACTTTTCTATTTAAATGAATGAAAGGCCTGTGATGGAATGAAATAGGCAATGAAAAACCGTTTTGCAATATCCAATATGCATTTATCGTATCTGATAAATTAAAATTTTTATTACAATAATATTTGGTTACACACTAAATAAAACATTTATAAGAGGAACGGGGATATAACAGAGCAGTTTCTGCTATTTAACAGATATTGTGCAACTCTTGAAATATTTCACAAGCCCTCATTCCAGTAAAGATAGAAAAATAAAAAGTACATGTTCTAGTGTTTCCTGTTGGTGTAAATTACAAATCATGCGGAACTTCTTAGTATTTATAATATACCAGGGCCCATTGAAAGTGTAATATGTATCGGGCAAGATATCTCAAGTAAATGATATTGATTGATTGAATATCCAGTAGCATAGTTATGCAGGGTTTAAAGAAATAGTCTTAGCTTTTTTATAGAGACCTGGTTCACTAAAATAGCCATATATTTTCTTAACAGGGAGCACTAGATATACTCGTAAAACTGAGAAACTACCAAGTTTAAAGAAATTTCCAAAAATGTTTTAGTCAAACATTCAATATAAATACTCCCAACGGACTTTTTCAAAAATTCAAAAAAATATATTTTGCACCAGTACATGCATATCCTCTTTTTCTCTCGGGAATGTATAGATGGGGTCAAAATATCACCAGTACTTCATATAACTTTTGTTCCTAAAAGCCTTCGTTACCAAGTTACGGGCCCTCAAAGTTACAAAATGAAAAATGTTTTTCTTTGATAATTTTCAAAGTGAATATTCAAAATCATCTAAATTTTGGTGATTGACTAAACAAATGAATTCCTTCGATGAGCTTTCATGCAGGAGTCAGTTGTTTTGCTACAAAGTCAGGAACGGACTACCCCCGATGGTCCACACCCCAAAACTTTGAAATGACAGATAATTTTTCAATAGTTTTCAACAAAATAAGATTACGTAGATAATTTTCTGAAAAAAAGTACTTGTGTGGAAAGTCAATCGGAGCAACGATTCTTAATAAAAATGCAGTTTTACTCGACATCAAACCCGATCGTCCACCATTATTTGAAATGAAAAATTTTCACAGTAGAAATACTAATGCTAACGTTAATTCAACAACATTTATAACAAGGATAATACAAAATATGCAAAAATAAAGTCGTAAACAAAAAGTACAGTACCTAGTTGAAAGTTTCATTCACAATGTAGATATTTTTTCAAATGAAATATCAAGTTATGTAGATTAGTGGTATTTTTGAACTAACAAGCTACTCCACTATGAAATATCGAATTCAGTCCATATTTTGTATATGGCGTGGAATAAACCGTTTGGTGTTGTGTTATCTGAATCTCATGAAACTCAACATTTGGATTTGCAAATTCGTATTCACAGCTAAATGTTGAGGAGTTTCACTGATAAGTATAATTTCATGGGAGAAAATCTTTAACCCGAAGATAAATTTAGCTGAAAAAACGCACATCGGAAGACATAACTAATAAAAAGCAAACGAATAAACTACAAAAACGGCTGCACATGAATAATCAACTCTCATAATCTCCACATATGGGCCGAAGAAAATCCCCATGGGATATTGCAAACCAAACACCAACGGAAATTAAATGTGAATGTTTGGACTGGTATCTTAGGAAACCATCTTATAGGACCATTCGTTCTACATGACCGATTGAATGGAGAACGTTATTTGGAGTTCATCTTTCAGTCGCAGATGATTCCACATCTGATTTTATGAACATCCTGTTCATATTTTCAACAAATCGATTTGAATGGACTTTTGGAACATGTTCCATTGCAAACCCGAAGAGATATGTGGTTTATGCATGATGGCGCTCCTCCTCATTTTAGTTTGATTGTGCGGGACCATCTGAACCAGATTTGCCCAATAGATGGATTGGTAGAGGTGGGCCATATTCATGGCCACCGCGGTCTTCGGATTTAAATCCATTGGATTTCTTTCTGTGGGGGCATCTAAAAAGCCTAGTTTACGCTACACCTATTCACACCAGAGATGCCTTGTTGAATAGAATTACATTACATTGTGAAGCCATACGAAACGACCCTGGCATGCTATTTCAAGTGCAGAGAGGGTGTTTGGGCTTACTAAGAAAATGTATTGAGAGAGACGGGGGTCATATCGAGCAGTTTTTGTGGCGGATTTTGCATTTCTGTTTGCTGTTGAGGCTTGCGATTGATTATTTATACCATGAGTTTTGTAAGGAAACGTGTTTGCATGAAAAAAATTCGTTATGAACATTGTACCTATCATTTCTATTTTCTTTTACAAATTAATGTTTTCGAATAATAGGTAGACATCTCAGGTTGGATGTCGTCGAACAAAAATACATTTTATCAAAAATCGTTGCTCCGATCGATTTTCCACACGAGTAAGTACTTTTATTCAGGAAATTGTCCAGGTAACCTTGTTTTGTTAAAACATATTGACAAATCCCAGTCATTTCAAAGTTTATATATATATATATATATATATATATATATATATATATATATATATATATATATATATATATATATATATATATATATATATATATATATTATATATATATATATATATATATATATATATATATATATATATATATATATATTTTATATATATATATATATATTATATATATATATATAAAATATATATATATATATATATTATTATAAATAAAATATATATATTATTTTATCTGTATTATATATTTATTATATTATTATATGTAGGTAGATATATATAATATATATAATATATTATATATATATACTATGTATATGGTCACTTATTATTTATATATATATTATATTTTTATTTATATTATATTATTTTATATTTATATTATTATATTACAAACAAAATCACAATTTTTGTTGTCTTTTTTCTTCGTATTTGTCAGGTGTTAAATAAATATATAAATCACCTTGTTGGTGTACTCATTTCTTTTTTACAAATTTGAATATTCAGGATTCCTAAAGTGAATGCTTTCACTGTGGATTCTGATAGTTTATTCAAAAAACCTAATTCAGGTTGAAAAGGTTATCTTGGACAATGGAAGCTAGTGACTATATATTATGAACACCCAACAAATCAATATAATTCAGGTTCCCATCCTCATCCACATGAAATTAAAATAAAAATATTTTTTGGGATTTAATTTCGTTTTTTTTTCATCATTCAGAGATATTTGTAAAACTCCGAATTTTCTTTAGTATTCTAATTTCTGGCTTCCTGAAGAAATAAATTTTCAAGGCTGCTAACAATATTTATTATTTAACTAGCTGACCCGACAGACGTCCTGTCCAAATTTCTATATTCCCTAATTTTTTTTTCCTGAAAAGTCTTATACGTGTAGAATTTCTTCTTTCCTAGGTTTTTTTTGTGTTCCATCTAGGTTATGCCTTTGACTCTGCCAAATAAAAACTTTATTTGGAGTATTACGAACATTAAAAAAAACAATTAGCCAAATCAATGCAGCCGTTGTTTTTTTTTAAATCATAATATCCAGTGATCTTCTGCTTGGTAAGCGACAGTGTTACCGCTGAGCTAATTCCTCATGGGTAATAATAAATAACTCGATAGTCTTTTATTAGGATTTTAATATTGTCTCACGTTTTGCGCTTACAAAGAATTGAGATTCATTTTTATCATATAGATTACCATATTCCATTTGAAATGATATTCTAAACTTTAGATTTGACAATAATAAATAATAGTTTAAAAAACCTAAAAAACACGCTTTTATAGAAAACCAGACTAAAAAATAGAAAATAAGAAAAAAATGTATTTTATTTAAAAAAAGCGTAGGGTGCATAGTATCGCCTTGGCCAACAATTACCTGTGATCTGAGACATTTCTCACTTTACTGCCCTAGGTGTATAATGTGCTATATAATTATTGATACCATGCACGCTTTTTTTTAAATAATTTTTTTTTTTTATTATTTCCTAATTTTTGAGTATGTTTTTTTTATAAAAGCGTGTTTTTTAGTTTTTTTAAACTATTATTTATTTTCTCCACACAAAAATGTCTTAATGCATTATCACCGGAATTATGTACACCTGCCAAATTTCAAATCATTCGGACGTCTGGAAGTGGGTCAAAATCGCGCCCAAAGGAGTCGGTTACAAACAAACAAATGTACAAGCTAATATAAAGCGTGTAAAAAAGGCAAATGGCAAAATTCTGCAAAGTAGCATCAAAACAAATGCACGCCGTTAGTGCGTGATCGAAATCGGAGAACTCAAATAGCAGGGCAACCAAATGATTAAACTATAATAAATGAAAATAAATCAAGTCAACATTCAAAACATGCATATGCACTATCGCAAGTCTGTGCCTGTTCGAAAAAAATGGAATTTAAGACTCTTTTTGGGTAGATGTGTAAGTTAAAAAAACTTTGATCTCAGTAAGTTTGCATATTGAACATGTATGTTATATCAAAAAGTAAACCAACTAGAAAAAATTTAAAAATGAATATTTCTCGATAAATCGAATGAAAAACCTTCAGTATTCCTACAAAAGAAAAGAACGAGTTTATAGAATTTCTGTTGTCATGTTATTTTCGTTTTTTGTTGGGCAGTGCAAAATATAGAATTTTGACAATAATCAATGCATTGTCTGGATCAAGTTGACAAGAACTTCAGATGTGTTTTCGTAAATGTGCCAAATATAAGGGCCAAACCTAATACGGGTATTAGGAAGTTGGGACGAAGAACACTTTTAATTAGAATCATGACAGAGCAACAAAATTTCAATCAAATGCCTGAATCAATTTTCTAGGGTAATTTTTTTAAGAATATAAATAATGGCCTCTACTATGATCTGACATTTTTTCTTCTAAAAGTCATTTTTGTTTGTTCCAGGTTCAAACAGAGTTAGTATTATTAACACAAAAGAAAAATCAGTTACTACCGACTGATGAGGAAGACCAACGAAGGAAGATGAACCTCAAATCTTTACAGGAGGAAAAAGAATCTCTAAGACTGGCCAGAGATCTTCTACGACAGCAAAAGGAAAGATCTTCTGCGCCAGGAAATTCGTCGAGAAATTCCGGAGATGGTTGGGTTATAATTCCTCGACAGGATGATGATAGATAACGTAAAAAAAATGTTTCCTAAGGAACTGTATGAAACTGATTCAGGGTGTTCTATGATAAGTGAAAGCCACTACCATTGAAAGCCTTTAAAGTGATGTAGTTGGCCATTTGAGACATGAATGCAAAACACACCTTACACTTAATACATTATTCATCACTAAAAACTATTTTTATAAATAATTTGTGATCTGGATAAATCTGAAATAGAAAATTGGGAACTTTAGCTAAAAGTATGAAAAATGGGAATTCATTATAATTATATCAACCCATACAATTAAGTTTTGATTACAAGTTAAACTTATCAGATTTAAGTTACCAGCAACAAAGTTGGCTTTTCTATAGTACAAACGAATTTACGATGCCATTTTTGTCAAAAGTTATACTGTACGAATCATAAACTGAATCAAAAACCAAAATGTATCCCATTTAAAAAAATTCCAGAGTCAATGTTAATTATAATTTATATGACTTTTATATTTATCATAGTGTTGGAGTATTATTTACAAAGATACTGTTTGTGTACAGAAGAAGGCTGTGCCTTTTTCACAGATTTTTTAAATATTGTATATTTGTTGTTTTTTATTACTTAGGATGTAAAATATGATCTATTGTGTGTGTATTAAAAGCTTTTTATGTTGATATTTCAAAATGTATGATACGAGAACTATACACTGTGGAAAACTATATTTTACTGTAAATAAAGATAATATATGATCATGATCTAGCCTTTATTTTATACACTGAGCGAACCTGTCACCCTTTTTCTGTAAGTAACTAATTTTGAGTCGGCGCCAAACAAACAATCAACGAAGATCATTAAATTACTTCAAAAAAATTATCAGAATGTCACCGCGCAACTCGATGCCATCATTTTACGCCTTACCTAATTCATTTGCTTGTTTGTTTGGCGCCGACTCAAAATTAGTTTAGGAGCTTAGTTATTGAGACTAAAGAGGTTTATTTTATTTTTTACTTTTCAGTTCCGTATTTTAGTATAGTAATACATATTCAAGTGCGAAACAATATGCTACTTACAACTTTGTTGAGGTTGGTTTCAATGATGTTAAACATATTCATCTAACATAGTGATACAGAAGAAAAAAACATAGATCAAGGAATAAAACGAAGTTCAAAGTTACTACAACCACATTAGCGTTGTTTAAAATTATATAAATATAACTGTGTACTCTATGTGGTGTGACAAGTTGAACTGGCAGGTTAGGAATTAATCTCGCAATTATATTTAAGCCAACGACACCTGACGGGTGTCACTTGGAAATAGTTACATTGTTGCCAACTGTTAGATTAGTACCAACTGATGTTACCAGGTGGCGGTAATGTTAAGAAGAACTATTATTTTATATTACATTGTTCTCAATTTTGATTGATATCTAAGGACAATAAATGAGAGATTTCGCTCGAAAGGTTATTGTTTTTTTTTTTATATGTATATATATAATTATTTTTTTAAATTATATTACATTGTTGTCAATTTTGATTGATATCTAAGGACAATAAATAAGAGTAGATCTCACTCAAGTGGTTAATATCTGTTTTTTTATTTATACAATTATTTTCTTGGGAAATGAAAGCCAAAGGCTGAACAAAATCTATAATTAAAAATATAATCCTAGTTTTATTTAACAGTAGATTAGGTAAAAACGGTGCAAGTGGGCGTTAGTGGCACATAGTTATCTAATTCATCGCCGATGATATAATGGATCCTTGATTCCATGCTTCTCATTTCAAATTCAATAATATGAGCAAATAATCACAAAACATAAACCTTCTAAAGTCAATTTGGAGCCTCAATATCGCGATATAATTCTGAAAATTTGCCATTTCAAAGAATAATGTATATTACTTTAATATCTCTAGTACAAAAACGCCCGAAGCGTTTACTAATTTTAGATATACACAGTATTTTCCTGACTCGTGATTAGCGAAAAGAATTGAAATTTACTACTTCATTCATAAATGCGACGAGTGATTTCTCTTGTCTTCCACTTTTCAAAATAGGCACGGAACAGTTCGGTGTTTAGTTGTAAGAACCAGAGAATCTTGGAAACAGTGTTCACATGTTATTCTCAAATCACTCTATAACACAAGACGGATATAATAGTCAGTGACTCATTCTTAGCCCGGGACACTCAGGTGTCCCCGGGAACGAGAATGCAGACAGATTAGCCAAGATAGGATCGGGAAAGACCCCAGTTGGACCTGAACCCATCTTGGGAATACCCAGCAGCTTGGCAATCTCAAATATGGAGGAACTGCTACAAAAGCAGTTCCTTAAAACATGGCAAGAGGCGCCAGGCATGAGGCAATCAAAGCTCCACATGAAGGAGCCATGGAAAAAAATATCTAAAGAGATCTTGTCACTTAACAGACGGGACATCAAGACTGTGACTGGACTCCTAACGGGACATAATCACCTGAACAGGCACATGGAGCTCATCGGAATCACAGATGATCCCCTATGTAGATGGTGACTGGAAGATGACGAGACATCGTCCACATCCTCACTCTGAGTGCCCAGCTTTGGTGCACCAGAGGGAGATCAACCTTGGGAGCATAATTCTGAACCCAGAGGACGTCAAGGAGATTCTGCTGAGGAAGTTGCTGAATTTTGTCAAAGAAATCGGCATGATCTGATTTTCTCAGAACAAGTGGGCGCATAATGAGCCCAAATAGAGAGGCCTACGTGCATGGGGTTCTTCGGAACCAGCCCACCTTGTGCGAAGAAGAAGAAGACTCATTCCTAGCATTAGGGTGCCCCAAGTGAGGCAAGGGAACGGGGAAGCAAATTCCAGAGGCGGAAACAATTCATTTTTAAATAAAAAAATTATAATAACTATAATGGAATAGTAATAAGTAGACTTGGGCAAATATGTACTTTGCATATGTAGCATATTTTATACAAACAAATATTTTGCATTTTTTTAAAGATTGACATATTATGCATAACAATTCCTTTTTAGACAATATTTTTATATTATAAGTTCCTAATTTTATTTATGGGTAGATTTATCAATAAATAATCAGCATCGAAAACCCTAAAACCTCTTCAGGTTGGTAGGTATAGTTTGCAGTTCTAGGTATACATGAATATTTTCGGAAATATCTATTATGAAGGTATACACACTTTAATGTTCAGGTAAGTTTTAGGGTAATTTTGTCTTACTAACGACATTAAATTGTTATTTAGGGATTTTTAGAATTGTAAAAAAATAAATGTTTGTAAAAATTTTATTCAAATATAACGGACAATTTTTTTAATTATATTTCGTATTTGTGATTTTATATTATCAAAATATAAAATAAAACTTTAGATACATTACTCCTTATATGAGATTTTATTGGAATTTGTCCCAGAATCGTCACTATCACTATTTTCGGAACCAGGAGATTCAACCATAATTTCGAAGTTTTCTTCCATTGATTCTGCATCTTTATTTGCTAATGTATTTATAAGAATGGTTATGTATTTTTCTTTGTCTTGTTGGTTCATATTACTAAGATATTCGAGTAGAATATTAAAGGAATCAGGCATTTAATTGTTGGGTTATCATTGGAATGGGATTGTATTTCAATTATTGGGTTAGAGGTTAGAGTGATATTGTATGGGTGTTTGGGGATTATGTGCTGGACCTGGTTGGTATCTGGGGCTATATATGGGTATTTTATTGTTAGCTGGAGATTTGGGATGAGAAGAATATAAACATCATTCATTGTCTTGTTTAGTTTTTTGGCTATATGTTACATAATTTGGATTATTGTTCTTCATCGACTCTTACTTGTCTGTTTTGTAAGCTTGGATTATTATTTATCTTTAGAAAATCGGTTGTTCTATAATTATATCTTTCTGATATTTTGGGTTTTGGTACACGTTCACTTGCATCATAAAATGAGAGATGGTCATAGGTCATGTAATGTCGTATACGGTTTAGACGTTCAAATTCTGGGCATTGTTTACTTACTGATTGGTGATCTCCACTTTGACAGTGACGACATTCGGTTGGATTGGGGTAAGATGTCTAAAAAACATGGTTTATTCACTTATACCTGTAAAATATTGGGACAAACTGGGGGACACCAGCCCACTTGATAAAGGGAGTTATCTAGAGTTTCAGATGGCGCCGACGTCGTTTCTTGTCATCATTCAGTAAACTGAATTAAAGACCACACAGGGTGTTTTTGTGATTTGTGTCTCTGATCCGTTCTGTGATCGTGCTTTTGTCGTCTTCAAGGTTATGTCAATTCGTTGTAAAATATTTTGAGGTTGATCGATCGATGTAACATATTTTAGAACAATATATTCCATCTACTTATGTCAGTGTTATATAGCATTTTCGAGAAGTGTTCTGAAATAATTCTAATTATGAACAATTGTAGTGCGTACCAATTTTGTATGGTTAATTTTCTAATGATACGGCTCCACCGAGTTGGTACTTATGTATTTCTGTCCCATGAATACAAATTCAAAGTCGGTTCTTGTTTAAAATGTATGTGGATAGTGAAAAATGCCTAACAAATTTCATGAAATATAATTCAGATGTGTTTTGAACGTTTCTCATTGCTAAAAAAGGCGGAAAAGGGTATTTTCTTGATCTTTGAACCTCCGACAATATTTGAGAAAGACCCGTTTTGACTTTGACTTCGTATTCATGGGGCAAAATACGTAGGTAACGCCAAGCGGCAAGACTCAACTCAATTGAGCCGTACAACAATTAATTTGGATAATCCCGCTTTGCTTAAGAAGTTGAATTTTATATTATTTTCTATGTTCAAGATATTCAGGCGTGTCTCAGGAAAGAACTTACATGTTTTGTATAATTTTCGCAAATGACATGAATGAATGCATAAAAGACTCTACAAAAACTTTTTTAAATACTTCTTTTTCAAAATAAATTTGAACAGATTGATGAATAAAACAGCAAATGATCAAAAAAACTTGATTTAAATTTTTGACATAGAATTCCTCATTAACAGTAACAAATCCAATATCATGGTTTTTATGCTTTTCGCAATGAATTAAAAATACAATGAGGAAACGCTTTGGTTCGGGTATTTTCGTATTTGCAAGATCAATAAAATAATTATGTTTTTGGATAGAATTAAATATATTATGAGACTATATTGTCTCATAATCAGTAAAAAAATTGAACGAGATTCCTTTGTTTAAAACATTTACATGTTATATATATTATTGTGGTGCATTCGATGTGTTATCTCATTGATTATCAGTATGATTGTTTATCATTACTGTCCACATTTATTTTGGAATATAAGTTGATTGTTAATTATGAATATACAATAGACGGGAAAATCCTTTCAATAAGTGATGATATCGGAATAGATAAATATGTATGTGCTAGTAATTTCAACAAGGAAAATATTTTTAGAAATTCGAAATACATGATGGATCCACAATTACAAAGGACGTTTGCTCATGATGAAAATCTTATAATGGAGCGGATACTGCTTTTATGATGTGGTGTAAATTACATACAATTACTTAATTTAGCTTTCAAACCAATAAAAGTACGGGAGATGCAATCTTTCGCTTTCTGAAAAATCTATATTCTAGTCTGAAGGAAGTGAGTGCTGCAGTGTTTTGCGACATGTCTAAAGCTTTTTGACTGTTATGTAAGCTTCATCTCTACCGCTTCAGAGGACGAAGCTTCAATTGGTTCGAGTCCTATCTGAGTGAAAGAACCTCTCAGCTTTTGGGCAAATTAAGAGCTGTTCACTATTTTGGCACACAACACGACTATCTTATCGCAAGAACTCAAATAACTTTCATAGTAAAATGACCCGTATATTTATAAATTAATTTGTATCTTCTCTGAACTACCTTTGCCCATTTTAATAATTTTTTTTTAACTTGCGATTGTATCTAGTAACTAGCAAGTCAAATCTATTTATTATTACTTTTATATTAATTTTTTATATTATAAATATTTTTTACAAAAAATTTTCCAGGTGACTGACTGTAAGTATTGGAAAATTCTAAATATAGTGGATATTTTCTTCCAAAGAGCCATGGGTCCTTCTGTGACGGTTCGGAATTCACTAGCCAAAATCAAGATATCTTCATAGAATGAAAAGTGCACGCTTACTTATGAAATTTATGTATTTATTTCAAAGTGATAATTATCCTAATAATAGTCATTAGCCTTATCGGTCTTGGGAGTGGGCATGGTTCTTCCGAATAACTACTTGGTTTAGATCGCTCTCCTCCGATTATCTCATGCGGGATGTTACTTACTGGAAAATAAAACAGAAACTGATTAGGATTATTGTTTTCTCCCCTCACCTTTGATAGTAGAGCTCACCTTTTCCGGAGAAGTCATCCTAAGATAGCAGGAAGCAGCCTAGACTGTCGCTGACCAGGATTCATCGATTTCTCAACTTCATCAACAGATTTTATGATATCTACAATGAACTCTCTGAATTTGTTTAGGTCAGAAGGTTGTTAGAGAGGTAATAGTCCGGCAGAGATAGGCAGTGAATGGCTCAGTAATAGTTTGTATCGGAATGTTTAATGGAACAATGTCATCGGGGATATTTTCCAATCCCCTCAATTTTCAAGTTAATTCATCATCTAGAGTCATCAGTCCACTCTCCTACCTTTTCTCCTTCCTTCGTGGAAGTTTCCATGATCCCAAAAAGGCCATTTGAGTAGAAATCACTTTGGAAAAATCGCCAGGTAGACTTCAAGAAAAATCTGATTTTTGACAAACAGATATGAACATTGTAGTAAGTTTCGAGGATTTCATCTCATTTTCGCGCCAACTGTTCTGAGCGGGATCTTGTTCGTAGAACTATAATCTTTGTAAACGATCAATTCACAATTTTTTGCATGAAGTAATGTTGACAGAAAAAGAAAATTTCATAGGTTTGAAGTTTGACATTTTGCGTGACACAAACAACAAACATTCCTTAACCGCGCCATCTACTAATGAAGTTCTAAGCAGAATTTAACGTTTTTCATTTGTTGTCCCCCAAAAATTCTAAACAAAATCGAATCAGTGAATACACCAGGGTTTTTAGGCATCTTAGATTGGGGCACTGGACTGTTGGATCATGAATTTTTGTACAATTCATATATTGATTTGCTACGACATTGTTTTTTTTTTCTTTGGTATTTTTTTAGTAAAATATTTGAAATGAGCATCAAACGATTAACTATTGTCCAACGTGAAATCCAGGTACTTAATCTCTGATAGAAATTAATTTTTTTCATTTTTCAATAGGCAAGAATTTATATTTATTTGATTATATTTGTATTGCGTAATCAAAATCATATATGTTTTGGATACATTTATTTTCAATTTATTGATGTTCAAGTACTGTTGGATTTCTTTATACATTTGTTCATTTTAGTTAAAGCTACATGTGAACTTTTTTGAGATATAGTAGTGTATAGTCAGCAAATAAATTCATAAAATAACATTTATGACAAAATCCGATGTAAGTGAAAAATAATAAAGGATCTAAAACAGTACCTTGAGATACTGTTGGAAGAAAAATTATCAGTTGTCTGATGGAGCTGCTTAATTTGCTTCAAAGTTGGCGCCTAAATTACTGAAGGGTGGCACGGAAAATATCCCCGATTGTTTATTCCATGAACAATTTTGAAATGGGGAATGCTTTGGGAAATTGGCATATCAAGGACTTCGAAGTTGATTAGAAAAAAAAGTTTTTTTTTTTTTTGGGAAGTTAGGGGGGAGGGGAGTTTGCAAACTTTTTTTTGACTCTTCATCGCACTCATCTTAAACATTTCTCCATATCAATATCAAATTATTAACAATATCATTATGGTCATTTATCACCAGCCTTTCTAGTTGTCATATCAAATATAATTGGAACACATTGAAATAACACTCAGTATGTGTATTTTATATTTTTATATGCGCTGATTTGTAAAATGTTATAAAAAAGGGATCGTTATAAAAATTGTATGTACAAATTCGTTAGTTGGGACATTGAAGGTAGAGATTTGGAAACGAAGGATGAATAGTGAGTGGTATTTTGACTTTATTAACGGATTTTTCACTATTTGCACCCCACATGATGATATTCCTGGGGTTTGTGATCGATTGTTGGAATCATCGGATTTTCCTTAGTGTTAAGGATATGGTTATCATAATATTGTACTAAATGTCTCATAGTTGCATCGGGTTTTCGCACTAGAGGTGAGTTTTTAAATAATTCTTTATCATTCCACTGTTACAATTGGACCGAATGTTAAGGCGTTGTTTTAATGATTTTTACACTTGTAGAACCCTTTTCATATGGAAATACATAGAGAAAACGGAGTTTGTGGCAATGTGGAGTAATCATTGATGGTCATAGAAAATAATTTATGGTACTGACAATTGGGACCTTGCACGAAGGACAGTCCTGTTTCTGGAACGTGTCAGAGGAATTTTTGTGCCTACGAACTGGAGTAGTGGGTGCAGGGTCCACGTCTGTCTGTCGGAAACATAGGAGGGACCCATAAGGGCTGTAATAAGTGCCACATAGTGAATGGTTCATTCATTGCAATTTTTTGTTGAGTGTTAAAGGACATTTACCAATATTTCTTTGAATCACAAACAAGTATTTTTCCCTACATATTTCGCCATATTTTAGTACTATCGGTCATAGTTATAGTTTTATCATGTCAATCATTTGATTTGGATGAGGATATTTAGTGAGGAATGTATTTTTGTGCTTGAGTAAAGGTTATTTCATTGCTCAGCAACTTTATCCTTGAACGGTACTCTCGAGAGTTTTCTAGAATATATTTAGTCTTTATAGTAATATTGTACTTGATATTTTTGAAAAGTATTATATAATACAGATATTTCTACCTTTTCCTGGTTATTTTTATTCCACTAATCTACGTGGTCAAATAAGCCTTTTGGAATTTAATGATTTTATGTCTTGCGAGGGTGTATGTGTAGATAAATCACTTGGCGCCCCTTTTATAGTTTTGTTATCAGTTATAATAAAAATTATAAAAAAAAAATGTTTCAAGACAAGCTTTTATACAAATGCACTAAAAAGGAAAACATATTTTATTTTATTGTTTGATCTAGGTTATTCTGTAAGTAAAAGATTCAAAATCTGGCCGCGCAAGATTACCTATTTTGTATCCGCGGCAAGCTTTTTAACCTGTTACTCACAGAATAACCTAGATCAAACAATGAAAGAAATTATTTTTTGTGTTTAGCATTTGTCTTAATTTTTTTTATCATGTTTATTTTTAACTTTTTAGTTCTGTTTTTATTTTTGTTTATTTATTTTTGATTTTTTAGTATTTATGATGTTAAATAACTAATTTAGTGATTTCTATCTAATTTATTTTTGAATTTTGACAAAAAAATCATAATCTCATAATTGGAGCCGTCATTTTGTTTTTTTTTCTACCAAAAATTTCATAATGCATTGTCACCGGAATTTTGTACACCTGCCAAATTTCAAATCAATCGAACGATTAGAAGTGGGTCAAATTTAATTTGCAAGATTTTATTATGTTATGCCCCGAGAATATATATATATATATATATATATATATAGACATAACGAATTTATATATGAAGAAATGGCAACCTCAAATATGAAAAATCATTTAAACGAATAATCCATTTTCAAGCCGTCGAAAATACAGACAGAATTAGCTAGCAGATGGTGGGTAAGAAAAAAATCCAGTTAAATAATAAACTTGACAAGAGATAAAAACAGACCTAATAAATAATGTTCTTTATGAAATAGATTTCAACACATGTGATTCCATCCAGCGTGGAATAGAAAACTGAGTAAGGAATACATACAATAAATCTCAAATTTATGACGCTATAAAAAACAAAAACAGGGGATCGTATCCGCTTAGAGGTGATAAATATTCAGTTTTAATGAAAAAGAGTGTCATTAATTACCTCGTTGACAAAAAAATTATAAACCACTCCAGCTGAGCGAAAATAACGATCTCCATGTGTTTTAACCCTATATATACAGCTAATAAACATATCAGAGGACGTAATAAATTAGGGTTTTTTAATCTTTCTCAGAGTCTAACAGTATAAGTTGAAGACATAAAATCTTTCATCGCTACCCGCTAATGGCCACGCTTTAAAGACAAAAAACTGTCATCCTAACCTACGTGGGAGACAGGATGGTAACTGACGCGGTAAACGTCATCAACTAGAAAAATATAAAATGCCAGAAAATTATTGATTTTCTCTCATTTCACAGCCTTCCATTCAAGCTCGATATACCAACTTTTAATACTCGATGTAGTTAGAGAAAAATTAAGTCTCAGCAATCAAATAGAAATAATTAAAATGTTTACTCAACAGTGTTAGGAGATTATCAGAACAGAAAATGTTTTATCTAGAAAGTGAGCGTCATTATTTAATTACTAAAATAATAACTAAAGAAAATATTAAAGAAATTAATAATTAACAAACATAATTTAGAATCCGATTGATATTGTGTGTGTGAACCAGCAAATGTAACAGAAAAAAAATGGTAAGCTATATTATTATTTCGGCATATTGAATCTTTTCCAACTATTATTAAACTGAATGGCATATTTCGATTTTCTATGAAATCTCTACCCAAAGTGAAAATGTTTGTATTTGAAATTTTAACTGCATATTTTGGATATGGTCATTGGTGGTTTACCAAAACATAACTTAAATTAGCCTTGACTTTCGAACTACTCCATAGAAATCTCCAGTTATCTGTATTATAAATAAAATGTAGGCTTCTATCACAGCGAAATACGTTCTGCAAGTTTTTGATCTATTGTTGTAATGTGAATCTATACCTAGGAATATTTCACAGTTTATTATTGAATCATATTGATTTTATATCTAGTATGTGTAAAGAATTACCTAATTTTATTAATCCTTCAACCAGTTTCGTTGAATGATACTTGCTCATTCAACCAATATTATTATTTTTTCATTATTTTATTTTTTCAATTAATAGAGTTTCAGATATTTTGTTCCAGAGTATGTATAAACATTTGACTTTTATAAATTGAAAAACTTTCTTATAATTGATTTGGAATGATACTTGTTCATTCACCATAGTTTTTTTAATTGTTTTAGATTGTTAAATTAATAAAATTTTGAATTAATTGAAAAAAAGCTGAATTTATTTTGTAACTGGTTTAGACAGATTATTGCATATGGAAATATTGTTGTTTATCTTGAAGTAATTTTGAAATTGTTAGATTCTTGAAATTTCAGTTCTTTTATACAGAGGCCTTATGAAATTGATGCAACTTACAGTTGTAACGTATTTATTAACTAGGTTGTATTATTTATTTGGAACTTGTACTATGGAAGTATTGATTTATGGATGCATTGATTAGAATGTCATACCATACAGTGGGTATTTGTTGTAACGAAGTATTTTTTTAATTAATATAGTTCGTTTGTTTTTATAAGTGCTTTAATTATTTGCATAGTATCCTTAACTATATTGGTGAGGTACATAATTTGAACGATTCCAGTTCTCTGAAAATTTATAACATCTATATATTAGGAGGACGATATTTATCTGCCGCTCGATAAAAATCGCCAGTGAGTTTTTATAAATTATTCACACCCAGTATAGCCCTTCATAAACTTGGTAACAACATCTCAACTAAATAAACTACAGTGTGGTGTTTCTAAATGAACAACACCCTGTACAGGTCGTATCAATTACAGACAGACACCGGGACAGGTGACACTAAATAAAAGCTTGTAAAAAGAATTCACACCCGACTCCACTGAGATTTTAGTCCGTGCATACCCCTAAACTGTTTCCCCGCTTACTTGAAAAGCCAAATTGAAAGTAACAATACACCAAATTTTGTGTCAATAGGATGTGAATGAACATTATCTATCTACTTTAGTGATTTGTCTTCGACCATTTAAGTAGTTCTTAAACAATTTTAGTACAGTTCTTCTATTCATTATGTTTTAGAATAAATATTTATTTTTTTCATCTTAATGATGCAACTTATTTATCTACTAAACCAAACAGGGAACGGAATTGGTAAAATAATAAACTTTAATCCGCCATTAAATGGAATTTAACCATGAAACGTTCCTGTTCCGCCGTTGAAGTTTGCCATACGATGGCAACATAAATCTCTAGTGTATCATTCCACAGTGCTTGCGTAAATAATAAAATTTTCGGCGGATCTCTGACATATCATATAAACTTCCGCCACAAGACGAAATTCTAATTTTCATTGCATAGTTCTGCCGACGGAACTATAGCCACAGCCTAATAAAAACACTAATATGAGAAGAATCTCATTTACTTTGAATATGAAATGGTATATAACAATGAAATGAAAAGAATACATACATACATACAAATGGATTTACTAAACAGGCAGTGCACTGCTAACAGACCTAGAAAATATTCTAGAAAAAAATGAAATTCCCGCAGCACCGCCAGGTACACTAGCTATCACAGTCCAAAGTATAGAAATTATTTGGCCAGCAGCAAACAGAACAGTAAAAGGTGTGCTTTGTAAATGTAGAGCACAATATAATGTAGCAACTAATGTTCCACCATAGGTTATTGTTAATAACAATCTTTCCTTGACAAACATACTCTTCAGAAACGCTGCAGGTCCATAAAGGAAAAAGAAACTGAAACAAAGGGAAAAAACAAATAGAGAGTGAAATAGTTTTGAGGCAAATTTATTTGAAATAAATATATCAAATTCCCCACAAATACCATATATAAAGTATTTGTCCCTCCAGAAGTTTGACATAATTTTCAGTATTATATTTTCCGACTGTTTTCATCATTGTGGAAAGTCACGTTAAGATGACAATACCAGAGTGGAGATTTTTGTATTACTTCGAATGACAATAAGTGTCAATTTTACTTTTTGTATTAATAATCTGTTTGCTCTCTTTCAGATGAAAGCTAAATTAGTAAATCCCAATTATAAAATTCTTCATTTGCACACGTCTTATTTGTTGCCTACATTCGCCAATGCTCCAATGCAACCCCAGTGTTGACGGAAACCCATTGTCTGCCAACAGAGAGTACCAAGATGTTGTTATTTGTAGTGCAATTTATGCCATTCTTTGGGACTTCTCACTTGTTTCGCCTGTTCAAGAAGACTGGCTAGACGCTGTGGTATCACACAATCAAAAATTGCACAAGTAACCCCCTCTCTGCACTAAATCACTTCACACCTATATGCATATTTATTATCATCTTCAGAAGGTAAAATACACTGAATAAATTGTTTTACAATATATACCTAATATTTATAATTGGGTCATTTTATACTAAGTACTGTTCCTCAAATCTGATACTATTTACATAACTTTTACTTCTCTTTCTCATATATTTTAATTTTAAAGGGTAAAAAAAAAATTCGCAAAAATTGGCCTCTATTTATACTGCTGTATTCATAACAGAAATTTTGTTTTGCTTTTATGCCGTTATTACAAAGGATTAAGAATGTGAATGTAGAGTTCGTTAATTAATTGAAAGGTATCATTCGCCTTCCCCCTCTTGAAGCCCAGTTCTTCCTGAAGCCAATAAAAAATATGACATAGGCATAGCAAAATATTGTATAAATGCCATATACAAATCCCAAATCCAATTTTTCAAGAATTTTTTCTAAAATGTATTTTTTCCCATTGAAAAGAATTCAGTTTTAGGAATTTTGGTTGATACAAATAATTAACCACTTAACACAATTACAACCACTTTATGACACAACCCTGGGAAAGTGAAAATCTTTAGAATTTACCGGAGCCCTTTCTGTTGATATAAATTGGATTATAAAATAATTTTATCAATATGAACAATACAAACAATTCAATAATTAACGTACAAATGTTAAAATTAACGAATGAATTAAAAATATAATTTGATTTTTGGTATATAACAAGTAATTTGTATATTCCTGTATATTATGGAAGCAACTTTTGCACATAATATTCTGTTTAAATTTTTCATGTAAAGACTTCAGTTTTTTGGGAAGCATTGTGAAATAATAAAAGCCCTTATATATAACCGTTTTATAAAACATATGTTCAGATTTGTCTATACAAAGATTATTAAAGTATTTTAGAGATTTCTCGAATTGCTTGTACTAGCTTTTAATGTGCATAAAAATTTTCATGAGATAAATTCAAGGCAGTGAAAGGATGTTATTCCCTTGGAAAGTTTCTCTGCATAACTCACTGTAACACACAAATATAGTCTCTTAGAATATTATGTTGAATAGGACTGTATTAAAAACAAATTTTTTTACATATAGATCATTCAAGTAGTCTCAGCCCAGTAGTTGAAACAAAGCAAAATAAAACAGTTGGTTAACTTCAGGTAAATCGCCGAACGAAAACAACTGTCGAGGAATATAAAATCATTAGGAAAATTGAATTATTACCAGATGGGCCTAGAACAAGGAGCGGCGGGAAGTATCACAGTTGGAGTCAGTTCGAACGAGGGAGGGAATATTCGAGTGGAACGTGTAAAGTAAGAAGGGTTTAATTCGGAAGGAAAAAGTTAATTGCCACAACCTAGAAAAATCACTTTCTGAATCCTCACCGTAACGTGATTATAGCAAATCTCATTTTAAATATTCCAAAGATATCGATAACCGTTAACCCTAAATTACAGGGCTATATATTGTTCCCAAAACTGAATTTATTGCATTAATTTTTAAATCTCAGAATATTATTGTGGTATTGAATTAATTTGATTTTTTGTGGAGGAACAATGTTTCCTGACATGGTTTTTTGGGTAACCTTCCACAGTCTGAATATGAAAATATAATCAGGAACATTTTCTTGGATCATATAAACGAACAAGAACCAACTATCAAATTCACATTAGAATCAGAATAGAATATCCAACTTCCCATTTTAGATCTCATGATCCAAAAATTATCATCCCGAATGGAAACATCTGTACACAGAAAGAAGACACATACCAATCGATATCTACACTACAACTCAAACCATCATGCCAGTGTGAAAAAAGGCATAGTTAAATGTCTCTATAATCGAACCCAAACAGTTTGCAATTCCAACCAGAATCTACAGTAAGAAATAAATCTCATAAAATCTGTTCTCAGGGAAAATGAATATCCGGATCAGTTTGCGGAAAAAACAATTTTCATGGTCTCCTATCACTGTTACTTGAAAATGAGTATAACCCTTAGGCTCTTACTCTTTCGACTAAAATAAGTGGGCAACAGCCATTCACAAATTTAGAATTTTGACTGAACAAGGACTAGAAACCGGTCTCCAGCCCTTGCCATGATGATAGTTCTCAAAAATGGCCGATAAAGGAATTTTGGATCAGAATTTGGAAAAAAGTTCATTTCTATAGAGGATGCAGCTTTCACTACCCAGTATGGATTGATAAGTAGCCCATCACTCCAGGGAGTGCTTGGGACGTTTGAAGCGCGAGTGGTCGTCTATGTTATAATCAGTGGCTTCCCTACACGAGGGGGTTCTCATGGGTTATTGCGCAATCGAAAACTTTCCGATTGCGGTCACTGATAATACTCCTGATAGAAGGCAGGTTCAAGTCTCCTAGGATCCGATCGTTCCGCACATACCACGGAGCGTTCGTTATCATCCGCAGGACTTGCATTTGCGCCGGTTCCAGGACGCGAATGCTAGTCCTGCAGGTCTGGCCCCAGGCGGCTGAGGCGTACAAAATAACAGGCCTGAACATCATTTTATATATCAGAACTTTGTTCTTCAGAGAGAGTTTGCTCTTCCTGTCCACCAGGGGGTACAAAGTTCAGATTTTCTTGGCAATCTTATTCTTAACGTGTGGTCTCCAGGTGAGCCAGCGATCCACCGTTACTCCCAGGTACTTGACCTGCTCCGACCATTCTATCTCCCTTCCAGAGACAGACACACCCCTTTCCGGGTTGTTTCTCTTTCGTCCCATCGAAATCGCCTGCATTTTGTCAGAATTCAGCCTTATTTTCCACTCCAGGTACCACTGCTAGAGGCCGTTTAAGGCATTCTGCAAATGAACAACACCGATCAAGTGGTTGGCTGAGGAAGAAAGTAAAGCCGTATCGTCAGCGAATAAGATCTTCACTCCTTGGAATATCGGATGTGTAAAGGTCGTACAATAACGAAGACAGCACGGCCCCCTGAGGAACGCCGGCCTCAATTTCTCTCGAATTCGAAAGATAATTGTCGACCTTTACCTGAAATGTCCTACCCATGAGGAAAGACTTGATCCATTTCACCAGGCTCTGAGGCAGGTAGAAGTCAATGAGTTTGGACAGTAGTCCCTCTTGCCAAACTCTGTCGAACGCTTTACTGATGTCTAACAGTATTATATGGGCACTGTTATTAACATTAAGTGATGTTATGGCGTCCTCCACCAGCCTCAGAACCTGAAGCTGGAATGAGCACGCCTAAAGCCAAACTGCTCATTCGGTAGGACATTTCTGTCCTCCACTTTTTCGTCAAGCCTTTCTAGAACGACTTTTTCAGCCAACTTAGCTGAACTGCAAAGCAGACTGATCGGTCGATAATTTTGCGGGAAGGTCGGGTTTTGTCCCTCCTTTGGAATCATAACCACAATGGCATGCTTCCACCTTCCAGGAAATCTTTTAAGGCGTAGAGAGTTGTTAATTATATTTAAAAGTGACTGTACCTGGTTATTGGGGAAATACTTAATCAAGCGATTAGTAATTCTGTCGTAACCAGGTGCTTTTTTAATCCTTTAATATGTGCCTTAAGTTCATCCATCGAAGCCGGACGAATGACATCATGATTGGGTTCTCTTAGAGTATGACGAACCCGATCTTCCAGTAAAAGATCTCGATCCAGATCATCGTCTGGGTGCTCGTTCAATCTGAATTGCCTTTCTATCGTATCTGAAAAGGCTTGAGCTTTGGACTCGGGGTCGTAGCAATACCGGCCTCACCATGAATAGGAGGGAAATCAGACTTTTTTTATTTTAAATTTCGATGAAGTTTCCAAAGCTGATCATTGTTGTCTAAATTTTGAAGTATTGTGCCAAATTTCTCATTCCTAAATTCAGATATATTTTCTCTAACCTCCCTATTCATTTCATTAGCTCGGATTCTGTCCGCAGGGAACAGTCTCCTTTGATATGCTCTCTTGGCACGGTTTCTTTCCCGAATGAGATTTTTTATTCTCTGCGAAAATTCGTCATGAAATTTAGGAGCCGGTTCCCTCCGGGAGGAATCCTCCAAAGCATTTTTGATGGTGAGTTTGTAACACGCTACGGCCTCATCCAACTCAAGTGAAGAATCCATTCTCTCAGGAGCGCAGTAGACTGTCTCCAGGAGTGTACTGAATCTCTCCCAATCCACTTTTGTACACAGACGATCTGTTTGGGGCGGTGGATCACCCCCTAGTGTTAAAACCACCGGGTTGTGATCAGATCCAAGCTCGGAGAGAGCGTGGATGTCCCAGTTCCAGGTGATGTTCCTGGCCAGGGCAATGTCAAGTACATCGGGCCTGAGGTGACCATAATGCGTCGACTCATTTGGAGCCAATATCTGGTATTCATACCTGTCACAATGTTGCCACAGGCGCCTGCCATTTATATTGGTAACACGACTCCATTGTGTGTGCTTAGCGTTCAGATCACCCATGACCAAAACAGGCTGATCTGTTTCCATCAAAAGTGTATCGAGCGCCTCAGGAAGTATTTGATTGTTCGGAGGGTTATAAGCACTGATTAAACGCATAGGACCACTCCTCGTGTTGAAAACAATGCCTACTGTTTCTATACCATGAGTATCATCATTGGAAATGCCACGCTGAACATGTGAAAGACAACGTTTTACCAAAAGGCAACGCCGCCACCCGGACGCCCAAGTCTATCATTTCTAAGCATTTTGTAGTTAGGAAATCTAACAGTTTCTCCATTAAGACGAGTCTCTTGCAGAAAAGCAACATCAATATTGTTCTCTACAAGGAACTCTTGAAACTCAAGTCTATTCTGGAGAAGGCCGTTATAATTCCAACTCACTGCTTTGATGAAATTCGGAAGCTGCCTTTCACCCATTAGTTGGGTATGAAACCATTTGAGAATATTGCAGCAGCTTCAGCGAACCGTGCAAACAGCGTCCTCATTGAATCCAAAGTGGAAAGAATGTCTTGAGGGGTATTTATTTGAGCTGGCTGGGTAGGGGGATTGTCACGGGCGGCCGCCTCATATGACATCCCCGCCTGTGTCCTTCCTGAGTTTGCAGGGAAATATATCGGATTATGATGCTCATTTCCAGTGGGGTTCACCCTATGCCTTATACGAGGACATCTGGGACATCCTCGATAGTTTGCAGTGTGCTCCCCACTGCAATTCGCACTCCTAGCTTTTCTGTTCTAGGCTTTGGACAATCCTTTGTGATATGGTCTTCCCCGTTGACGCAGGCGGGGGCGGCACAGCATTTCTACTGGCAGTGGCCGAACTTCTGACATCTGTGACACCGACCCACAGAGGCCCTAGTCTGCTGAGGCTCAGCTGTCACTTGGACGTTAAGCAGATCAGTTACATTAAAAATATCTTTGTGTTCTTTGCTCACAAGAACTAAAACTAATGGTAACTCAGTTTAATCCGCATTTAATTTGTGCAATCGAGCCACTGATTCCGGGGCAAACCTCCTCTCAATCAGCTCATCTTTTATATCTTCACATTTCAGAAATTGTGGAACACCTCTGAATATAACTCGTAATTTTTTTTCTTCAGGAAGACTATACGTG
The DNA here is from genome assembly GCA_018342105.1 of Gonioctena quinquepunctata. NCBI lineage: Eukaryota > Metazoa > Arthropoda > Insecta > Coleoptera > Chrysomelidae > Gonioctena > Gonioctena quinquepunctata. The sequence goes on from JAFIRS010000216.1 coordinate 83,720, forward strand.
TGATATGGTAATTTTTTATCCACAAAAATACTTGATATTTTTCGGTAATCATCTGGTGAGTTTGGGAAGATTTTTACACCGTCAAATACATTCTTTGCCAATTTATCGAGTTTAATGTTGTTTGATTTCAAAAGTGAATTCACTGCAACCCACTTACTTTTGTCCCTGACAGTGATAGGAGGGACTGTTTGTTTTCTCAACGTGCGTGGAGTCAGCTCCATTTGTGTTTGACTGGTCTCATTAGTTAAGTCCATGTTGATGTCGTCTGTCTCCAAGATTTGGGAATTGTTTTCATTTTGGAAGGTTCCGTGGTTTTGTTGATCCCCTGTATAATTTGTGCTTCCTCTTTAGCATTAGCTAAATTTTCAACGCGCACTTGGGCTGAGTCCGCCCCTGGATTTGATGAAAAATTGACGTGCGACTCTCTTTCCGTCAAGTTTGACAGGATTTCAAATCCGTTGCTCACTTTGACATTGGATGGAGTTTTTGCATCTGAATTAGGCACAACTACTGATCTAACGCTTCTACGTAATACTGTCACCTGTACCTACATCGCTAGTTTTTGATGATATCAATGCACTAATCACTGGAATTCTGGCCGGGTCTTCTCCAAGGGAGGCTAGTAACGTTCCCAGTACTTCCAGGAGATAAGATCTCGACAGAGAACTGATCCCTGAAAGCACTGACTCCTTTGTAGCCAGATCACAACTCACAGCAGGTTTTTTGGATTCAACTGAGTAGAAACTTTTTGTATCCTCTTGAGTTACCTCCAATGTGGGGAGTAGATGGGGGTTCCTCTAACTGTTTCGGGTACAAGACCTTCGTAGCTCGAAGAAATTTGCTTTTTATCGCTTATTTTATTCAGAGCGAATTTTGTAGATCTGTCCGGGTACTTTGCAGGACCGGACTTTGGAAAAAACAATCACAGACATTGAAAACAACAATCCACCAAACAACCAATTAAAACAACCAACAGGAGTACTCCCACCACCTACACATTTCACAACCAACATAGTACCTTGGACGGATTGGACGTAGGTATGATGTGAGAATGTCATTTAGAACATCAAACACACTAAGATCTATACTAACACAAACAAAACCAAAAAACGCCGAAGAAAATACCAAAAACTGTGTTTACAACATACCTTGTTCGTGTGGTGATAGTTATATAGGTGAAACGTCAAGACCATTAGAAGTGCGCCAAAGTGAACATCAGAGTTACATCAGAAATCGACAAATAACAGGATCAAAAATTGCAGAACACATCTTTACATCCAATGGCGATCATACGATTGAATGGAATAGGACGAAAATCGTCATGAAAGAACCACATCAAGAGAGGGGAACATTGAAAGAAACGGCCTGTATTCTTCTTTCCAATAACACCTGCTTTTCAACAAATTCTGTTGAAATAGACCATACATGGTTACCTCTACTTAGAACAGAAGTGACAAAAATGGCAGACTTGTATAGATTTTCCTGATAATGTTTTCATTTTCAGACTGTGGAAGGTTACCCAAAAAATCATGTCAAGAAATTATTGTGGCGATACCGATTTACCAGCAGTGTAAATATTAGTATTAATTTTTGGTAATATAAGGATATTATTGTGATAATACCGACTTACTAACAGTACAATTATTGTTAGGTATAGTATGTCTATTTAAGTTTGCCAGACTGTAAAAAGAAATATATCGAAACCATTTTGTGAAATTGCCATAACCAAAATTTGAATGTACCAGTCAATTTAATACTTTTTACACGCTGTATTTACTGTGGAAAGCACCTTCCCGTTTCAGGCATATAAATAGACTCAGAAGAGTTACGAAACAAAGTTTCGAAGGTAGTGTCTTTACACAGAGCTCTGTCTGTCTGTTAGAATGAAGACAGATCTGTCTATCTGTGGACATAAACGCAACTGGTGTCCAGTATGGTAATTAAAGCCAAGTCTTTTGAAAAGAACAAAAAGTGTCAAAATACAGTCCCTTGGACATACCGTATCTCCAACTGTTGCTACCCTAGTGCATTCACTTTATTTTTCCTTATTTTATTCTTTATTTTACTTTTATTTTTATTATTTTATATTTTGTTAGTTTTAAGCTTAAAGAAATAATTATTGTTAGTTTTAAGCTTAAAGAAATAATTATTGTTATATATTAGGATGTATCCTACCAATAAACATTTCATTCATTCAATAAACCACTAAGTATAAAATATGGCGCCCGAGATTCAAAGTTGACATAGGAACATATTTCCTATATAGTACTTTGGCGTCACAAGTAACATACCCTTCTAGGGATCGTTTCACCTGTACAATTTCTGACCCTAGAAAATCACGTTTCAATATAGATCAATCACACCCACTATCAGGAGTACAGTAAAAATATTTATATTTGGTTCGATGACATCCCATTTATCTCCTAGACTCAAAATCGAAACATTTTTGGCTACAGTAATATTGGCAAACATAACTATATATATATATATATATATATATATATATATATATATATATATATATAAATGAGTGAATGATTGATAACTATACAACATAAAGTATGAGGACACAATAGAAATACAGAAGAAAACAAAGCCATGGATTTATCCTTCATTGATTCGTTGAATTTGGATCAGTTAGATTTAGAATTTGGTTGCACGGGATATGAATTATGGAAACAAATATTCACCTATCTGGGTACTTGATGAAATGTAACTTTTTTATTAATATTTTCATTGCTATTAATGTTGTTGGGTATGGGGATTAGAATAAGATCATACACGATATACAACCAGACCAATGTAATTGGATAAAACGGGGCAAACTATTAATACACGTTGACAGACGTTAATACTTCTGACATAAAACAAAACCAGACATTAGGCATCTGATGTCCGGTACTGTATATAGGGCTTGTCCCAAATATTCACATCACGCTCCCTATTTGGGATAAGTCAATGTAGAACCGAACAGTGCAGCAGTATCTCCCTGCTGAGGGGCTTCGTAAAAGAATCCGCAACCATATCCTTTGTGGAGACATGAATGAGACCGATATCACCTGCGCGGAATCGATCTCGAAGGAAATGGTGGCGCACATCTATATGCTTTGTGCGCGCCTGGTAGGCTCCATTCAGAGCGAGGTTCTGCGCTCCCTGGTTGTCAACTCGCAGTTCGGTAGGTCTCTTCACTGATGCTGGAAACAATTCTGAAGACAAACCTCGTAACCAGAGCGCTTCTTGCTCGGCGGATGATAAAGCCAAATATTCAGACTCTGTGGTACTCAATGCAACCGTTGGCTGCTTCTTCGTAGACCATGACACCGCAGAGACGTTTTTTGTAAACACATATCCGGTGACTGAGCGCCTTCTATCAATGTCACTGGCCCAGTCTGAGTCCGAGTAGCCAAGTAAGTTGGTCACCTTGTCCTTCTGACCAGAGAATTCAAGCTGGAAATCAGCGGTACCCTTAAGGTATCTAAAAATTCTCTTGACTGCACTCCAATGGATCTTTCCTGGATTAGCGTTGAATCTGCTGACATAACTAACTGCAAAATTTATGTCAGGGCGGGATACTTGAGAAGCGAAGAGAAGGCTTCCCACAGCCTCCTGATGTGGAATCTTTGCCATCTCTATTTTTTCTGTAGATGACGTTGGGCACTGTTCCTTAGACAGCTGTAACCCTGGCACCATGGGCGTATCAGAGGGATTACAATCATGCATGTTGAACCTCTTCAACATTTGATCAATATACCGTTTCTGATTGATCCAGATTTTCTTCTTGATCCGATCCCGTTTGATTTCGAAACCTAGAATGCGTTCGGCTTTGCCCATGTCAACCATCTTGAAAGTTGATGTCAATTTCCTCTTCAATTCTCCCCTCATCTGTTTGTCATTAGACAAAATGAGCAGATCATCTACATACATTGATTGATTGATTGATTGATACACTGCTAAAATCAGAATTTTCCCGCCTTCGATGCGGTAATAAATACAAGAGTCAAATTTCGACTGTCGGAGCTTGGCGTCTTTTAAACATACGTCAAGCTTAGTGTTCCAAACTCTGCTAGCCTGTTTCAAGCCATAAACGGTTGAGTAAGTAGACCACGGTGTTTGCAGCTTCGGCCCAGAAAGAGTTGGGTAGCTCCGACTCATCAAGTAGGCATCTGATGCGCTCCATTATAGTTCTGTTGAGCCTTTCTGCCTTCCCATTTTGCTCTGGGGTATACGGGACAGTTGTCTGATGCTCAATACCTGCGGATAATAGAAGTTCACGCATCTTAAGGCTGCAATATTCACCACCGTTATCGGTCCTCAATATTCGAATTTTATTTCCTGTCTGGTTTTCCACATAGGCCTTAAAATCAACAAAGCAGGAGTAAGCTTGGTCCTTGGACAAAAATTTTATGATTGAAATCGTCCAAAAAAGTAATCACATATTTGGACCCTGAAAGTGAGCTTGGGTACGGTCCTGCAATGTCCGAATGTACCAGATCTAAAATTCGAGTAGATCCAGAACTGCTTTTGACGAAAGGCAAACGCCTACTTTTACCAAGTGCACAAGATTTACATACAAAGTCACTGGCAACCTTCAGATCGGAATCTATCCCATAGACTAGGGTTTTCAACTTTTCCATACTAGACAAACCAACGTGTCCCATACGGCTGTGCCATAAAATTCCTGTATTCGGAGCTGCGAGAAAAATCGGGTTCGACGAGTCTAAATCCAGCCTGAACAAATTGTTTTTCAAGGTGGCGGATGCGAGAACCTCACCATTTGCATCAGTAACTAACGCACCTTTCGAGTCAAAAACAACTGTATTGCCTTTGTCTACGATCTGACTAACAGATAGCAAATTTACTCTCAGCTGTGGAACGTGATAAACATTTCTTACTTTCACGGGCATTACTGCTCCATCGACTTTTACAGGCAACTGTATGTCACCTACGCTATTGGAGTTCATACTTCCTTGTTGATCTGCGGTGCTGAAGCTGACCTTTGCAGGTTTGAGTTCGCTCACAAAACAGTGCTCGTCTTTGGCTAAGTGGACTGAACAACCAGAGTCCAAATACCAGTCGTTAACTTCAGGAGAACACTGCACAGACAAAGCGGTAAAGAAAGCACGGTCTGATTTGTTTTTTTCACACTTATCACCATTATATAATATAATATAATAACTTCAAATTATTGAAAGACATGATGGACTCATTTGAATGCCATAATATGTTAACGTCACCAACAAGAATATGCACTGATAAAAACAACAAAACTTCGATTAGTGGAATTGATTACATTATCACCAACTTAAAGCCCAACCAGTGCACCCAATCGATATTTAATCCTCACTTATCTGACCATCTAGCAGTTACCCTATCCTACAACTACACCGATGTACAACCCAACTTTAAAACAGAAGTAACTAACTACCATCGTAAAAGTTCAAAGAAGAACACCTCTCATCTGAAAACAAAATTGGACGAAATAGTGTGGGACATGAATAACAAAACATCACCATCCGCCAAATTTGAATTATTCATAAACCAATTTAAACAGGCCTACGATGAGGCGTGCCCACTAACGCCTAAAACAATAACTCCATTTAAAAAGACAAACTGGTTCACTGAAAAATTGAAACACGAAAAAAAAGATTTGGACAATGCGTTTCATATGTTTAAACAATCAGGTAGTAAGTGCTTGGAAAGGATTTATAAGATAAAAAGAAAAAACTATCGGAAATCATTAAGAAATGCCAAAAGAGAAAAACTAAATCAGAATATTAGTCGGGCCGATAACAAGATAAAACAGATCTGGAGTGAGGTAAACTCAAAACTTGGGAAAAAAATCGTGATAAGCTAGATATCCACTTAAATATAAATAATGAGGAAATAACTGATCCTGAGATAGCAGCAATCGCTCGAGAATACTTCTCAAATATAATCGAGGAAAAAATGGAGGATCATTTCGGAGCAAACAGATCCCAAACCTGTACAGCTGGAGAAATACTCCCACATACCTTTTTCTTTGAGCCAGCCACCACCGAGGAAATAAAATCAATAGTACGCAACTTGAAGAATACAATGTCAACAGGTCCAGACGATGTGCTGGTAAAAGTTTTAAAAGAAGTCTATGAAAGTGTAGCTGATCCGTTAACTTCTCTCATAAATATATGTATTGTGAAGGGTGAATTCCCAGATGTTTTAAAACTGAGTAAAGTTATCACTGTGTATAAAAGTGGAGACAAATCAGAAATTGACAATTATAGACCTATTAGTCTCCTGAGTATTTTCTCAAAAATACTCGAGAGACTCATATATAACAGACTTGTGAAATTCTTGAACAAACACAATATATTAGCAGAATCTCAACACGGATTCAGGGCAGACAGATCCACTGAAACTGCCACCACTCTCTTTGTAGACTTTTTACATAAAGGGATGGATGATAGAAAATATGTTATGGGAATCTTTTTGACTTGTCGAAAGCATTCGACTCTATTGATAAACACTTCATGGACTCAATAATGTATAATATGGGTATTAGGGGGAATGTTCTGGAATTAATTACATCATTCTTATCTAACAGAAAAATCTTTGTAACCTTGAATGGGGCAGAATCGGATCAATTTACAATAAATACTGGAGTGGCCCAAGGCTCAATTCTGGGCCCACTCATTTTTCTTCTTTTTCTTAATGATCTTCCATTGAATATTAGTAATCGATTTCACCTCATCAATTTTGCTGATGATACAACTATCGGTATAGCCGAGTCCACCATGGAAGACATGACTAATGGTATTGAACAGGCAATTGAAGAAATGACAACCTACTGCAACTCAAATAAACTTATATTAAATTCTCGAAAACCAAAATCATTTGCTTCCAACAAAACACCGAGTTAGCCAACGAATTTCCCCATATGCACCACTCCACAAAGTTCCTAGGTGTGACGATTGATAGATCACTTTCGTGGTCTGACCATATCGAAGTTAACATCAAAAACAATCTCTAAGTCATACTTAGCAATCACCCAATTGAGATAAGAACTTCACAAATCTATCTTAAAACAAGTGTACTATGCAAATGTCTACTCTGCCTTAACATTCCATATCATTCTTTGGGAAATGCAGCGAAGTCAACAGAATATTCATAGCTCAGAAGTAATCATTAGACTGATGTTCAATATGAAGCCACGTGACTCATGCAGAGATACATTTAAAACCAAGAAAATACTGACGGTTTGCTGCATTTTATTTTAAAGTGTTGCTTATATATCAGAAAAAATGAGCAAAAATTCGAAAAAAATAATACCCATCATCGATACAAAACGAGAACTGGGAATAATCTACTGACCACTGCTCACAGAACAACCTTATTTGAAAAATCACCTTCTTATGCGAGCAGTAAAATATACAACAAGCTTCCTAATTATATTAAAAGTTGCGGTACTATCAACACATTTAAAAAAAAATTGAAATCTCTGCTTTACTCGAAAGCTTATTATTCATTATCAGAATATTTTGATGATGCTCATATGGCAGAACCCATATTATGAATTTGATGGCCAAAATGTACATTATACACTTCATTTTTTTTTCATCACTCTTATTATATATTCTTATACTTATTTTAATGTATTATATACTGTCATGTTTATTAATTCGACATTTATATATTGTATATGCTATATTATTTAACTCAATTGTCCATATATTTCTCTATTTTGAAACCAGTCTATTGTTTTGTGCCTATGTATATGCATATACCTATGTGTGTATATATCCTTAGAATATTTGTTTTATATCTTTTATACTGGTTTGAATGCTAGTTTTTTAACCTTGGACCTGTCCAACACCATGTATGTGGTTTCTTATGGATTAATAAAGTTCTATCTATCTATCTATCTATCATTATCAGGAACTCGATCACAATTTTTCGCTATATGTCCGTAATACCCATTACACTTGTAACAACGCAGTCCTCTTCCTCTCCGGGTATCGTTTTTGCTGCTGCTCGAATCGGAAGAAGACGTGGCAGACATGGACTTGCTTAGACCTCGGTTCCAATGGGAATACATGGCGGCAGATTTTTCACTCGAATCCTTCCCAAAATCAGAAATGTCTTGGAGCAATTTCATTTTGATGGAATCGGCCGTAATTTTGGTACCAGCACCTCGAGTCCCATAATTATTGGACCGTATTGTCCAGGTAAACCGGCGAGCATTATTGTACCAATCCATTCGTCACTAACCTCCATTTTAACGGCTCTCAATTTGTGCGCTGTTGTTATGATTTTATTCACGTACTCCTCGACGGATAAACAATTTTCGAGGAGGGTCGTGTTCAAAATTCGCAGGAGAGAAACTCTTCTACCAAGTCCACTATCTTCAAAGGCTGACGATAGTTTATCCCATACTTGCTTGGCAGTTTTGGCGTCTTGTACATGAACGTAGTTGATGGGATCGATCAACAGAACTATTTTTGTCCTGGCTTTTACATTTTTACTTGCATCGATGTTTTCCTCGGTCACACATCCCCATAAATTCCAAAACAATTAGATATATCAATAATGTGCCTACTATTGTGAACAAAAATAACAGTGTAAAAAACTAATCAAACATCCTAATATAGCATTCGGTTCGGACATAATCTATGGTAACATAGCTAGTTTCACAGCACATAAAGATGAAGTTATTACTACAATTTTACCATACCAACCATCAGTAGTAATTTTCAGTGAAAGCCGTACTACTTTAGAAATTGAAGATAGTGAAATAATGCTCCCGAACTATAATATAAATAGATGTGACTCAACTTCAAGACATACGGGAGGAGTGCTAATATATGTAAAATCTAACTTAAAACATTCTATATATAAAGTATATGTGCTGGAGAAAAATTTTTGGTGTTTAATAATAAAAATAAATATAAATCAAATTAATATGTTAATAGGTGCACTGTATCACTCACCCAATGAAAGCAATGCAATATTCCTGGGTAATCTAGAGTCAATATGCGAAGATCTTGTCCAATCAAACATGAAATTTATAATAACCGGGACTTTAATATTGATTTTAAAAAAACGAGACTTATTCAAATCAAATCAAAAATTTACTGAATGTTTATGGAGTAAAACAGGGAGTAGATGAATGTACAAGGATCACTAATACTAGTGCTAGTTTAGTTGACTTAGTTCTCAGTAATTTCGATGTAAAAACTCTAGTACACCATATACCCAAATTAATTCCTTCCAAAAAAAAAAAAAATACAAAAAAACAACAATTTAATTTAAAATTTAGGAAATGTAAACATGGAACTAATATGTAGAAAATTGATAGGCACGAATTATTTACTTGACTGTGTCGATGTTGATATATTCTATGATGATTTTAATAAAAAAACAGAACAAATTGTTAATCAACTAGCACCAATTAAATCATACCATTGTGACCAGAATAGCCTACCTTGGTTTGACTACGAAGTAAGGAATGCAACCAAGGCAAGAGATACAGCTTATCAAATATTTAAAAACACTAGAAATGAAAAAAACTGGCAAGACTATAAAAGACTAAGGAATGATGCAGTTAATTTACTTAAAATAAAGAAAAAACAATACTATTACAATAAAATTGACCTAAGTTCGAAAAATCCACAACTAATGTGGAAAACTATCAAATCACTAATGGATACTAAATTGAAAGAATGTGATTGGAACAATATAAAATTTGAAAGAAATGACGATATAATTAAATATAAGAACAAAAAGGAAATTGCTGAAAATTTTAATACATTTTTTGAAACCAGCCTAGAAAAAATTGTAGACTCGATTCAAACTCCTATAACCTGGCAGAGTGGAAACATTACTGAAACCACCTTTACTGTTTTCAAACAACTGCAATTGAAAGATCTAGCACAAATAATTAATAAATTAGAAAATAAGTCAAGTTATGAAATTCTAGATATAAAATTAATTAAAAAAACGTTTGGAATAATAGGACATGTTATGTTACATTTCATTAATATTTCGTTGGAAAAAGGTAAGTGCCCAGAACAGCTAAAAACCAGTACTATCATACCAGTACGTAAGATAAAAAACACTCAAAAAGCGAGTGAATTTCGACCAGTCAACACACTGCCAGGCATGGAGAAAGTTCTTGAAATGGCTGTATATAAACAACTTTTAGAATATGTGGAAACTAATAAGATAACCATAGATAATCAATCATGGTTTCAACAGAATCAAAATTGTGAATCGGCTATACAGCTGACTATCACGAAGTGGACTCTAATCTATTGACAAGGGTGAATATGTCGTTACAGTTTTCTTAGACTTAAAAAGGGCATTTGAAACCATAAACCTCGAAATTTTGATACAAAAATTAAAAACCATAGAGATTAATGGAACTGTATTGCATTGGTTTAAAGATTACCTGAATGGGAGGAAACAAATAACAAAAATAGATAATGCATTATCCAATCCCATTGATACTAAATACTGTTGTACCACAGGGAAGCGTGCTGGGACCGCTGCTGTTCTTGATATATATAAATGATATGAACACAATGATCAACTGTGATTTTATCAACCTATTTGCTGATGACACGTTAATATCTATTTATGACAAGGATTTAAATATGGCAATAACAAAATGAACCTATGTATGCAACAAGTCCAAGATTACTTAAATATAAATAAATTGAAACTAAATATATCAAAAACAAAAGCAATGATAGTAACAACAGCACATAAATATAAACAGTTGAACATGAATAACGTTACCATAACCATAAAAAAAGAAAAAATCGATAAAATAAAGGAGTACAAATACCTTGGATTTATGCTAGATAACACTCTTAACATGGATGCACACTTTAAGTATATGTCTAAGAAAATTGCAAAAAACTCTACTTCTTCACACGAATATCTAGCCACTTGTCAACTTTTGCTAAAATTACCATCTATAACACTATAATTCAACCACATTTCGATTACTGTAGTACTCTATTGTATGGATGGGAAAAAGGTAAAATTATGGCATTGCAAAAATTGCAAAACCGAGGAATGAGAGTGATTCTGAAATGTAACCAGTATACTAGTATAATGTTAACATTAAGGTGGATATCTATAAAGGACAGATTTTATAGAACATCTATGATATTTATATTTAAAATCATTAATAATATGCTACCAAGTTACTTTAACGAATTCATAATATACCGTAGTAATACACACGACTATGAAACAAGACAAAACAATAACTTTCACCTACCTAAATGCAGGATATCAAACTCTATGAAAATATTATTATATAAAGGTCTAAGTCAATATAATGAATTACCTCAAGTAATAAAAGAGGTCAATAATATTCATGAATTTAAATCAAAACTAACTGAACATATGAAAAATAATTAAGATATTAAATAACCAATATATATACTTGTAACTATTATACTTGTAACTATTAGTCATAAGTTGTAAATCACTGTGCAAGGAAGAAATGTAAAATATTAGGATGTATACCTATATAAACAATAAACTCATTCATTCATTCATTCATAAATGTTATAATAAGCATTTTTATTGTTTTCTCATATGTATATTAGGGTTCCTAATTAAATAAAGATCTATCTATCTATAAATCTTCGTGTTCGAGATAAGTTTTGACCGCGAACTTCCAGGTATCGAAATTCTCACGTCCCTTTAGCTTTTCGATCGAAGGGAGAGAAGAATGGGAGCCTGACATTTTTGCGACGGATTTCTTTTGGCCACTGAACAGTATTCGACACTTTTATAGCGGATAGTCTGGGCCCATAACCTGTTGTTGGGTATGGGGATTAGAATAAGATCATACACGATATACAACCAGACCAATGTAATTGGATAAAACGGAGCAAACTATTAATACACGTTGACAGACGTTAATACTTCTGACATAAAACAAAACCAGACATTAGGCATCTGATGTCCGGTACTGTATATAGGGCTTGTCCCAAATATTCACATCAATTAACCCTTTCAGGACGGCGACTTTTACAGATCGATTTACCCCATAGACGGGAGTTTTTGCAGTGCCGTGTGTCGTGTATAGACGTCGTATACGTAAACGGGTTTTTAGTGTCTTAAAGTTTATCTTGTGACTTTTCTTATTATTTCTTTATGTAAAAAATGTCAGAAATGCACTTGAGAAATTAAAGAGTTATTCTAAAGTTAATATTTTCAGATGGTGTCATCTATACACAACAGCCATCGGGAGGGTACTTTTTGTTCCTCTCGTCTATATACGGCAGCTGTACTGAAAGGGTTAAACCATGAATGTATACCCTAGGACAGGCCAGCAGAAATACTGACAAAAATGTTTTAAATGATTTTATATGCTATTATAGAGTTAGAGTGCTAAGTACTCATTTGATCTTTGACCTACAGATTTATGAAGGGAATTGACTGTATTTTTTTTACGTGCGTTATATTCATTATTACTTTTTATAGATTTTGTATTTGTGTTATAGTTGGTCATACATTTATAACTGAATTCTTGCCTGTGGTCAAACACTCCTGACTATATAAATCAGTTCTGTTGGGTAGTCATATTTTTTAGGCATCATCAATTTCAAGAATTTTCGCTGTAGAATTTCTAGAGGTGTTATGTGTTTTCTGAGTGCTGCACCCCCCAAGCCAAGATACTGTATTTTAGATGGCTATCTACAAGTGCTAAATAAAATATTTTTAGTTCTCTTTGAGGTATATGTGACAAGAGATGTCTAAATGTGTATAGAATAAATTGTATTTTTTGTATTTTATATTGAATGTGGACATCCCACTTCAAATGGTCATCAATGAAAACACCCAAGTACTTCATACTTTTTGCGAGATGACAGATCGATCCACTTTTATATATATGTAGTTGAAATTTGGTGTCTTGGATTCGTAGCACGTGAATGGTGGTAGCACTGGTGAATGGTGGTAGCACTGGGTTTTCTCCAAGTTGATTGTTAGTAACTTCTGGTCGAACCAATGTTTGATTCGAGAAATGTCGGTTTGAACTGCCATTTTCAATGCTTTTCAGGTAGAATAGATGTACAAATTAATCACATCATAGCACACTGATCCATTGCAATAGGTAATCTTTGATATCACATATACTCACCTCATTACAAAAAAGAGACTCCCCAATGTGAAAAGAAGGGCAAATTTTCTAGCTTTGAATAAAAGTACTGGAATGTACATTAATGAGAGGGAAAAACACAAAAGTCCCATTCCCAAACATAGTCCACATAAAGCTATTCGTTGAAATCTAGACTGAAAATCAATGGATATTATAAAATTACATTTTTTTTTTAAATTAGATCTTACAAGACTGGGGCAACACTCTCTTTTTGATTCTTGAAACCAGGTACTCTCCTCTTCTGACTGTTCTTTTTTAAACCAACCTGATACATTGGGTGTTTGAATTGTAGGCATTTCCAGCTTGAATGACTTCTTTTTGTCGCTCTGCAATAGCAGGTACTCATCCAAATCTTTTTTCAAATCAACCATTTTAGTGGTAGAGGGATTACGGATTTATTTCTTGAATTTCAATATCTCCTCCCTAACCCTACATCGTTCTTAGAGTTATTGTGTCAATTAACATAACAATGTCAATTAGTCAGTTGTCAATTTTTTTTATTTTGTCATTAGTCGCAATAGGAAAGGAAATCGACCGTTGAGGGCGCCACCATTTTCTACAAATGGCGGCAAAAAGAAGTTATCAGTAATATTGTGTTGTGTTTACATTTTTATTTGTGCGTTTAATAGCATTTAGGACTCTTTAGTGAAGTGGTTGATTTGCTATTAGATAGAAATCACATAGCATATCGTGAAAATAACACAACAGTCATATGGCGGTAATATAAATATAAGTTTTTCAACCGTTCAGTTTATTACCGATAGAAGGATGAACAGTTTAAACTCTCTCCAACCTTCTACTTAGATGTAACTATTACGTTTTTGAAATGCTACAAAGTAGCTGTTATCTGAATAAACGAACAACTATTAGTTAATATAAAAAGGGATGATGCATCCGTGATTCCAATAGTTATATTGTGTATAATCTGTGGTTATATAAACCAATTCGTAGAATATATGAACAATGTGTTCCGTTGACAAACCCTGGTCCGGTATTTCTTTATACGGTTGGTTCAAAATCAGGAAATCATCATGAAGCTCGGTTAGTTAAATGAACCCCGAGTTGATTTCTAAGGGCGGGTTGTATCACCTCTGGTCATCTTTGGGTTTTGCTAACTGCAGGTTCTCTCTCTTTTTATTGCCATGATCTACAAAGAGAGAAAACCTGTAGTTAACATTTACCAAAGGATGAACAGTTGTGTTACAACCAGCCCTAAGTCTACGTTGAAAACTCGAACCTTATCAGTCATCTTGTTTGCATAATTTTTGTCGCCTAAATATGATATTATTGAAAGATGGCAAGCTATGGAACACAATTCCATTGACTTCTTTCAGTACCAACTGGGATTTGAACGTTGGTGACGTGGCCGGTTAATTCGAGCCGACACATTTTTTATTACAAAATTATTCAAATTGCAGGAAAAAGTTCAAAATATTAATTATTGCTACTTAGATAAAAGCGCTGCCCTCATCAAAAGAGCAACGAATAAAGTATCCCCTAACACAAATTAAAAGATGAACTATTGCAAAGTGCCTTTGGGTGTTGATATTTTTTATGAATTCTTCATTTCGTTAGGAAAAGGAAAGTGACCCACAAAATATGTATATATGTTCGTGTGTTGGGTTCTGAATCATCAGTCATCAAAAATTGATATGGATGCCTGGAAAGAGTATTTGGAATGGTTTATAGCAATAAAAATCAATGAGGCAACAACGCACTCTGTTTACAAACACCAAAACTCAACACACCAAGCAAAATAGAGGTTGATTAGAAACACAACAAACCTCAGAGCAATACATTTATTGCTCTGAGCTTTGTACAGGCTCAAAGCTCCATTAATTTTGATTTGATATCACGATTTGTGATATTGATGAAACCAATTTAAAACAAAGGAAAGTCAAAAACAATTGTTTGACCTTTTCCATGCGAGTGTTTACAAGCTATTGCGCATGCGCAACTTTTCAATCACAACACATTGCATAAATATTTATTTGACATTTACTAGGAAGTCATCAATAAATAAATTTCTACAATTTTCTTTCAAATAACTACTGGAAGACAGTTAATTTCATATCATGTTTACGTTTGTTTCGCTTCCAGTCAATAGCCAATAGAGAATGTTGTGGTTATATGTTACCACACTGGGAATTTGCAACAAATGGATTATAATTTTGCACGTGAAACAATGACTATTAGAATGAGATGGACGAGAAAATCGCGTATCCTTGTCAGATTATTGTTTATTCTCTTTGGGTATCAGTAATATTTGAATGTTTACATTTTTATTTGTGCACTTTATAACATTCAGGAAGGGGTAGATAGTCCTCACACAGCAAATCGTGACAATAACACGAAACAGTCATATGGCGTTAATATAACCATACCTTTTCTTAACAGTTCAGTCCATCTCCACAAGGGTCGTTTCAGGAAAATTATATGGTTCTACATCCTGTTAAAAAAAGATGCCTCACATTTGAGAACATCCTGAACATCATATATAAGTTCCATTGAGAATAAATTTATTTTGGCTACGATAATTAATTTTTATTTTGACTCTGATAATGTATTTTAATCTTGCCTATTATAATATATTATGGCCTATGGTATGATAATTTCCATCTATGGTAGTTTTCTGTTTTGTGGCAATGTTGGTGAAGTAGAAACCCAAGGAGAGTAAACGTTATCTGAGTAGGAGAGTCTATTCCCCATAAGACAATGGTGACACTAATAGAGAGAGATAAAATATAATTTGTGAGTCATAGTGACGTATATGGAGATGTCATGGCCTCCATTCTCTCTGGACACTGGCGGACTAACACACACCGCACTCTGGTATCTGAGAGTTACAGGCTCTTGAATGTATATTGGACCACTCTGTATGTTACGTGGGCCACCTGTACTCATGTCCATGTACGTCACTATGACCCGTAATGCAACAAGATTCTGATTGGCTAGAGCTTATTAGTATCTTCTAGTCAGTTATCGTTTACTCTCTTTGGTAGAAACCTGTCGTGGCAGTAGTTCTTTTTCAAATGACATTTATCCAGTGACATTGACAACGGCGAGAGACGAAGGAAGATACTTTACATTTCCTTTTATGGCAAACATAACCGCTACGGTAGTAGTGATTAATAAGAAAAAGGAGACTTTTCAATCTGTGCCAAATACTTGCCAATAAGAGTGTATCTAGAATATCATTGTATCCGGTCAATTTCTAATTAGTGTATATTTACTAATTCTGGAAAAATGTCGTATGTCTGTAGTAAGTAAATAAGTACAACCTCTATTTCAAATTAATATTTTTTTCCGGTCTTGGCAAGTATAATAAAATATGTTTCTTTTTTCATTGTAGAAAATATTTATGCCACTCTGCCGAGAACTCAGAGGGGACAACCAATTGTACTAGGTGGTGATCCAAAAGGAAAGAATTTTCTCTATACCAATGGAAACTCTGTTATCATAAGAAATATTGAAGTAAGTTAAGATTGGAATAACATAAACCATAATTAAATCCATTCCTTTTGTAGAATCCGGCAATTGCTGATGTGTATACTGAACATTCTTGCTTGGTGAATGTTGCCAAATATTCACCAAGTGGTTTTTATATTGCTTCTGGAGGTGAGTACAAAACACAAAATTTATATGTCAGGCTCAGGCTTTATTTAACTGTTTTGGGATTTGCTCATTGTAGGGTAGAGCGGGATGGTTTAGACAATTTTCAGAAAATAATGTTTTTCTTGCTTTTACTCAAAAGAATAGAATATACTTTGGTAATATATATTAGCTACATATGTTGTTTATAAACAACCAAAATGAAACAAAATGCCTAGTGTAAAGTGTTTTTATAGGGTCGCAAATTATCACGCTCAAACTAAGATCCCTAGAAATTCACGTTATTGAAGAAGCCATATTTTATAGTGCTATACTCCATGTACCAGGGTAGCAACAGATGGAGGTACGGTTGTCCAGGGGTCTGGTATTTTGACACTTGTTGAAATCTACAAATTACTGTAGTCTTTAATTACAGCAATTGGTACTGGACATCGGTTGCTATTATTTGAACAGACAGACTAATAGACAGAGCTGTCTTCGCATTGTCAGACAGACAGAGCTGTGGTCACAGTATCGGAACCTTCTATTATAAATTTTCTGACTTCACACTTTTTATGCCTGAAAAGGGAAAGGTACTCTCCACATAAAATTCAGAGGATAAAATACAAATCAAGTGGTTTATTCAAATTACAAATTATGGCAATTTCTCACAATTATTATAATTTTTTAGAGAATAATATTAGAAGTCTGGCAACCTAAATTACGCATATAACTGAAATATGTACATTGCTGGTAAATCGGTATCACCACCTTATTACGCTCATATTACAAAAATTAATCGTGTAACTCAATTCTCTGTGACATAATATACACATATGATTTGAGTCTATTAAAAGGTTATTGATATCTTTCTTATCATGAAAACGAGGCCTACTATAATATCTTTAGGCGGAGAGCTCAGAAAGTGATTTTTCTATTCTGTGGTAATTCAATTTTTCCCTGTCAAATTACAACCCTAGAACTCTCAAACATATTCTACTCAGTTAGGAATCCTGAGATTCACGTGTGCAAACTACCCTAACTTTGATACGTCGCACTGCCCCTTTGTCTTGACCAACCCGTTAATGATTCTACTATCCTGTTCCTGCTTCTAACTGAGCTGGCTGACTTAGCTTGAGGGCGGCATAAATATATGGCTAGGATTCGGAATACGAGGCATCAAAGTTATTACAATAAAAAACAGAACTTCTTTAACTGAAAATATAATTGAAGTAAAACTTCTTTACGCACGCTTGACTTGGGGAGTAAGCTGGTGAATGCGTGACGAGAGCGTTACAAAAAGTGTGATCGGGCGAGGCGAACGGTATCGACGCACGCTTGACTTGGGGAGTAAGCTGAAGAATGCGTGAGGAGAGCGTTACAAATTTACGAAAAGTGTGATCGGGCGAGGCGAACGGTCTCGACAAAGGTGAGTGCGTATCTCATACTAGTTGCTGGCGTCGTAGCATCATATGCAGCATTCCATTTTCCTTGTCTATTTTCTCCCTCTACTAATACGCGCATTCTACTCGACATTGGGGCGTTTGATTCTCTGTCCTTTCTTTGTCTCTCTCTTTCTCCTTGTTACTCTTCCGTATTTCGGCCTCGCGTTTCTACAATTTTTAAAATAGGATAACATAAAATTTAACTAACACGTAAATAATAAAATACTTATTAATTGTAGAGGTTCACCATTACAAATAATTGGTGACGTCGTGATTGAACATGACAATAATCAAATGGAAGTTGATTATGAAAATCCCACTATAGATAATGTACAAAAACCGAGACAAATTATTGGAGTTAGGTAAATTAATTTTAATTTTATTTTTATAATCATTGATGACTCCAATAATAATGTACTAAATTTACCAAACTAAAATGATGAAATTATAGGTTATTAGAAAATTAATATATGTATATACATGTATATATTATACATATATACATATATAAACATATATATATACATACATATATATGGAGCTAGAGAAGTTTTACTTCAGTCGTGTGGTCTAAAGCACACTCGTTTTTTATATTTTGAAAATCACCTTCAGGAACCGGGCGATGATTAATATTCTTTATTTTTCACTTGATCGTTACTGCTTTATGCCTTGGCAACGGTTGCTATTAATAGACCCATAACGCCCGGGGCGTTATGGAGGGCATTATGAATCATAACGCCTGCTAAATGTTTTTTTCTGTAGTTCAATAAATTAATTACTCAGAAAAGTTTTATTTATAACTGTACACAAAAAAGGGACTAATTATATTCTCTCAAATAGAAATTACAATTTTCAAATGTTCCTGAAAAATTAGTACCAAGTTTGAAGTTCTGTGAGTTGACCGATGATGAACTCCTCAATGTGCATTCGGTATCGTTCGGAACGTTAACATTTTCTTTTTCGGAAACGGAATGGGCTATCATTGTAGCAATTTTGTTCTTCGAGGAGATACTTTCTTCAATATAGCTCTCCGCTACCGTACTACTCTTCCATGTAATTTTAGTGTTTCAAAGGAAGCACCACCTTGAACAAGAAGTGTTGACGACGTTCAGCGTAGACAATGTCCGGTGTAACCTTTCGGGTTTTCCAAATTTAGGTATTTCGCTATGATAGAAGGAACACTTCCTATAGTATTTTTACCTACAGATAACTCAATGCATTTATTATTTCTGTAGGTTAAAAAAACCTACGTTATTTACATTCTTTTGGTCGTAGTGCAATGTACTTTTTAACTAAGTTCAAGGCTCCTATTTCGCTTTCTTCAACAATGGTGAAACTTTTTGAGGTGCAGGTCTTGGTTTCTGGTACCTTGATCAGTAAAACGGCTCCTCTGTCTTCAATGTCATCAACTGTCATCTTGACCATTTCATCACGTCTTAAAGCCTCCAAATACGCCCATTACCAGAACAACTTTATGTAGCAGAAAAGTGTCATCTGGAGCTTTTCTTATGAAAAGTAATACTTGTCCACCTTCCAATACCTTTGATTTTTTAGGAATGTATCCCTTTGAATTAACTTTTAGAAATCAGTTGACTGAATGCTGATATATTAATATTTTATTTAACAATCAATATTGATTTCAGCTGTGAGTATTTGGTCCATAGACTATTTGCACTATATTGTTCAGACTGAAATAATGTAAAATAAATAAAAAATATTAATATTTTTCATGAGATAAACTCACCAGTTCCTGGAAGTATGCCATTAAGACAGTTTCATTTACGGTATTCACTCGGTTTTCATCTTTCCATTTCAGAAAATGGTCATACTCCTTCTCGTATAAGTGTTTGGATTTCACAGGCAGTAAATTTCCTAACGCTTTTTCAGCTTTGAGCGTCACATTCTGTGGGATCTCCATAATTATTATGAGCACAACCATTTTTAGTTTCCTCCACTAACAAGCTTGCCAATTCTTACAAAAATGCAGCGTCATTTTATTAAATAAACAACCCTTAGCAACCTCTTCAATGTTTCCATGGCAAATGCATAGAAGCTCACTTGTGCTCAGTTGCCGACCAGAACGCAGTAAATACTATGAGAAGAAATTTATGAAGTAAACAACGTCGTTTAAGATAATTTTTTCGTGAAAAATAAAATCTTGTATGCACCACGAGCGTTACTAGATCCTAACGCCCATCGGGCAACATTCATCCCTCGGGCCAAAGGCCCTCAGGTAAATGTTACCCTCCGGGCGTTAGGATCTATATAACGCACTTGGTACATAAATAGCTATAATATCCCTATATCAGGTCTATTTTTACCTCATGACGTAAATCTTTGCTCTGCAAATATTTTAAGGGCAATTATAAACTTGCTCCAATTCGGGATTTTTCCTGAACTCAAGCACCGGTGAAAACTGACAAGTAACAATTCGAAATGGTGTAATATTTAGCAACAGTTGCTCTCATTCGATATTTTTCCTGAACTCAGGCACCTGTGAAAACTGACATATGGTAACAATTCCAAATGGGGTATTATTTCGCGAAAGTTGCTCTAATTCGGTATTTTTCTTGAAACTGACCTAATGTAACAATTTGAAATGGTGTAATATTTCGTGACAGTTGTTCTAATACGGTATTTTTCCTGAACTCAAACACCTGTAATTTCATGCTCAGAAATCTATCAACATACTTTGAATGATTCCAAACTCTAAAACACCAGCAAGAGCCAAAAATGGAACAACAGTCTCCGGCATAACTCCCGATCCTGATATTATTATCAATTACTAAAGAAAAATTAGTTTTCTAACTGCTAAACGGCGAGTCAGCATTGTTAACATTTCGATAGCATTTATCTATGATTTATTAAAATCAGGTACGATTACCTTAATAGAATCAATATCAATGCGTTATTAGAATGTTCCCGATGCGGAGATATGAAGTATCCATATATTAATGGCACCACAAACAGGATTGACAGGATGAAAGATGTTGGTCTCAAGTGTATTTAATTTCACATTGAAAATCTGGCATGTGAGTGCTCTAGAAAAATTAGTTTCCTCTTGAGGAAGGTCACGATTTCACTCATGACACTTGCCTATAATTGTCCAACTCTATTGTTTGTTGAAATCTCGAGTATGGAATTTTTTATTCCGATATAATAAAGAGAATCCAAAAATTATTACTTATTCTTTCAGAAAACATAAAGTTCATTGCACCTCATAAAATATTAAGGAGGAGAGATAATCTATTTCGCATATTGAACAATTGAACTCCCTATCTCCTCTCCAACAATGTCTCATAACTATGAATAATCAAATGAAAAAAAAAACAGATTCATTCAATATGAGAGAAGCATTTTCTCTACATGCTGATACGTTCTTAAATGGATGTGTTGAGCATGCATCTCATTTAATATTAGAGTATTTTTTTCAACTGTGTTAATGAAGGTGTGAAGTGTCCTTGTCATTTTATATTAATTTTTATTTTGATTGTTTAGTGATTATTATATGTATAGGACCTATTTGAACATTCCAAGGTTAAAGATATGAATTCGTTGCTGTACAAATAACTCAGGCCGAATATTTTTAGAACAGCCTCAGAAAAACAAAAGTCTACATCAGGACCGCTTATTTTCAAAGTATATTTCATTCAGTTCCTAGAGGAAAGCTGGAAATCTCTTTGGACATCTGAAGATTCTAGAAAATATTCCACTAGAATCCAGGTAAAAGCCATCAGATATTATGCCAGCTAGGCACGACTTCGAAGTGAATTATGAAGGTGATAATAAACAACCACCATATATTCACAACGAACGGGCCTCAACTAGAAAGGAATGCATCAGCTTAGTATACTGATGGTTCCAAGATGGACGGAAGGGCTGAACTGGAAGTAATGAGTCCTAGTTTTAGGTTCCCAAAGCCCCAACAATTTTTCAAGCAGAAATCCGTGCTATAGAAATTTGCGCTCAAGAATGCCTTGCAAGAGGCTCCAGGGGGGCAAAAATCGATATCCTATCAGACAGCTAAGCAGCACTAAAAGCTCTAAAGTCATACACTTGTGAGTCTAGAATGACTTGGGATTGCAAACTCTCCCTAAGACAACTGGCTACGAACAATCAGGTCACTCTGATGTGCCAGGTCACAAGGGAATCAAAAGTAATAAGGAAACAGACATCCTTGCCAAGGAAGGGGCAAACACTCAAACACTCTTTCCAATATTAAGGAAGAGTTTCAGCGCTGGGAAGTTGATCAAATCAAAATCCACTGGAATAAGGTTCCAGGCAAAAACAAGCAAAAAGCCTTCTGAGCCCATCGCCAAAGAAAGCAGCTTCTCAAGTTAGAAAAGAAAGGCTTGAAACTAGTAACGGGAGTGCTCACAGGATATTACCTCTGAGGGATCTCCTCAAAAAAAATTATAGATCAGACAGTGAACTGGGCGGTTTCTGCGAGAGCTTTGCTGAAACTGCAGAACACTTGCTTTGCGTCTGCCAAGCGTTGTTTTGCAAAAGGCTCAAGTTCCTCGAGGGGTTTCCACTAATGTACTCAGATATCAGGAACTGATACACTTCGCAAGGAGTCTCGGAATCCCAGGTCTTGAATAGATGAAGAGTAATGTACAAAAGACCTAATAGGTCGAAGTATGGAGAGGCTTAAGAGCCCCCCCCTACAATCTAGATAACATCAGCGACGAATTTGTATCTTTATCTACGGTTTAAATAAAAACTGTGCAGATGAATGTGTGAAGTGTCCAGGTCATTTCATATGACTCTTTGGTTTTGTTTGCGACAAAAACGAATCATAGCTTTACTCGGCAACCAGCGTGTGTGTCGAGATTCTCTCTCTGTCAACGTAACGTCAAGAACGCCTGCCAAGCACCATACGCATATACGCATTTTCTTAGTAAAATAAAAATTTAACAACCATAAGAATTTCAATAGGAGTAACATCCACCCCGAAAACATGTTCTAGCCGGAACATTTGGTCCATAGCGAGCCGTATTAAAATCCCACGAGTTTTCTACGATTCAAGAGGCATTCTGACAGTTTTTTGACGTTTTTCCGAAGTCAAAACCCGAGTCCAGACAAGTTGGCAGAAAAGACGATAGCGACAAACATTCCGTTTGGAGAATTCAAAGTGAGCCTGTTCCATTTCCACAATTCCTTTCCATTCGAATTACCTATCTCTTTCTGGGTTAGAATAGTCAAAAAATGCCAAACGATAGTAATCAAACCGATACTGAAACCGAATTAAAAGATTTTAAACACAAACGAGGATCAATAAAAGCGAATATTACGCGAAGTAGAACTTACTTAAGCAAATTAGATTTGGAAAACATAAGTAAAAGATGTTTTTTAGAGCTACAAAGACGACTCACTAATCTAAATCCGATTATACACGATTTCAATTCCGTACAAAAAAAAATCGAATTTCTAACCGATAATGCAGATATCGAACAGAACAAGAGAGATAATTTTGAATCCGATTATTACGATATTTGTTCAACAATCGAAGAAATTTTGAGTAAACGTTCCGAACAGAATGAAAGCCAATCCATAATTAGTAATAACAATGTTGTCACATCGGTACAGCCTTTACAGTTGCAATTACCTATTTTAAATTTGGAAACTTTTAATGGTGACTACAATAAATGGATTGAGTTTTGTGATTGTTTTCAGGCAATCGTCGGAAAGAACGCGAAGTCGTCAGGTGTTCAGAAATTATGCCACTTAAGAAAATGTTTGAACCGCGATGTTTTAAAAACTATCGAATCGCTTTCACTTACTGATGCGACCTACGAAGTTGCTTGGCAAGCTCTTTCAAAACGATACAAAAAAGGTAAACGAATTGTCGAAACTCATGTTCAAAAAATTATAAACTTTCCTTGTCTACCCAAAAAATTGTCGAAGGATCTACGAAATTTATACGATACAGTAAATAACAATTTGCAAGCATTGCCGATTATAAATCAACCCGTAGATATATGGGACGCCATATTAGTTCCCATTATAACGGATAAGTTAAATCAAAACTCGAATACGAAGTCTTTTATATCCAAGAAATGGATCGAAACCCCAGGGACAATTCAAGTCCTTCGATAAAAATGTTACTTGACATAATTAAGAAAAAGTGCGATTTATTAGAAAGACCAGAAAAAGATAAATCCGAGTCGATTAGGCCAGCAATTAAAACTACCCGCAATGATTATAAATATCAATCTACATCTAGCAGCCATTTGAATACGAGGACATTTTCTTGTTATTTTTGCAAACGTGATCACACGATTTACAAGTGCATCGAGTTTCTGAAACTTAGTGTTCCAAACCAAATTCAAGAAAAAGACTAAAATTTTGTTTAAATTGTTTAAGACCTCACGACTCTTTGATAACAAAATGCCTTGCAATTAAGTGTAAAAAATGTAACAGAACCCATAACACCCTGTTACATTTAGAGAAATCTGTCAACACCGCTACGCTAGAAGAGACCGCAAACGAATCTAACAAAAATAATGCATCTCCCGATATTCAAACGACTCCCGAAACGGCGTCGGTCAGCGCTCTTGTACGATCGCGCGTTGACGACAATAACCAAGAAAAGGGCGTTTCTTTAGTCATTGGTTCTCAAGTCCTTTTATCTACTGCAATTATTTTTGTCCAAGATTGCCAAAGTCAGTTACACGAGTGCCGAGTGCTTTTAGACAGTGGCTCTATGACTAATTTTATTGGAGAAGAGTTCTTTAATAAATTGAAACTTGAAAAAACTTCTATAAATCATTCTATCACAGGCGTAGGTCAGGTTTCTTCTACAATACGATTCAAAACGAATGTAACTATTTCTGCAAGAGAACACATTTCAAGACAAGTTGTCTTGCTTGATATTAACCCATGTTACAAGTAATATTCCTCAAATTTCGTTTACGAGCAATTATTTAGAACTCCCCAATAATGTGAATTTAGCAGATCCCGGCTTAAACATTTCTCGACCCATCGACATATTATTAGGAGCTGGAATATTTTGGGAGCTAATTAATTCAGAAAAAATACGAATTAAAAATTCCAGATTAGTTTTGCAAAGTTCCAAACTTGGATGGTTAGTATCTGGCGAAATCTCGAATAAATTACCTCTTAAATCGGTAAATTGCTTAAACATGATTGATTTAGATTCTCAAATTGAAAAATTTTGGGAAATAAAAGAAATTACCGCCAAAACTCTTCAGTCTGAATCTGAAATTTTTTGCGAAAACCATTTCGTGCAAAACTTTAGACGCAACGATAATGGAAGATTTGTCGTTAAAATTCCTTTCAAGTCAAATCATAACGAGTTGGGAAATTCGAGAGAATCCGCATTAAAACGATTTTACAGTCTAGAAACAAGAATTTTGAATAACAAACTTTTATATAACGAATACGTTCATTTCATGGAGGAATATAAATCGATGAATCACATGAAGGAAATTTCAGGGTCCCAAACTGACGAAGAATTAAATTATTATATTACTCACCACGCAGTGGTCCGTGAATCTAGTTGCACTACGAAGTTGAGAGTGGTTTTCGACGCTAGCATGAAATCAACAAGTGGTTTAGCATTGAATGACGTACAAAACGTCGGACCGACTATTCAAAACGATTTATTTACTATTCTCTTGCAATTTCGACTATTTGAATTTGTAGTAACAGTATATATATCGAAAATGTATCGTATAATACAAATACACAACGATCAAAGACCTTTTCAGAGGATATTTTGGAGAAACCATCCATCTGATGAAATAAAATGTTACGAATTATGTACCGTCACCTACGGCACTGCTTCGGCTCCTTTTTTAGCTATTAGATGTTTACATCAACTTGCTATCGAACACCAAACAGAATATCCCGCTGCTAGTAAGGCAATAGCGAATAACTTTTACGTTGGCGACTTCTTATATGGTTCCGATTCAGAATTTGAAATTTTAGAGATTCAACGAGTCATTATGACGATTCTAGATAGCGCGGGTATGAATTTGCGAAAATGGTTGTGCAATAAGCCCGATTTAATTAATAAATTCAAGATAAATAAAGAATTACAAGTTAGTATCTCAAATATAGCAGAGAATGAATCATCAAAAACTTTAGGAATTTCATGGAATCCTACAAATGACACCATTCTCTATAAAAGTTCATTTTCCGATTTCAATAAAAATGAGTCAACCAAGCGTTCCATCTTGTCACAAATTGCGCAAATATTCGATCCCCTAGGGTTATTAGGACCGATTATAATTGTAGCAAAAATTGTTATTCAAAAATTATGGCAAGAAGGTTTAGGATGGAACGATAATATTCCTGAAAGAAAAGTGCCATGTGAAGTGGAATGAATAGAAAAATCGAATTAAACGGTTTTCTTCACATAAAGGATTCAATATAAAATTGAACCAGAAAATGGTAGATCTCAGGTGAAAAACAACTACTTTCTGCAAATACGCAGAACATTGAATATTTCACTGAAAATCATGCATATTCCATAAAATATCATGGAATTGAATGCAAGTTTCTTTCTGATAAGCTCGATTATGTTTAATTTAGTCTGTACTCATCTTTCAGTCTGTCATCAGTCTGAGATAACAGCCAAGGGCAAGAATCTGGCTAGTGAGACATAACGTAAACAAACCATCATCGATCTTGTAACACCTAGTACGCCGGAAAGATAACTTTAACTGGCGGTACCAGTGACAGAAAGAAACATCCGATCTCACCTCGATAGGTTTCTAAATCAAAGATCCTTTCGGAGTAGTCAGCATATTGAGTGCCAGTGAAGTGGAATGAATAGTCGATTAAACGGTTTTCAATAAAGGATTCAATATAATTGAACAGAATGGTAGATCTTCAGATGAACAATGATATTCCTGGTAATCATTCGCGATTCATTGAATGATATTCACCTGGAAAATCGGTGAATATCATTCAATGTTCTGCGTGGTATTTCGGCATGGAAAGCAGTTGTTTTTCACCTGAGATCTACCATTTTCTGGTTCAATTTTATATTGAATCCTTTTGTGAAGAAAACCGTTTAATTCGATTTTTCTATTCATTCCACTTCACATGGCACTTTTCTTTCACTATATGCTAGACGGGCTTGCCACTCCTACTGAGAAGGGATCTTTTATTTAGAAACCTATCGAGGTGGGAGATTTTCGGAGTGTTTCTTTCTGTCACTAGGTACCGCCAGTTAAAGTTTATCTTTTCCGGCGTACCTATAGGTGTTACAAGATCGATGATGGTTTGTTTACGTTGTGTCTCACTTCAGCCAGAGTTCTTTTCACCTTTGGCTGGTTGACTACTCCGTACTGATGAGGGCCAAGAAGCCTGAAACCGGTATGCGGATTGTTAGGTGAACACGACATAAATTAAACATAATCGAGCTTATCAGAAAGAAACATTTGCATTCAATGTCCATTGATATTTTATGGAAGTATGCATGGATTTTCAGGTGAATATCATTCAATGTTCTGCGTGGTATTTGCCAGGAAAGTAGTTGTTTTTCACCTGAGATCTACCATTTTCTGGTTCAATTTTATATTGAATCCTTTATGTGAAGAAAACCGTTTAATTCGATTTTTCTATTCATTCCACTTCACATGGCACTTTTCTTTCACTATATGCTAGACGGGCTTGCCACTCCTACTGAGAAGGTTAGGTACCGCAGTTAAAGTTTATCTTTTCCGGCGTACCTATAGGTGTTACAAGATCGATGATGGTTTGTTTACGTTGTGTCTCACTTCAGCCAGAGTTCTTTGCACCTTTGGCTGGTTGACTACTCCGTACTGATGAGGGCCAAGAAGCCTGAAACCGGTATGCGGATTGTTAGGTGAACACGACATAAATTAAACATAATCGAGCTTATCAGAAAGAAACATTTGCATTCAATGTCCATTGATATTTTATGGAAGTATGCATGGATTTTCAGGTGAATATCATTCAATGTTCTGCGTGGTATTTGCCAGGAAAGTAGTTGTTTTTCACCTGAGATCTACCATTTTCTGGTTCAATTTTATATTGAATCCTTTATGTGAAGAAAACCGTTTAATTCGATTTTTCGATAATATTCCTGACAATTCACAATTACAGTGGCGACACTTTTACGAAAATTTGGTTCATCTCAAAGATATAATAATTCCTAGACATGTAACAATTTCCAATAGAATTTATTTGGAACTACATGGCTTTGGAGACTCGAGTGAAAGTGCTTACGATGCATGTGTATATGTACGAACGAAATGCAACAATGGTTTATACATTTCGCGATTACTTTGCGCAAAAAGCAGGGCTGCTCCTTTAAAGAAACTAAAACTTCTGCGATTAGAATTATCAAGCGCTCTTCTTTTATCACAATTAATAGAGAAGACTAAGAAGGTTCAAAAATTATTTGTATAATTGGTTCAAAAATTATTTGTATAATAGAAAACAGTATGTTCAAATGGGAAATAATCAGAGTTCTTTAAAAAATATAAAGTGTGGAGTACCACAAGGTTCCATTCTTGGTCCTGTACTATTCTTAATATATATATATATAAATAAATAAATAAATATTTTATTATCCTGTAAGACAATCAAAAGGTACATTGTGTAGGACTAGTCATAAAAAGGCTTAAAAATAGAACTTAAAATAAAAAGACAGTTTACTAAGAGTAACACATTCATTATTTTATTATACTATCATTTCCTGATGGAAGTAATAATTATTTTCCAGAAGGAAGGACTTAAGTGTAATTTTGAAGCTGTGGATAGTACTACAGTTTTTCACTTCAAGGGGGAGCAAATTGAATAATCTGAGCCCTATTACATTTGGGGAATTATAAGTCAGTGCATTTTTACATAATGGCACATGAAAGTCTGTCTTACACCTAGTATTAATAGAATGCACATTTTCATTTCTTATGAAACAGTTTCGGTTGTCATATATAAAAACACATAATTCAAATATATACAGGCACGGTAATGTTAGTATTTTAAAATTTTTAAAAAGACTTTTACAGCTTGTACTTCTTGAGACTCCTGCTATACATCTTATAATCTTTTTCTGGGCGACAAAAACATCTTTGCATGAGGAGGATGCTCCCAGAAAGTAATACCATACCGAAGACGGGATTCAACTTGGGCATGATACAGCATAATTAGTTGTTTCTGGTCTAGAATGTGACGAAGGTTTCTGAGAAGATAATTCATAGAGTTCAGTTTTGATATAATTGTTCCACAATGAGTTTTCCAGCTGAGAAATTCATGCAAGTGAACACCCAAAAACTTCACCGTAGAACACGGAGAAATTTCATCATCTCCAATTTTCAAGTTGAAACTGGCAACTTCTTTTTGTCTAGCATGAAATCTTATTAGGTGTTTTTTGATTATTTAAATATAGGGAATTTTCCTTAAACCAGGTGTTCAGATTTTGCAGGATTAAGTTACCTTTGATTTGTAGATTATGATCCATTTTATCTGATATAACCAGTGATGTATCATCAGCATATAGTGTGAAATGAGCATATGTAGAAATGGATTCGATATTATTCACATATAATAAAAAAAGTATTGGGCCCAATACTGAGCCCTGTGGGACACCAACATTAATCTCTACATAATTGGATGTATATAGCTTTTTTCACATTGTTGTTAACATTGATGATGCTGACATATTGCTTCTGCGTTGAGACAAATGTTTTCAGCCAATTCAGTGCATTTCCTTGTATGCCAATATTATGGAGTTTTTCATAAAGATTTTCGTGATCAACACAGTCGAATGCCTTACTGAGGTCACAAAAGACCCCAATAGGGCATTCGCCCCTGGTAATTGAATTCAAATCGTTCGAATATAAAGAATGAATCGCATCGGCAGTTGACTTTGAATTCTGGAAACCATATTGGTTTTTGGATATGATATTGTTTTCATTCAAATAAACGTTCAGTCTGTTCAAATATGAATATTCAAAGATTTTAGAGAAGACAGATGGCACTGTGATTGGTCGGAAATTTGTCATGTTATTCGGATCGCCTTTTTTATGTATGGGAATGACTTTTCCAGTTTTAATGACATTCGGGAAGATTCCTGTACAGAATGAAATATTTATCAGATATGTTAAAGGTTAGATTATAGTGGCTAAAATTTTTTTTAATAGAAACCCTGGAACTTCATCAAATCCAGATGAGTAGGTGTTTTTTAGTTTTGTCAGTAAGAGCTTGTATAATTCATCTTGGTTATAAGGTAGCAGTGAAAACTGTTTTGAAAAATTTGTTTTTATTGGATTGGACAAGTTTGTGGAATTCTGGGATTTGTTTATAATATTCAGTGGAGCATCTCTGAAAAAATGATTAAAACTATTTACAATTGAAGTTGGATCTTCTATCAATTCATGGTTTTCATTCCTTATTGATATGTTATTATGCACCTTTTCTTTGTTTGAGAGTTCCGATATAATATGCCATGCTGATTTAGTGGGATTATCAGAGTTGGTGATTTTACCTTGGAAATACTTTTTTTTGGTGGATTTCACTAAACTGGCATGGATTTTTGTCTGTTGAATATAAAGTGGTTTCATTTCAGGGACAGACTGGGAAAGGAAATGAAGATTTTTTAGATTTTCACTGGATTGTCGTACTTCATTATTCACCCATTTGCTACTTGTATCATTTGTTATATATTTTTTCCTCAAAGGAAAATGAATATTGAAGTAGTATAAAAATATATCCATGAAAGACTGGAATGCCAGATTTACTTCAATATTCGCATAGATACCAGACCAGTCTTCATTCAATAGATCACTTGAGAAGTTGGCAATTGATATATCATTAAAATTTCTTTTATAATGACATAAACGCTTCTATGGTCTGATATGGTATTGTCGAGAATGCAGGTAACCAGTCGTTGATAAAATTCGTGAGAACATGATCTATGATAGTTATATAAACAATCTTTCAAAATTAAAATTAGAAGGAAGTATGAAATTATTTGCTGATGACACTACAATTATGTACTTTTCGGACGATTATAAAAAAATACAAAACCATGAATAATGATATAAAAAAAAATTCATTTGGCTACAGCAACATAAATTGACCATTAATTTCAATAAATCTTCCTACATGAATATTTCTAAAAGAACAATTGACACTCCCACCAGTTCCATTCATTTCGAAAATAATTTCATAAATTACACTAAATCAACAAAATTTTTAGGACTTCATATCGATGAAAAATTATCATGGAATAAGCATATCGAAAAAATTCGGAAGAAAATATCACCTTTTATAGGCATTCTTTACAGAATAAGAAATTATATACCACTAAAATTTTTAAAAAACATTTATTTTAGTTTAATTTATTCACACTTGCAGTATCTCATTTCTATATGGGAAACTGCAAATAATTCTATTTTAAAACCATTAAAATCATTACAAAATAAATCAATAAAATGTATATATAAATTACCACATCTGGAACCAACAATAAATTTGTATAAACCGAAAAGGCTTTTGAATTTAAATTCTCTTTATAAACTCAAAATATGTTGTTTCATTCATTTTGTCAAAAATAAAATAAAAAAAACATCTAATATAAGTTTCAAAAGGAAATTCATAATCATGCCACTAGGCAAACAAATTTTTTATCCATTAGTAATGTTAAATCCGAAATTGGAAAGAAATGTATTTACCATAATGGAATAATCATTTATAATTCAATTCCTAACAACATAAAAAAAATTAAAATAATGGAGAAATTCAAAATCGAAATGAAATATACACTTCAATCAACTGGATAAAAATTTATAAATATGTTTTTTTTAATTTACAAATCAAAATAATTAAAAATGTTTATTTGGTTACACCTTAGTATATATACTTTCTTGAACTATTCGTTTTTGACTACTTCCATGTTGTATATGTATTTTTTTTTTATCTTATAACTAGTTTAGTCCCTAACCATAAACATGTAATGTTTCTTGGGACAATAAAGTTATTATTATTATATACAGGTAGACAGAATTTTTCTATGGTCCGATTCAATTTCATTGTCATGGATTCGTGCAAGTCCAAATTTATTTCATCCATAAGAGAAAGGTTTTGGCCGATCAGAGGAAAATACCTATCAAAGGACATAGTTCGAAATTGCATTACATGTTTCAAGGCCAAACCGAAAACTCCCGAATATTTAATTGGTAACTTACCGAAATTTCGAATCACCCCTAGCCCTCCATTTTACAATGTAGGTCTCGATTATGCAGGTCCGTTCTTACTGAAAGATAGAACCCTAGAAATGCAAAGCTTGTAAAGGGTTATATTTGTTTGTTGGTTTAGTTACGAAAGCGATTCATCTCGAGCTTGTATCAGATCTTACAACCGAATGCTTTTTTGTAGCGTTAGAGCGTTTCATTGGGAGACGAGGGAAGCCACTTAACATTTATTCAGATAATGCCAAGAATTTCGTAGGAGCTTCCAATCAATTGAAGCAATTTTTTGAATTCGTGAATAATAACGCTGACGCTATCCTCGATGAACTAAGTAGCGAACATATTTCATGGCATTTCATACCTGGACGCACCCCATCATTTGGCGGCATATGGGACATAAAAAACGTAAAATCCCATTTAATAAGAATACTAGGCAATGCGAATTTAGTATACGAAGATTTTTGACTGTTTTGATTCAGATAGAGGCGGTAGTAAATTCCCGACCACTTTGCCCCCTTTCAACCGATCCCGATATTATTCCTTTAACCCCAGGCCACTTTCTTATTGGTCGAAATCTCACTGGTTTACCAGGCGCGGACTTCAAGGACATACCAGGAAATCGTTTAAAAAAATATGAACGACTTCAGCAACTTGTTCAACATTTCTGGTCCGCTGGTACAAGGAGTACCTTAGCGAATTACAAATCCGTTCAAAATGGAAGAATCCAGATATTGACAATAACTACATCCAAATAGGCAAGGTCGTGCTAGTAAAGGAAGACAATATTCCACCGATGCAATGGCCCTTAGTAATCATCGTGAAGCTTCATCCTGTGAAGGACGAAATTACACGAGTAGTGAGCGTGAAGGTGCGGGGTCAAGTGCTTAAGCGTGGAGTCACAAAAATTTGTGTATTACCCGAAGAGTAAAAACTTTAGTTTGACAGACAATTTAATTTGAATACTTTTAAGCTTTCGTTCAAAGAAAGTCGAAATGTATTTTAAATTTGCTTTCTGTACTTGTTAATATCAGTCTGTAACTTAAAAAGAAAATATGTTGAAATATTGTATTTCAAGGGTGCCGGCATGTTTGCGACAAAAACGAATCATAGCTTTACTCGGCAACTAGCGTGTGTGTCGAGACTAAGATGTCTAAAAACATGGTGTATTCACTTATACCTGTAAAATATTGGGACAAACTGGGGGACAACAGCCCACTTGATAAAGGGAGTTATCTAGAGTTTCAGATGGCGCCGACGTCGTTTCTTGTCATAATTCAGTAAACTGCAATTTCATACCACACAGGGTGTTTTTGTGATTTGTGTCTCCTGATCCGTTCTGTGATTGTGCTTTTGTCGCTTTTAAGGTTATGTCAATTCGTTGTGAAATATTTTGAGGTTCATCGATCGATGTAACATATTTTAAAACAAACTATTCCATGTACTCATGTCAGTGTTATCAGGGTTATCATATATTGTCAGTATTATATATATATATATATATATATATATATATATATATATATATATATATATATATATAATAACCCTGAGTGTTATATAGAATTTTCGAGAGGGTTCCGAAATAATTCTAATTATGAACAGTACCAATTTATTTTGTATGGTTAATTTTCTATTGATACAGCTCCACTGAGTTGGTACTTATGTATTTCTGTCCCTGTTTGCTCGTGATAAAAATCTTATGATGGAGCGGATAATGATTTTATGAAGTGCTGTAAATTACATACAATTACTTAATTGAGCTTTCAAACCAATAAAAGTACGGGAGATGCAATCTCTTTCCCTTTCTGAAAAATCTATATTCTAGCCTGAAGGAGGAAGTGTTTTGCGGCATATCTAAAGCTTTTGACTGTTACATAAGCTTCATCTCTACAGCTTCAGAGGACGAAGCTTCAATTGGTTCAAATCCTTTCTGAGTGAAAGAACCTCTTACCTTTTTGACAAATTAAGAGGTGTTCACTATTTTGGCAGACAACACGACTATCTTATCGCAAGAACTCAAATTACCTTCATATAGCGGAGTAAAAATAGCTTAAAATCATGCATTATTTTGGAATCCTGGAGGACTCCATGAATTTTCCTAAAACCTTCTGTATTACTTAGAAATTGCTTGCAGAAAAAAGTTATAAACTTATATTCGTGCCCTGCTTGTTTATTAATTGTTTAAACAATGAAAAACAATTTTGTTAGGAAAATTTTACCCAAATTGATGCTATAGGGGTTTTTGAGGTCGCTGAACCAGAATATGACATTGAAAAAACGATGGCGTGGCCAGTCGTAAAGGTAGATTTAATGAATGATAATTTACAGCTACCTATTTGTTATTTATGTGTACATCTAAGTGAAACAAAAATCGGACTTATAGTTTGCCGATATTGGGTATGGAAATGAAATATTGCGAAGTTTTTCAACAGCTGCCATTTTGAGACTATTGGACCATTTTCGCTCGTGGCGACGTGCTCCTCCAGCCCTGCACTTCAGAGTCGCCGCCTCACTTTTTTTTCGCACGTTAGCGAAAAAATTCTGCAGCTTACAGTTTTTATTTTAAAGACAAATTTTATCTACCTTTTTCATGTCAATTTTTCAATTTTTGCGAGTGGCATCATTATTTATTCATTTTTTTTTAAATAATCAATATACAATGTAATTTGGCAACTTATATGTTAAATAATTAATTAGGCGCATACTTTATGGTTGGTAACTTTTTATATGTTGTTCCTTACATCATCACTAATGTACAGTAAAAAGTTCCCGCAGTCCCCTAACTTTCTGAAGCTAAAATCTAATATTATTCCACTACTAGTAAAATGACTCGTATATGAATAAATTGATTTGAATCTTCTCTGAACCTTTGCCCATTGGAATAATTTTTTTTTCAACTTGTGATTGCAATGTATCTAGTAACTAGCAAGTCAAATAATTTTATGATTACTTTTATATTTATTTTTTATATTATATATATTTTGTATAAACATTTTCCCATGAGATGACAGTCTTCTGACTAAAAGTATTGGAAAATTCCAGATATAGTGGATATTTTCTTCCAAAGAGCTATGGGATCCTATGGGACGGTTCGGAATTCACTAGCCAAAATCAATATATCTTCATAGAATGAAAAGTCCACGCTTACTTTTGAAATTCATGTGTTTATTAAAAAGTGATAATCATCCTAATCATAGTCATTAGCCTTATCGATCTTGGGAGTGGGCCTTGTTCTTCCGAATAACTGCTTGGTTTAGATCGCCCTCCTTCTCCTATTATCACATGCGGGGTGTTACTGAAAAATAAAATAAAAGCATTTAGATTATTTTTTTCTCCCCTCATCTTTGTTAGTAGGACTCACCTTTTCCGCGAAGTCATTCTAAGATAGCTGGAAGCAGCCTAGACTGTCACACCAGGATTCATCGATTTCTCAACTTCATCAACAGATTTTATGATATCTACAATGAACTCTCTGATTTTGTTCATGTCAGAAGGTTGTTAGAGAGGTAATAGTCCGGCAGAGATGGACAGTGAATGGCTTGGTAATAGTTTGTATCGGAAAGTTTAATGGAACAATGTCATCGGGGACATTTTCCAATCCCCTCAATTTTCATGTTAATTCATCATCTAGAGACATCAGTCCACTCTCCTACCTTTTCTCATTCCTTCGTGGAAGTTTCCATGATCCGAAAAAGGCCATTTGAGAAGAAATCACTTCGAAAAAATCGCCAGGTAGACCTCAAGAAAAATCTGATTTTTGACAGACAGATGTAAACATTGTAGTAAGTTTCGAGGATTTCATCTCATTTTTGCGCTAACTGTTCTGAGCGGGATCTTGTTCGTAGCACGATAATATTTGTAAACGATGAATTCACAATTTTTTGCATGAAGTAATGTTGACAGAAAAAGAAAATTTCATAGATTTGAAATTTGACATTTTGCGTGACACAAACAACAAACATTCCTTAACCGCGCCATCTACTAATGAAGTTCTAAGCAGAATTTAACGTTTTTCATTTGTTGTCCCCCAAAAATTCTAAACAAAATCGAATCAGTGAATACACCAGTGTTTTTAGGCATCTTAGTCGAGACTCTCTTTCTCTCAACGTAACGTCAAGACGCCTGCCAAGCACCATACAAATTTTCTTAGTAAAATAAAAATTTAACAACTATAAGAATTTCAATAGGAGTAACATCCACCCCGAAAACATGTTCTAGCCGGAACAGGTTTCATTGTTTAGTAATAATTGTTGCCTTTCAGTAAATGTGTAGAACCTTTAAAAATATGTTTGTTGCTCATTATAAATATATTTCCATTTTATTCTATTACATTTAATTCAATTTGGATTAGAGGAATATGTTTTGAGATATCTCTTGATATTCTGGGAATCACCCAATGATGTTTGTGAAATATTATGAATAATAGTGGTGGTCCAGGTGAGCATGATTATAATACATCATTATGAGATATATATGCATTCTTCCCACAACTTAGTTTATGCTATAATTCTCCTGAATATATTGGGATATAATGTTGAATGTTTTAATAAAATACAGTCAATCATTAATAATACTACAAAAATATATTGATGAATTCCCTAATTCTCAACTGAAGAAACAATTTTAATTTTTATTTGATTTAACCAAGCTTGATTTCAATAATTGGCTTATCTGATTCAACAGAGTGCTGTCTATCAGTTAGTGTATTTTTTAATTAGATTATTGATTTCTTTAATTTCATTTTTAAGTAATGGATATATTTTATGCATTTTAATTTCTTTCATGTTATATATAATTTGGCAACAAATTAATACTACTGCTATCATTTATCTAGGATAATCATTGGCGCAGACTCGTATCTTGCTTCAGTAAACATTGCTATATTTGAGGTCATAGGTGAGATATTTAGCCTAAAATATACAATATGGGAAAATGGTTACATTTTTTATACTTTTCAAAAAGCCTATATTTTCTAATGAGAGAATATGAAATGAGTGAAATACTTTCTGGTTTGTCTGTGAATTTGCTATGTAGAGAGAAATAATCATTTCTTCATCAGGTAAATGTAGTATAGTGTTATCATTAATCTGAGATAAATATTGGCAATGAATCAGACTTAGTATGGAAAAAACAATTCCACATAGATAAAGATATCTAATCAAACTACAGACACAACTATATATCATGTTCGGCATAAATGATTTAAAAAATTGTAAAATACAGATACATAAAAAATATATTTCAGAATCTTCAGCATTCTGGACCAGTCATTCCTAAATAAATCGAGGAATGGTCCTACATATATGTAATGGCTAAATAGTTTTCCATTTTATATAGGAATGTAACTCCGTTAACACCGATAAATAATTATTTAAATTCAAGTAGCAAATTCAGTTATGATAAAAATTTCAATGCGGAAGAGTGAGTGAATATACAGTATGCTTCCTCACGGTTTATCCTGGGTAATGCTAAAGAGCTATCCTTAAAGATATCCTGGCTATAATGTACACCTATGATCAGGTAAGATAGATGAGCATAATAAACCACTCTGGCCAATAAACATGTTTGTTAGTAACATCTAAATAGCCAGTACACTAAACGTCATTATCATACGCTATTTGTAGTGAAATGTTTTCATCACTTCTACATTGTCATTTGCACACCTCACATGTCAATATTTTCAATGTGCCTTGTGAAATTAAATACACTTGTGACCAACATCTTTCATCCTATCAATCCTGTTTGTGGTGCCATTAATATATGAATACTTTATTAGACTAATATACCCTTTAACACACTTGATTTACTTTTGTCTAAAAAAGGGAATAGTGCCCAAGTCATGGAAAACAGCGCTAGAACTTTCACCCCCAAAAAAAGAATACCCATCTCTTGATAATTTGAGGCCTATTAGCTTATTACTAACTCTCCATCTAAAGTAATGGAAAAACAATGTTCACCATCAGATTACTTCATATCTAAATGCTAATAATATTATACCATCTTGTCAATCTGGATTTAGGAAAGGGTACAGTTGTACAACAGCCCTTCTGAAGATCACGGACGATATAGTCAAGACCAGGGTGAATGCACAGCTTTGATTCTCATGGACATGTCCAAAGCATTTGACTCAATTAATCTCGAACTACTACAATTACTTACACAGTAACCATAAAGAGTTGGTGACAATGCAAAAGGTTTGTTTTCCAACATTATCAAGGGAAACAAAATCTGGGGATTATCGTAAGGATATGAACCAAGCAAATTATGAAAAACAGTGCAGAGCAATCTAAATATAAAATTTACCACAAATTGCTATCATAGATAATACACCATATCACAACAACATTTGAATCATCTTTATTACGACCACAGC
Source organism: Gonioctena quinquepunctata (assembly GCA_018342105.1). NCBI lineage: Eukaryota > Metazoa > Arthropoda > Insecta > Coleoptera > Chrysomelidae > Gonioctena > Gonioctena quinquepunctata. The sequence continues at coordinate 122,477 of JAFIRS010000216.1, forward strand.
TGTAATCATCGATAAAATAGCATCAAAATGGATTCCAGAAATACATATTTGATAAATTATTCCACAAATATGGGGTAATACCGTTTTGACATTGCTACTATACCACATACCACCCTGATTTGAACCCAATTGAAATGATCTGGGATATAGTAAAACTACTGAAGCTGCAAAAATATTAATTTTAAATTCGAATGCATGAAATCAATGGGTGAAAATTAATTTTAAAGATGTACACATTGCCGAAGAAAAATATATGAATAGTGAAATTATAAAGGACCACATTGTTATTATTAATACATACAATTCAATATCTAATTTGTTAGTATCAGTTTTTTTTGCAATAAAAACATGATAATTTTTATGGTAAATAAAAATTTATAGAAAATTAATTCATGAAAAGTTTTAAAAATATATACCTACTAATTTTATTTAGACATTATACAAAGTACAAAGTAAAAACTGATGAAATTTAAATAACAAAATGATTTTTGAATTTGAACAGTCTGTTGGAACTTCAAAACCGATCACTTTAAATATCTTACCAGCATATTCTGAAAAACAACCGTTATGGACTGGTATATAGTATATTGCGAAAAACAAATTCAAATATCCTAACCATCCATTGAATGGCAAGCATTGTTTTGATAACGATTTTGAAAAAGAAATAAAACTCAATCTACCAGAAAGTATGGGGATCACTAAACAGAAAAACTCATAATTTTCACGTTCTTACCACATTAACTTAAATAATTGTTATTTGTTTTTTTGGACAGATAGTTGGGTACATTTCGGTTCTATTCAATCACATCTTGAATTGATTTTGAATCATTATGATACCTCTAACTAACTGCTATTAACCCCCAAGCACACACGCTGGGGAGGATTCCACCCAGGCACTGTGTTTTTAGAGAAATTAAATAACGCCGAATTTAAAACTAACTCCGTATACCTTATACAGTCAGCCCCCCCTTCCGAATGGCCAAGGTTAACCAATTTTTTTTCGCTCTTGTTTCGCCGTCTAGACGCATTAGTTCTCTAAGTGTATTTTAGTGTTTTTCAAGTGGTTTCGGTGCAAAATGGATAATTTCACGCGAGAAGAAGAAAGACTTCTTAGCTAGAGAGGCTATTACAAAAAAATAGCGTTTTTTATATACAGGGTGTTAGTGAATAAGTGCGACAAACTTCAGGGGGTAATTCTGCATGAAAAAATAATGACAGTTTGCTATATAACTTTTGTCCGCAAATGCTTCGTTTTCCGAGATACGGGGTGCTAAAGTTTTTCTTAAAAACTGACTATTTATTTATTGCTCTGAAACCGGTCGAGATATGCAAATGAAATCGGGTGAGTTTTAGAGGTAGGTATTGCGCATTTTTTGACATGCAATTAAGAATTGTATGTTCATCATTGGCGCGCATACGGGTAATGATCTCATTTTTGACTTTCTCGTTCAATTTGTGACAAAAAATCTCTTGCCTTTTTTTCGTATGGGGCGCCGTTTTTTAGCAAAAAAATAAAACTTCTTAACGCGTATTTGTCATTACTTTAATACATTATCTAGTAGTGATGCTAGTAGGCTACTGTCAACATTCTGTTAAATACGAATATTTCAACGAAATGTCAAATTAGCGTTACTTCATTTTTAAGATTTTAGTTTGGTATAACATCGATGATAATAAGTTATTAATTTTTCTTTTAACGAAAAGAATGGAAAATTATACAAATGCGGAATTGTCAGACATGCATTTTGTCTATGGTCGAAGTAATGGAAATGGTCGGCAAGCTCGACGATTGTATGCTGAGTTGTATCCAGGACGTAGGGTACCCCATCACACAATATTTGCTCGACTTCACCAACGTTTGCGCGAAAATAGTACATTTAAGAAACAAACGGCTGACTGCGAGCGCCGTTGAGAAGTACGAACTGTGCAACTAGAAGAAGCAGTTCTCGAGTTAATTGCAGAGTCACCCGAAACAAGTACTTGAAAAATTTGCCAATATACTGAATGAAAGCAACTTCACTGTATTTAAAATTCTTAAAGAACAGCAATTGTATCCGTTTCATATTCAACGTGTGCAAACTCTACTACCTAGATAATTTTTTCCGCGCCTAGTTTTTTGCCATTGGATTCTTCATCAAATCGCTCAAATTCCTAATTTTTTAAATGGCGTTTTGTTTACTGACGATGCTAATTTTGGACGACAGTGTATACGAAATTTCCATAACCATCACCTCTGGGCTGAGAAAAATCCACATGGAATCTTTGAAGCTCATTTTCAGCATCAGTTTTCAGTAAATGGTTGGGGTACTTAATGATCATTTAATCGGTCCATATTTCTTCCCACAACGACTAACAGGCGACTCTTACCTTAATTTCCTACAGAAAGAGTTACCTGTTCTTCTTGAAGAAATTCCTCTACAGCTGAGACAACACTTCTGGTTCATGCATGATGGTGCACCAGTCCATTTTAGCATTATTGTACGTAATCACTTAGATACAGTATATCCAAATCGTTGGATAGGTAGGGGAGGTACGGAACATTGGCCTGCTCGATCTCCGGATTTAAATCCTCTAGATTTTTGATTTGGGGTTTTCTTAAGTCATTAGTTTATTCCACTCCCGTCGAAAATGTTGAAGACCTGAGGAATCGAATTATAGCCGGCTGTGAGACAATAAGAAATACACCAGGAATATTTGCGCGAATACGACAATCAATGAGGCAAAGAGTTGAATCTTGTATCACGTCTGAGGGAGGTCATTTTGAACATTTGTTGTAGCTTTGCGCCTATTTATTTATTAGTGTTATTTTCTGTTATTGTTCTGGTTTAACGTTATTGTATTAGATAGTTCTTGATAATGTATTAAAGAAATGAAAAATACGCGTTAAGATGTTTAATTTTTTTGCATAAAAACGGCGCCCCATACGAAAAAAAGGCAAGAGAGATTTTTTGTCACAAATTGAACAAGGAATTCAGAAATGAATTTGCAATATCTCAGTGGCGTGCCATTTTTTTCTTTAAAAAAATTGATATCATTATAGTATTTCTAATCCCAATTGAACCAACATAATACCTGTATGCGTGTCAATAATGAACATAAAATTAATAATTGCATGTCAAAAAATGCGCAATAACTACATCTTAATTTAATTTGCATTTCTTGACCGGTTTCAGAGCAATAAATAAATAGTCAGTTTTTAAGAAAAACTTTAACACTCCGTACCTCGGAAAACGAAGCATTTGCGGACATAAGTTATACAGCAAACTGTCATTTTTTTCCATGCAGAATCACCCCCTGAAGTTTGTCGTACTTATTCACTAACACCCTGTATATATATATATATATATATATATATATATATATATATATTATATAAAGATTTTTTTTTGTTATTCATGTTTTAAATCATGTATTCTAATAAAAAACAACCATTCATGTGTCAAATTTTTTTTTTTTTATTTCCAATAAATAGAAAATGGTAATACCGACATATTACTAACAATAATGTCAATGTATCTAAAATAAAATCAACTTGAGTAATTTTTTTATGAGAATTAGTTTGTTCAAAAGGAGAGAGATACATTTAACATAATGATTGCAAATTTTCTTTCAGAAATACGAAAATAAGTATTTATGAGTAAAAGTAAATGGGGTTTAACCCACCCCGCGGATGTGTTTGTGTCCCGGAAATTGGCGCGTGTGCCTGAGCGTTTTAACGAAATATCATGAAAAGTTCGTAATCACAATTTTTGGGCGAGATCACAAACGAGTAAATTTGGTTCAAATGGGCTTGTAGTTGAAATATAGTGATGAAATCATTGGTTTTCCTTGAATATATTATGTAATATTCGAATAAATCTGCTCTAAAACCCTCCAATTTAGTGAGTCATTCAAACAACAGTGTTATGGCTGCTTCTTGTGACTTCATAAGTCCTCTGAGTGGCATATTCCAGAGAAAGCCAGTTTCACTATTCTGAGAAAATGTTATTCAGTTTAATCCTACGAATAAAACAGAACTTGTGTGAGCATGTATAATATTGAAATGAAGATTTCGTACTTGATAGCTGTTCTGGATTTACTTATTCTTGAATATGTATGTATACCGAATGCTATGTCATTAGTTTTCGGCCTGCTCACATTGTAAAGAAATATTATGAATGACGCTTGCAACGCTGTAATTCTCTAGCGCTCTCGGCGATAGTTCAGATCCGGCGCGGTTTCCGCAGTCTTCAAACAGGAACATTTTTTTGGGAATTTATTTTGGAAACATTACTTCGAAAAAAAAAACGTGTGCGGTCGGCTGACCCCCGTCAGGAACGAAGTTCCTTTACACGGCTTGCAGTAGGTGTTGACTGGTAGAAATCGTCACGTAATATCAATCAGTACTATACTGATTCAACTGCTATACATCTTTTGACTGTTATTTGATAATAAGTTTCATTTTGTCTTTGTCCCTCCATAAACATGTTTGTTTCTTGGGATGAATAAACGTGATGATTATTATTATTATTATTATATATCCTTTTTACAAACCCCTCCCCTACAACAGTAAAAGGTATTTTATTCCTGATAATACTATTCGTTATATTATATCAAATTGACGTGCCACATATTCAATGTAAACCAATAATCCAACTTCGGCATACAAAAAACATAAGAAATTATGTCCAAAAAAGGATATTATCATCTAAACACACGTTATATAGAAATATAAAAGAAACTAAAATATCTTCCACGTATTACTACTCAACGATAATATCCGACTTGTATTCGCATAGATATCCTACCGCTCATGTATCAAAGGTAATATAATAAGTGTTTTATCGCTCAATTTTTTTTGAAATTTTCGAGGAAGCATTTTGCCTGGAAATTTTACCGAGGGCGATTTGCGGTCTTATTATCTAATTAAACCACTCAAGCTTCGCTTTCGTGGTTTAATCTTTGATAATAAGGCCTCAAATTGCACGAGTTGAATTTCCTAGAGGCAAACTGCTCGAGGGATATTTGATGAGAATATTTCCCGTTTCACATTTAAAACTGGACAAATTTACCAGAATTCATGTTATATTATCATTTTCAACGGGAAAAGTTAAAACAATTATTTTCGATCCAAAACCGAAGAAATCGTGTCCGAATAATTACCGTTTCTAAATGCTTCGTTTTACAGATTCATTCATTCACTGCTTTTGAATTCACCTAAAAACCTGAAATATATATACATTTTTCACTATCAGATCAAATATGTTTGTATCTAGAACCGATTAAAAAAAAAAGTCTCTTGGTATGGGATAGAACCCGAGCCTTCCGCGTAATTGGGAATTCAAAATTAGATGCCAGCGCCAGAGTGGCGAAAATTCAAACCAGACATACGTACATTGTTTGTCTGTTTTCTCAGAGGTTATACACTTTGTTTGGAGTTTTTCTTAAAATATTTCCATTTGTTATTATTTTCCAGTTTTTTTGTGTAGTGTTATTCATTTCAAGACTCTAGTGAAGTGGTGTATTTAAATCTTGAGACAATATCATTTGCGAAAACTCACTTTGATGAGAGACAAAGTATGTTCTAATTTGCTTGCAAAACAAACCTTTTCCGAAGTTTATGGACAGCTTAGCGAATTATTGTAATGAATTATTATGAAGAAATGTTACACATTATTTGTGAATGTTCGAATGGAAAATAAAACTAACAAAATCAGTTGGGGGGATTGGCGCGGTGGGTTAGCGTCCGACTCATGATCGAAAGGTCGTGAGTTCGATTCTCGGCCAGGGCAGAAATTTTTCTATTTAATTTGAGAGAATTAAATGTTAAATTTCGTAGCCGGGCCGAGGATGGTCCTCGACGATTCGCTGTTGCGTTCAAATTAACAGTGCTGCTCCTAGGTGGCGTATGGAGTTAGTAACAAGGCCTACCCAGAACACTATGAAATGATACATAAAAAAATACTCAACTTGTGACTGGCCGAATGACGAAATGTCAAAGCCATTAAAAAAAAAAAAAAAAAATTTTTTTTATTTCATCTAAAACAAACAAGATGCTGTGGAAATGTTTCCTTATCACTTAGATCTACATATATAGTCACCCTTTTTCCATACTGTATGAATAATCTTCGGTATGTTGAATAATATCTCTTTTTTTCTCTTCTTAATTCTTTTTTTTTCTTCTCAACTCTCTTTGAAGGTTCTCTTTTTCACTTTTTTTCTTGGCCACACACGATACAGGAACATTTTGGGAAGGAAGTGTATTCTTCTTCAAGATCCCAAGAGCCCATCGTCTGTCTATAGACTGACTCAATCCTTGATTAGTCTGCACCAGTACGTTCATTCATTTTCTCACGGAAAATGATAAAAACTTATTCCAGTACAACGGGATCGTTTTGCCCAAGAGTCACATTGAGGTACACAACAATCATGATTTGAACTAGAATCCCACATTGTTTCACTCGAGGACGTACAATAGTCAACAGAATATTCACCAGGTAAAGCAGAATTTAATTGAATGTCAACAATCACAAGAGATTCGACAAGTTTTAAGAATACAATGGCTAAAATCATATACACATTAATGTTTCGAAAAGTAAACAATGTGTCCTTATCACCTAGATATACATATATAGTCACTCTTTTTCCATACTGTAAGAATAATTATCGGTATGTTGAATAATATCTCTTTTTTCTCTTCTCAACTCTCTTTGAAGATTCCCTTTTTAACTTTTTTCTTGGCCACAGACGATACAGGAAGATTTTGGGAAGGGACTGTATTCTTCTTCAAGAGAACATTACGTTCATTTTCTCACGGAAAATGATGAAAACTTATTCCAGTACAACGGTATTGTTTTGCCAAGAGTCACATTGAGGTACACAACAATAATGATTTGAAGGTACAATAGTCAACAGAACATTTAGCAGAATTTCATTAAATATCAACAATCACAAGAGATTCGACAAGTTTTAGGTATACAATGGCTTAAATCATATAAACATTAATGTTTGGAAAAGTAAACAATGTACGTATGTATAGTTTCAAAAATCGACACCAGAGGGAGTATCCGTTATTTTGAATTCCCAATAGCCTATCATGCTAACCACTGCTCTACGAGGACTTTTATTGGGATATACAGAAAATGAGACAATTAAATTATTTTATTGCCTTACTTGAAAGGCTTTCTAACGTCCTGAAAAAGGTATATTTGAATTCCAATATCAAATCACTGTATGTAGTGAGTTCAAAATCCCTTATTCCATCAATTTTGCATTTCCTATTTCTCTATATAGGAATTGAATGCGTTGACATTTAATTCTGACAGGACCAAGTGTAGTTGTCACACATACTCGTATATAATAGAAAAAGACAGAGAGAAAGTCGCATGGAGGGGGCATAACGCTTTTTTCTTACGTTACATTTTCTACCACTAAACACCTACCGCAAGCCGCGTAAAGGAACTTCGTTCCAAAATCCAACCACTTTTCGCATCATCATTCTGGAGATTATGGTATTTTTCCAGAAGTTAATGATCTTGCCCATTCATAAATTTTATTTAATGTGATGGACAATTTTACATTTGTTTGTTCCACCCAGTAGAGTTCTACTCTACAGACTCATAATAATAACCAAAAATAATAAGAGGAAAATATCGAAAGATTGGCCAGTCACTGCACAACTTGTGCTTTGCAACAGACGAATTATAAAGGTACATAAAAATTATATAAAAAAAACATTTTTGAAGACAAGCTTTTATACAAATGCACTAAAAAGGAAAAAATAATTTCTTTCATTGTTTGATCTAGTTTATTCTAACTGAATCAAAATCTTGCCGCGCAACATTCTCTATTTTGTATCCGTGGCAATCTTTTGAATCTGAATCAGAATAATCTAGAAAAAAACAATGAAATAAATTATTTTTTCCTTTTTAGTGCATTTGTATAAAAGCTAAAAGTTTGTCTTTAAAAATTTATAATTTTTATTTTTAACTTTTTAGTTCTGTTTGTATTAACAACTAATAAGAGCTTGTTTTTTAAAAAAAATTCGTTTAGTTATTTTTTAGTGTTTATGACGTTAAATAACTACTTTAGTAATTTCTATCTAATTTGTTTTTGGATTTTGACAAAAAATCATAATCTCCGACCCCGAAAACCCCTAACAGATTCCAATTTTGAATAGAATCGGACCATAATCACAAAAATTGTCCGCCATATTAGAGCCGACATTTTGTTTTTTTTCCTAACAAAAATTTCATAATGCATGTTACCTGAATTATGTACACCTACCAAATTTCAAATCAATCGGACGATTAGAAGTGGATCAAATTTAACTTGTAAGATTTGATTACATAAAGACAGACACCGGTACAGGTGAAACTAAAAACAAAATCTTGTAATGAAAAAAATCTTCGACCCTAAAAACCCCTAGATACCAATTTTGAATAGAATCGGACGATAATCACAAAAATTGTCCGCCATATTGGAGACGCCATTTTGTTTTTTATTTCTAACAAAAATTTCATAATGCATTGTCATCGGAATTATGTACACCCTCCAAATTTCAAATCAATGGGACGATTAGAAGTGGGTCAAATTTAACTTGCAAGATTTGATTACAGACACACACACTGGGACAGTTGAAACTAAATCAAATCTTGTAAAATGTCGAAAGTTTGGGCTTGCTAATTAGGATTATCTTCAAATTCATTCAAATAATGTTTTTGGTACATGCTCCCCAAAATGCTAGCTAATTTTGGAATTCGTAAAATGCCATTATATATAGTACTAAAAGCGTCTGTTGACTCGACCGTAATCGTTCCGATTCGTCTGGTAAATAAAGCCTTGTTTCTGGTGTATATGTTAAAATTGGACAACTCAGGGGAATATTATGGTATATTGAATATAATTACTTATTCTTCACGCTTATCTACCTCTGTGAAATGTCTTTATCTGGGTTCCTTAACCTCTTGAAATTCAAATTTCAAGGCTAGGAGAATCGGAAGATTATATATTTTGAAAATTGTAACGTAATTTATTTGACAAAAAATATCACAATAGAACTTCCGAAAGATCGCCTATAAAAAATTAAGACGTTTATAGGTTTGTTAAATTAATACTCATAATAATTTTATATAATGTTTTCTTCATTGTTTTTGTTTGGTGGGGAATTACAGGAAAAATTGAAGATTATTTTATTTTGCGTCGGGGGCAGGTGTAGATCAAAGTTATGAACAGGGCCGTCCTAACATATTCGGCGCCCTTGGGCTACTAAAAATAATGCGGCCCTCTTCATAAGAAAATACAATATGTACAACAAACTTCATAATAAAGAAAAATAACATATTTATTTTCCTAGCTTCTTCTTTTACAAATTGATTGATAAAATACTCAAATCATTTAATTTGCTCTGTCCCAAAAAAGACCATACACAATTTTATATCCTTTTCAGTACTGAAAAAGATCTTTGGCCGCTGAAATTTGTAGTGGCAATACTTAAAAAAATGCGCAGTATTATGGCCACGTTAGGAAATGTAGACTCGATTTTAGAGTCAATTATTGTACTTAATCTAAGTTAGTAGATATATTTTCCTTATTCTCAAATAAATATACGTGTTTAAAATGAAGGCATTCCTCAATAAAATTATTTTCTAATTGTGTCTTCATTTACATTTTGGAGGCCGTATAAAAGCCAGTTTTTTTTTTCGTTTAGTAAATGTCTATAAATATCGTTTCCGTAGCACACCTGCTCTGCGATTTGTAGATACAGTAGTAGTGCAATTTTGGAATATCTACATCTACGTTAGATATGTTCTTCATTATATCTATAATATTATTATTGCTTAATCTTCCCCCAAAATGCAGGATCATCATAATTAACACTCAACATATTATTAACTTCATCTTCATCTAAATATTATCTTTCCTGATCTTCTGGTCATGTCTGTTGTGGAATTTGTTGCTCCTGCTCCTCTCGTTGTGTTTGAGTATTTTCATTTTATTTCTCATTTGATTGTTGGGCATTATTATTATTATACTGTTGTTAATTTTCTTCTTTTCCTCTTTCGTGTTACTCGTGGTTGCTCATGCTCATTTCCCTAGAAAGTGTTTCACACTTTTTAAAGAAATTTGTTAATGTAGGCATTTTTTTAGAAAACCTTTTTTATTTGTATTCCATGATTGGCTATTTTTGTCATTAGAAATTGCCACCCCAAAAAGGCGCCCCGGGGATATAGCCCATTTAGCCCTGGTTAGGGTAGCCTTCTTTTTATTTTATTTGTATTTCTTTATTTATCGTCGGCCTATTTCTGCGAACAGGGCTAAACACCGACGCCGGTGAGCACACTTGCTCATTGATAAGACGTCTGCAGCTGCGAATAAGCTACGATGCTGTAGTTGTTAGGGCATTTTAAGGCGCACCTTCCTTGTCAGGTGGTTACCCATCCAAGTACTAAACGCGCCCGCTGTTGCTTGGCTCAGATATCGATAAGACTCGTCAACCCGACCAGCCACCGGTGCCCACCTAGGGTTGAATTGGTAATGAATATATCATTAGTACTCAAGTGTGACAGATCTACCGTTTTGCGCAAATTGCCTCGAAAATTTAGCTCATGGTTGAAATGTAAATACTGTAAAAGTGCGTATCAAAAGAATTTTGACTAAGTATTTCATCATTTATGAAATTCATTTAAATCCAATTTAAGGAGCTCTCATAAGGTTTTGAAGTCTTGGGATAGATTTTCGCTCTACTTCGAAATGCTGGTATTGTTTACATAGTTTGTCACAGTTTTCATAAGCTGAAAAAATCAATCAAGCATTTGAATGTAGTTCTTTTTTTAATGAAAGGAATTTTACAAAAACCCAACCTGATTGCAGTTATAAAAGATGTATTTATTTATAAGTAAACAATAATGATCTCTTGTAAGAAAAATATTATAAACTCTCTGGGTGATATCATCAACTTACCTGGTGTGAACACCGTTTCATGTAGATTCAAATAGAATAATGCTAATATTGTATTTTGTATGTCAAACATTATAAACAATGAAATTATTACATAACATATTTTAATATTTTATAGGTTTATTACATAAAATGTCGATTTTTGCTTTTGAGAGCATTAACCATTTAGAGCAAATAGTTTTATAGATATTTTGATAATAACATCCTCATAAAAACTCAACCCCAATATTATCTTGGCTTCGAAACATGAGTTTGGAAAACTATAAATTTAAACGGCAATATAGAGATTATCTTTCTGAACAAATATTTTCAAATAACGATTGTTCATACCATTTAGCATTCTTAAGTTCCTTAAAAAAATTGCAAAAATACTGTGGAATTGATTACAATGATTTACACGACTCGGCTGATTGAAATGAGCTGCTTCCAAACCTACATTAAACTAGAATAAGTAACTATGTTACTTAGTGTAAGAATTTTTCAAATTTATAGTTAGTTTAAGGTAAGCACAATTTAAATTTAAATATATAATGCTTGAGAGATTTTTTTACATATTGGAGAATATCTCTCAAAGTATATAGATAATATATTCATTGTTAATTAGGAGTTACTGCACACACAGTTTTTTATTTTCTATCGTGCAGCTCATTGGATATAGAACATAGTGTAACATAATAATGTAATGTAATTTTCAATGTAATATTGTTTGGTGTTCTATATATATATATATATAATATTATTATGATTATTGTTTTTTTGGACATTATACTATATTATTATCCTTTTGGAAAAATTATAATATCTACTTGTATCATCTTACTACCTAATATATAATCAAAAAAGTATGTCACCTCTGTCAAGATCTTGTTTATATTATCATAAGCTTATTTATCCATGAATAAACATAAAAACTTTTAACAAAATTTAAACCGACGAAAAAATCAACTGAAAAGCAAAAAATAAAATAAATCTTAGTCTAAATGATAATTGAGCTCCTAAACTAATGCGAGTAACTAATTTTGAGTCGGCGCCAAACAAACAATTATCGAAGATCATTATATTACTTTGAAAGAAGTAATCAAAACGCAGCCGTGCATCTCGCTGCCATCATTTTACGCTTTACCTAATTCAATTGCTAGTTTGTTTGGCGCCGACTCAAAATCAGTTACTCACATTAGTTTAGGAGCTCAATTATCATTTAGACTAAGATTTATTTTATTTTTTGCTTTTCAGTTGATTTTTTCGTCGGTTTAATTTTTTTTTTAAGTTTTTATTTTTCAATTTTTTGTTGCTGAAATCTACTAATTACTACCTACTTAATTTTTGATTACTTCCAAAATACTTACTTACCTAGCTTACTTCAACTATTAACTATTAAATAATATGATTTTCTATTTTAACTATTTATTGTTATATAATATAAATTAATTTTGAGAGTTCTTGTTAGTTGATTTCATCACTTTGTATATAATTCCATCCTTTCATAGAATGTAATCATTTTGACGGATGTAGGAGGGCTGGCAATGTCAACTACATATGTGTGCCAAAGTTCACAAGTGAAAAATAAATCATCCCCTATTTTTCTACCCATAGGGGTGGATTTTGTTGTTCAAATTGAAATGGGACCAACTTCGAAGTACACCCTATCCAATGAAGAAAGAATCATCGGAATCGAACCGCTCTGTGAAAAGTTGTGCGTGATCATACATAAAAAAAAATATACGCGTCGAATAGAGAACCTCCTCCTTTTTGGTTTCGTCGGTTAAAAACAAATTGATGATGTAGTTTGTCTAGTCACTCTTCCTTGGACTTTCCTTTGTAAATTTAATCAAAACGAAAACTCTAAATGAAAAATAAATGTATGTTTGCTGAATGTGGGGATTTTTTCAGTTGTTTCAAAAGGCAAAACTCTTAAAGATTGTTAAATTTTCAGATCAATCTGGTAAGGTCAGAATTTGGGACACAGTGAACAAAGAGCACATTCTCAAAAATGAATTCCATCCTATTGGAGGGCCTATTAAGGACATCGCTTGGTCTCCCGATAATCAAAGAATGGTGGTTGTCGGCGAGGGTCGCGAAAGATTCGGCCACGTCTTCATGTCAGAAACTGGAACTTCCGTTGGTGAAATTTCTGGACAGTCCAAGCCAATCAACTCATGCGACTTCAGACCTACGAGACCTTTCAGGGTCATCACAGGATCTGAGGATAATACCATCGCAGTTTTCGAAGGTCCTCCATTCAAATTCAAAATGACAAAACAGGTAAAAAATTTGTTTTGTTCCATTATTAGGTACCTTTTTTTTTAATGACAATTTCGAAATGAGATATGGTTAGTAATCGCTCTCGATATCATCTGGATATTTTATCTTCTTCATGCACCTGTATAATTCCAAATTATGGAATGAATGTTCATTTTTACACGCTTTATATTAGCTTCACTTGTATGTTTGTTTGCAACCGACTCCTTTTGGCGCGATTTTGACCCACTTCCAGACGTCCGAATGATTTGAAATTTGGCAGGTGTACATAATTCCGGTGACAATGCATTAAGAAATTTTTGTGTGAGAAAAAAAACAAAATAGCGGCTCCAATATGGCGTACGAGTTTTGTGATTATGGTCCGATTCGCTTCAAAATTGGTATCTGAGGGTTTTTGTTGTCGGAGATTATGATTCTTTTGTCAAAATTGAAAAATTCAAAATGACGGCTCCAAAATGGTGGACGAGTTTTGTGATTATGGTCTGATTCTATTCAAAATTGGTATGTGGGGGTTTTTGGGGTCGAATATTATGATTCTTTTGTAAAAATTGAAAAATTCAAGATGGCGGCTTCAAAATGGCGGCCGAGTTTTATGATTATGGTCTGATTCTATTCAAAATTGGTATGTGGGAGTTTTTGGGGTCGAATATTATGATTCTTTTGTAAAAATTCAAGATGGCGGCTTCGAAATGGCGGCTGAGTTTTGTGATTATGGTCTGATTCTATTCAAAATTGGTATGTTGGGGTTTTTGTAGTCGGAGATTATGATTAGCTAATTTAATAAGATTATTCCATTTTTTAATTTGCAAAAAAATAATAAAAATAATAGTTTCAAAAAAACTAAAAAAACACGCTGTTATAAATAAACCACACTAAAAAGTAGTAAATAAATAATAGTTTAAAAAAACTAAAAAACGCGCTTTTATAGAAAAACAGACTGAAAAAATAGAAAATAAGAAAAAAATGTATTTTATTTAAAAAAAAAGCGTGGGGTATTAATAATTATATAGTACATTACACACCTAGGGCAGTAAAGTAAGAAATGTCTCAGATCACAGGTAATTGTTGGCCGAGGCGATACCATGCACCCCACGATTTTTTTTAAATAAAATACATTTTTTTCTCATTTTCTATTTTTTCAGTCTGGTTTTCTATAAAAGCGTGTTTTTTAGTTTTTTAAACTATTATTTTTAATGTAATTTTCTACCTGATACCAACATTTCATCGCCAAACTATCTACCGAATCTGCCTTCAGCTGTTATTGACTGACCTACAATTTCTTCAATACTATGTGTAATCAGGTGGGCCATATGTAATTGATAGGCTTTATCTTTATTTTAAAAACTAAAAGCGAGTCCAGTGCAAAATTGGGCAAAAATATTGAAATCAAAACCAAAGAAGTGTATATAATGTGAATATGGCGATAAATAAAGTTTGAACTATCTTTGTAATTTGTACTTTTTCAGAATTAAAAAAATGCATTTATTTATCATTCAATGGATGTAAAGAAAAATGCCTTGGATAACTTTGATCTCTTGATTGCATTTAACTGATTTAATTTTTTCTAATAATGCAGTAAAACATAAACTTTTTTTATTGTTTCACATTATTTACTTACTATTGGTTTAGAGAGAAAGTTATTTTTACAAGAGAATAATTTTGCCCTCCAGATTTTTTCTGAAATAATCTAGTTTTGGATATTCAAGATCTATCGATTCCTTTTCTGATTTTTTCCCATATGCTGTTAGTTTTTTATCATTATTCGTTTAAGTTCAGTTCTTTTTCTTTTGAATGAAAAAAAAAATATTTGAAATGTTTTGTTACTATCCAGGAAAATATTAAAATCTGCATTTTTAGATTTTAGATTACTTCGTTGGTTGAGGAAAATTTGGTGTCGTTTTTTCAGTTTTTTATTTTCAACTTCATTAATCCCAAGAAAACTACAAAGTCCTATTTATAGATACATCTCTATCTTAAATCTACTTCCGTTAGATTAACAATTTATAGTATTTGAAAAATAAATTACATAAAACAGGCTTACAAATATTCTAAAAAAACTCAGTTAAATTTTAGTAAAAAATCATAATAAAATCAAAAGAATGGAATGAAATCGTCCTTGAGGGAATATAAATATTATATTTTGCAATGAAAATAATTGTAAGATTTAAAATGAATAACGTGGAGTGCATGCAATAGATAATTGATGCATGAATAGTTCTCCTAAGTCACTAACAAATTTTATTGTGCTGCAAATGGTATGAACTGTTGGGTGAGTTTTCTCAATGACAGTTACTCCCTACACCCTTAATATTATCTATTGCATGCATCCCACATTTTTAGTTTTAGATCTTACAAGTATTTTCATTGCTATTAAAAATTCACCATCCCAAATTTTCAGGACAATCCATATGAGGTTAGGAATATGTAGACAAGTGGCTTAAACCCAATGGACTTATTAATAGTCCAGGAAAACTCAAAAAATAATCTTTTCCACAAATAAAGGTGTCTCCCATGGCAGTGTCAAACTTCTTGGAATCAACCTCGACAGTAAACTCAAATGGCAAGACCATATTGATTATCTAATTAAAATACTCTCTACTCAAATTTTTCTAGTAAGAACTCTGAAGAAATCAATCAGCAATGCGGCCATCAAAATGTTGTATTTCTCACTGTTCCATTCCTACCTAGCCTACGGAATAACCTTGTGGGAAAATTCCTCACAAGCTGAAAGGATATTTATCCTCCAAAAAGAGGCTGTCAGAATAACTGATGGTGTAGGACCAAGAGATACCTGCAGACTCATATTTTCAAAATTAAAAATGACATTACCGGCTTTATATAGATTTTATTCATTGTAGCAGCCACTTATTAATCAAACATAATGACATACATAGCTATTATACAAGAAATAGCAATCACTCATCAATCCCAGATTACGACTGGAATCATCTTGCAAAATCTCTTTAGACGTCGATCTGTACAATAAACTACCCGATAGTTTTAAAAACCAGAACACCACCAAATTTAAAACTACAATCAAAATGATGTTACTGAGGTACAACTTTTACTCTACAAGATAATACTTAAGTGCCGAAATTACTGATAGATAATACAGATTACCCACCTCACCAGCCACACAGTGCTAAAAGATTGTTATTTGAACATGTTTGTCTTAACTTGTGTTATATCTGTAGTGTTATTTGTTTGTATTCTATAAGTACCTAAATGACCACTCTATACAACTGACATGTGTAATTGAATGTATTTTAAATCACCAAATATATCTATCTATCTATGTATGGGGTTATAAATCTGTATGGAACTAGGAGAAATTGAAAAGGAAAACATTCTCAATTATAATTTTTAGTCCATTTTAAAAACGTGGTATATAATTTTTATTTTATTTAATACATAATTATTTTCTGATTTCTAGTCTTTTGTGTATGTGTGTGTGAAATTTTGCAATTGATTTTAAATATCTTGATGAGGTTAAGACAACTTGTTGTCATAATACATGGGTCCATATGCACTGCCAGCAACAATCAAAATTCCAACATGATGTTCGAAGAACAATAAGTTTATCGAAGCACAAATATTTAGAACTCATTCTATTGTTTTCCTGTCGCATAAATTGCCATTGAAGGCGCCATTGAAATCATCATATTTGATAACAAAATTTGTACCGAACAGACAAACCAACAGACCGACAAAAAGCGAGTTAATATTGCATTGTCCTCCAGTTCTGAGCTAAGTTCAAAGTTTCGAATCTCTAGCTCATCAGAAAGTATGTAAAATTTGTACCGATTAGACAAACAGACAAGAAAGTGAGTTAATAAAAACGTGGTAAAATACATAGTAAAACAAATATGAAATTCACAGTTAGAAGATATAATTATAGTATTCATGTAAATTGTAAGATAAGCAACTTTTTCACTTTATTTTCAATCAAATTTGTCCTTCAATTTCAATTGGCAATTTATTGAACAGTATAATGCATGTGTAATGAGTGTAAGATAGGATTTCTTGTTCCTAGTTCTTGTTAGGAACTGATTTTTATTACAAAACAAAAAGCTGTAAAAAACCATTGATTGCCAACATAACATTATGCAGTACTCGGTTTTGTAGAATGCAAATAATTAGTTCACACTCAAACCTGAAAAATTACAGCTTTCAATTCTGATATTGATAATCTCTGATTAAACGTTCAGAACCTCATATAAAAATACATGACTGATAATTAACAATAAAAGAAATATTTTCTACTAGTCTAATATTTCAATACATACAGATGCGACATATGCATTCTGACATCACCTAGAAAATTGACATATGTCCTAATTAGCTCTCAAGATTTGTTTATACATTGCAGCAAGGTCCACTGAGTCACTTCAAAAGTACACAGATAGCAACTCTGTTGCTAGATTAGTTTAATGTTTAGGTATTAGTAATTATTAATTTCAGTTCATAGCAAACTAAATTATTTATAAAAATGTAAATAAATAAATAGACAAAGTGTGTATAGACCTTTCTTCTCCCAAATCAATTAGACAATATTTTTCTTTATTTTAAAATGTTTCGTATTATACTAAAGGTAAAGTTATTGTCATTTCTCACGTATTCCAGGAACACACTCGTTTCGTACAAGCCGTCAAATACTCCCCATCTGGCAATTTATTCGCTTCAGCAGGGTTCGACGGTAAAGTTTACCTCTATGATGGCACTTCATCCGACCTCGTTGGAGAAATTGGCAGCCCTGCCCATTCTGGAGGAGTGTATGGAGTAGCATGGAGCCCTGATGGAAAACAGCTGTTGACAGCTAGTGGTGATAAGACAGCCAAACTGTGGGATGTTGAAACTAGAAATATTGTGTCCGAATTCGTCCTCGGAAGTACTGTAGAAGACCAACAGGTGATTGTTATCCAGTAGAAAAATTAATGTTTAAACTTGATGCATAGAGTGATGGGAACTTGGCTGGCAACAATATTTTAAAATTGAGAGGAAAAACATTCTGTCTTGAAGAATGGAAATTAAATACAGATCTTTTTTTATCAATCAACAAATGTCATACGGAATATGTTTTCCAGGTGAAATTATTTTTTCCAGGCTTAATCTGGTCAAAACCTAGCTAGTCAATTTCATTCATTTCCGTACATTATTCCAATTTTTGCCATCTTCGGATTAGATTATATTCTATATTTTTCTGATATTAACATGAACATTTTCATTTCATATATCTTACAATAGAATCACATAAAATATATTTTTTTCCAGATCCTTGCACATTTTTTTAGGGACCTCTGATTTAATAATTTTGTTTCATAGAAATATTACTCTTTGCAACTTCACAAATTGGCAATTCCAGTATTGTATATATATATATATATATATATATATATATACATATGTATAATGTGGGCTCTTGAACCTTCGGAGTATGTTTTGTTTGGTGATTCTTGGGGTTTTGGTTCGTAATGAATATCGCTATGTATTTAGAACATTTTTATTTATTTTTTTTCCTTTATTTTTATAGTGAAATACTGGCTAACGTTTTGACGGGGGTTCCCTCGTCTTCTTCAGAGCATATTTTGGATTCTGGAATAGCACCAACTCTATTCCAGAATATAAAATACACTCGAAGAAGATGAGGGAACCCCGCGAAACGTTAGCCAGTATTTCACTATAAAAATAAAGGAAAAAAAAAATAAAAATGTTCTAAATACATAGCGATATTCATTACGAACCAAAACCCCAAGAATCATCAAACAAAATATATATATATATATATATATATATCCCCAAGCTATACTATATATATTGAGCAAATAGAATCAGTTCAAAGAACCCTCATGAAGTACATGGCATGGAAAACGGATGGACAATATCCCCCTCAAGGCATAGACAATAACATCCTTTCAAAACGTTTTGAAATGCTCTCACTCAGAGAACGGAGAATTAATTATTCTTGTATTTTTTTGTATAAACTCATCCACAATCTCGTAGACTGTCCAGATCTGACTGCTCAACTGAACTTCTATGTACCAAGAATTAACAGCAGATCCGAACAGACATTTTACATTTCAGTCCCGCGAACAAATATCATGGCAAACTCACCAATAAATTCAATGTGTAGTAATTTTAACACACTCTGTAAAAAAAATGACCCATTCCTAAGCTCACTGGACCAATTCAAATCACAGTTAAAAGCCCATAACTGAAAAAGTTGAAAACTGCAAATAAAATGTAACACACATATCACAATAATCTTAATCTGTCCTGTAATTGGGTGTACTCCTGTTTGGACAATAAAGTGTTTATTATTATTATTATTTACTATCTAATATATAAAATTCTCGTGAAACGGTGTTTGTAATTAAACTCCTCCAAAATGGCTCGACTGATTCTCATGAAATTTTGTGTGCATATCGGTTAGGTCTGCGAATCGGACATATATTTTTCATCCCCCTAAATGTTAAGGGTGGTCCACCCCTTAATTTTTATTTTTATTTTTTAGATAAAAATCTTTTTTTTATATTTTTTTATGATACAGCATTCAAAAATACATACAACCCTACATTTTCACCCTTCTACGACCAACCCCTATTTTTCCATCGCGATTTTTATTTTATTTTATTTTATCCACAGATCTGCAATAGGGTTGCAAGATGGCAATCGAATATTATAATTGTAGTACGATAAAATGAGAACGGGATAACGAAAAAACGGGATAACAGGATGACGGATAAGGAAATAACGGGAAAACGGAATAACGGATAAATAAAAAACGGGATAACAGGAAAAGGGAACGGGATAACGAAAAAACGGGAAGACGGGATGAAAGGATAAGGAAGGGGAAAACGGGATAACGAAAAAACGGAAAACGGGATGACAGGACAAGGGGATAACGGGATAAAGAAAAAACGGGAGAACGGGAATAACGGGATAACGAAAAAACGGGATAACAGGATGACAGGATAAGGGGATAACGGGATATCAGGATAAAGAAAAAACGGGATAACGAAAAAACGGTAAAACGGGATGACAGGACAACGTCTGTCGGGTCAGCTAGTATATATATATATATATATTTATATATATATATATATATATATATATTCTAGATGATTTAATGCTTGGTTGATATTTCTATTTATATCAATTAGTTTTGCAACATCTGCTTTGGCTTGTGAAGAATGTAGGGTAATAATTTGTTATTGATATTATGTATTCCTATTTCAACTATCCTGCTACTTCCTGTTGTTCCACATTTATTTGCATTCTTTTTTTTTCCTCAACTTTCATTCATTTTATGTCCTTTTCCTTTTTGAACAATCACTTAAACATCTTCAGATGTTTGGTTGGTTAAATGAATCAGAACTCAACCTGGTCAAAACTATGCCATCCCAAGCAGAAACAAAACTAAACATCGGCTGGTTGCTTTTGGTCGATGAAAAACATTTTTTCATCTAATTCAGTTGTTGACACAAAGACTAGGTTTGACGAATCTATAACTAAGTTGGTGAAATAAAATCTAAGAACAAATATCTGCTTGCCTATAAAGTAGTGAAAATAAAATAATTTCATTTTGGCATGTCCATAGAGAGCTACATTTATTTCAGCTGTAAAAAGGTTATTACTAATATCACATTTGAACTTACATCTTTTGATATCCAGTAAAAAAAATCTTCAAAAACACAGAAGTTAATAAACACTCCCATATTTCACAAAATGAAACAAACACCGCAAAAGAAAAACACAACTTTGTTGTTTCGTCAAAGATTTAGCTGCTTTCATCAGAAAAGTTAATTATGTGCGTTAAAGAAAAAAGACCTGTTGTCAAATATAAACGAACAAAAGGTAAATTTTATTTATATACAGTTTTTCAATAAATTATTGATGATTTTAAAAACCTAATATATTTAATCCAGGAATTTTTTTATTCAAATTGGTTCTATTGCCAAGTATTCAAATTGGAGTTTCCTAGCGTACACGAAAAAATCAATGGTGGCAACCCGTGAGAAAGTGTCCCACATTAAATTTTTTGTTTGTTTTATCAAATATTAGGGTTTAAAACAAATATATACATGTTGACTTGATTGGTTAAAAATTGATTTTTCTTGCATAATTTTTATTTTTCTTGGTAAAAATTAAGATATCAAAATGTATTACTAGTACCTGCTACCCAATTTGTTTTAAAGATGTCAATATTCATATTCTTATTATGTAATTTTTTTATGAAATGAATTATGTTAACCAAAAAGTGTATTCACGAAAATATGTTAAGCATAATTGGTTTCAGGTATCTTGTCTTTGGCAAGGCAACTATCTCTTAACCGTTTCCTTGAGTGGTTTTATCAACTACTTGGACATAAATGATCCCACCAAGCCACTTAGAATAATAAAGGGCCACAATAAACCAATAACTGCCCTTACATTGAGCGAAGATAGATCTACTATTTACACAGCTTCCCATGATGGATTTGTAACCGGGTGGAATGCTGAAAATGGAGAAAATAATAGGGTTGAAGGCGTTGGGCATGGTAATCAAATAAACGGAATGGCTGTCCATAATGGAACATTGTACACTTGTGGAATTGATGACAGTTTGAAGCAAATCGACATAGAAGGTTTGTGTTTAAAAAAACATTCTCAATGATTCTGCTAGTTTTTACAAAATCAAATAAACTATAAACTATAAAAAAATCCACGGATAAATAACTATCTATTCAATACATATAGATTCATTCTAGGTTTGATGGAAATAATTATCCCAGCATTCAAATTTAAGATCTGTCTTGGATAGAAATTTGAAGAAGAGAAATATCGCTTGTCTTTACAGCTCTGGAATGTATTTAAGCAAAATATTTTTGAAGGATATTTCCTATATATTTTATTGTATATGCTCTTTCTTTCTATATCTGAATTTTATTCAAGAATTTTCTTCCCTTTATTTTCATCTGAAAATTGATTTGTTTTTTTTCTAAGATTTTCCATCATCTAATATTCCAAAGATACATTTTCCATCTGTAAAGATCTTGAACAGTGGTTATTGATCTTGTTCTTGCAGCAATGGTTTTATTGTTCATTTTTCTAAATGATAAATTTATTGAACAAATGTATACACTACATTTAAAAAGTCCAACTTTTAATTAAAA
This sequence comes from Gonioctena quinquepunctata, assembly GCA_018342105.1. Classification (NCBI taxonomy): domain Eukaryota; kingdom Metazoa; phylum Arthropoda; class Insecta; order Coleoptera; family Chrysomelidae; genus Gonioctena; species Gonioctena quinquepunctata. The sequence goes on from JAFIRS010000216.1 coordinate 144,826, forward strand.
ATTTGTTGAAGAAGATATCAACGACTTTTTTTTCAAGAATTTATACAATACCAACAACACATTGTTCATAGGATGCCTCTATTACGAATTAGTAAGGTTCTTGAGTATTAGAATTTTTTTTAGGGCCTGTCGGTATTTCATAACATGTCAATTTGTATAAACAACAAGAATAAAATATCATATTACACAACATTTAATAACAAATCACACTGAGATAGAGAGAAATATATGCATTTATTGTCTGAAAAAATAATATCTTAGACATTTTACTTAAAAAACATGATAAGTTATTGCGTTCACCAAATTATATTTCCTATAGAAAAATGATTCAATTAGTCAATAACTTGTCGTTTTCTGAATTTGCCTATCATTTTTTTTTTTTTTATTCAAAAGATACTTCGACGTTTCGGGGACTATATCTGCCCCCGTTTTCAAAGTCTTCTAAATCTCCTTTAATTGTTTTAATAATTTGGATTTTTCCTTGCAGTCTTTTTCGCTTCTTCAACTGACGGATGTCAATTGAGATATATGGGGTGTTGTTCAGATCAGTTTATTACATTCTACCTTTCCTCTCTATAGAGGTAACCATATGTCCATTTCAACAGAATTTTTGAAAAGCAGTTGTTATTGGAAAAAGAATACAGGCCGTTTCTTTCAATTTTCTCCTCTCTTGATGTGGTTCTTTCATCAAGATTTTTGTTCTATTCCATTCAATCGTATGATCGCCATTGGATGTGAGGATATGTTCTGCAATTTTTGATCCGGTTATTTGTCGATTTCTGATGTAACTCTGATGTTCACTTTGGCGCACTTCCAATGGTCTTGACGTTTCGCGACATAAGGTAGTATGTTGGTTATCAAGGTATGTTGTAAACACAGTTTTTGGTACATTCTTCTGCATTTTTTTGTTTTGTTTGAGATAGTATAGATCTCAGTGTGTTTGTTGTTCTCACATCATACCTATGTCCAATTCGTTTGATCTTTTCAGATAATCCGGGGACATAAGGTAGTATGTTGGTTGTGAAATGTGTAGGTAGTGGGAGTACTCCTGTTAGTTGTGTTAATTGGTTGTTTGATGGATTTTTGTTTTCAATGTCAGTGATTGTTTTTTCCACAAACTGATCCGGATATGCATTTTCCTTGAGAACAGATTTTATGAGGTTTATTTCTTCCTGTAGATTCTGGTTGGAATTGCAAACTGTTTGGGCTCGATTATTTAAAAAACTATTATCAGAACATAGAAACTGTTTTGTCAATGGAAAAATAAATTCAACTTTTGCTACTCACCTCTTGACTGGAAAAAGAAAAGAAAGGTTTGGAACTCAACCTAGAAAGTTTAGAAGTCGCAATATTTGCTTAATGACCAGATCAACTTGAATCATTCTCAATTACCATACTGTATATCAGCAGTTGATAAGTAATGACTTATTAAAAAAAATCTCATATTCTACCTATAGAAAGAACTTATTAGGAACTTGTTTCAACTCTTACTGGAGCTGAAATTCTGAATATATGGAACATATTTATGGGATATTATGTGAACGTGTTTATTCATAATCGTCAGGTGGTCAATGCGTTTAGTGTCTACTTCATAAGCCCAAGGTCAAGGGTTCAAATCGCACACTAGGAGTTGGTAGTAGATGGCTGAGAAACACAATTATCAAAAGACTATTGGCTTTGTGTTTTTACTTTACATAGTAATCAGATCAACAACTTGAATAGTTCCCTTTTTTACACGCTTTATATTAGCTTCACTTGTATGTTTGTTTGTAACCGACTCCTTTGGACTTGATTTTCACCCACTTCCAGACGTCCGAATCATTTGAAATTTGGCAGGTGTACATAATTCCGGTGACAATGCATTAAGAAATTTTTGTGTGAAAAAAAAAAAAAATGGCGGCTCCAATATAGCGGACGAGTTTTGTGATTATGGTCCGATTCTATTCAAAATTGGTATGTTGGGGTTTTGATCGATATTATGATTCTTTCGTGAAAATTTAAAAATTCAAGATGGCGGCTCCAAAATGGTGGACGAGTTTTGTGATTATGGTCCGATTTTATTCAAAATTGGTATGTGGAGGTTTTTGGAGTAGAATATTATGATTCTTTCGTGAAAATTGAAAAATTCAAGATGGCGGCTCCAAAATGTTGGACGAGTTTTGTGATTATGGTCCGATTTTATTCAAAATTGGTATTTGGGGGTTTTGGAGTAGAATATTATGATTATTTCTTCCAAATTGAAAAATTCAAGATGGCGGCTCCAAACTGGTGGACTGGTGGACGGGTTTTTGGAGTCGAATATTGTGATTCTTTCGTGAAATCAAAAAAATATAGACAACGTTAAAATCTTTGAATGACTTCTAAAATCGAGATTTGACTATTAATACAGCTGTACACATTAATGATTTGGAAAATAATTACAGTTACTAATAGTAATAACGGAATTAATAGTAAATTAGAACAAATAATATTTTGAAAAAATTAAAAAAACACGCTTTTATAAATAAACCAAACTAAAAAGTAGAAAATAAATAATAGTTTAAAAAAACTAAAAAACACGCTTTTTATAAAATAAACGAAATAAAAAATAAATAAATAATAGTTTAAAAAAACTAAAAAACACGCTTTTATAGAAAACCAAACTAAAAAAATTGAAAATAAATTTTAATAAATTTGAATTAAGAATAGTGTAAAAAAAATTAATAAATATAAATTAATAATAATGTAAATAAGAAAAAAAAAATTTATTTGAAAAAAAAGCGTGGGGTGCTTTTTAAGATTCAGATTAAGCACCCCACGCTTTTTTTTAAATAAAATATTTTTTTTCCTATTTACATTATTATTAATTTATATTTATTAAATTTTTTTACACTATTCTTAATTCAAATTTATAAAAATTTATTTTATATTTTTTTGTGTGGTTTTCTATAAAAGCGTGTTTTTTTGTTTTTTTAAACTATTATTTATTTATTTTTTAGTTCGGTTTTTTATAGAAAGTGTGTTTTTTAGTTTTTTTAAACTATTATTTTATGTTTGATACCAATTGGATTTTGAATAACTGATATCAAAAAATGTAAATAGAAAATAAGTTAAATTATATTGCCACACTGGTGTCGCTGCAGAGAGTTGCATTACACTAAGACAAGCTTAAACCAAATATATTTAACCGTTCAAAGTTATATCTATTTTTTTAGGAAATACTTACAAACCTGAACAGCTCAAATTAGGTTCCCAACCTAGAGGTATGGCTGTGCTCAAAGAACAAAACATAATTGTGACTGCTAGTATAAACGAACTCACCGTATCTAAGGATAACCAAAAACTTAGTAGCTTGAAAGTAAGCTATGAACCCTCATGCGTCAGCTGTTCTCCAAGAGGTCACATAGCCGTAGGAGGTGAAGTCGACAAGAAAGTGCACATTTACGAACTTCAGGGTAATAACCTCAGTTCCCTGCTGGAGTTGAATCACTTGGGTGCTGTAACTGATGTTGTATACTCACCAGATGACAAATATCTGGTAGCTTGTGATGCTTACAGAAAAGTGGTACTTTACAGCACGGAGGAATACAAAGTGAGTTAATATTATACATTGTTCCAAGATTTAGAGTAGGTATACACTTCTTAATTGGCAACACTGAGTGTTTCATTGTTGTCATGCCTCTCGTTTTCACTGGCACCTTATGCCTGGTAATTTGCTTCACAGCCTCTGTACATGATGAATTAACTCCATAGTGTAAAGGGAATTACTGCAATCGCGTTTTATTCTGGCGAAGAAGTTATATACGCAGTGACAGTAGTGAGTAGTATATTAGTTTGCATTATACTTGCAATGACATGCACGTCCATGGCCATAACGGAGCACCAATAGAATGAACCGGAGCGGTTGACAGGTTGCGAAGACTTTCGCCAGACTAAAGGGTGATTACAGTACTTTATACCTGGTTACAGGAAGCCTTCACCATGTTGTAGTTAGTCAAGATGAATATTTCAAATTTGAATTATGGGGTTGAAATCCACCTATATCTTGTAAACATTCCTATATTTCGAAATATTCATCTGTGGTTTGAAAGCATTCATGCACTAGGTGGCAATTAAAATTGAAAATTATCTATGCTCACATCAATTTGCCGAAAAAAATATTTCCCAAAATTACCTGAAGTGGATAGTTTATTGATGTATTTTCATAGCAAATGAGATACTCGTGATATATCAACGCTAAATTTCAAATTATTCTTGAATAAAATCCTTCATAAATATAATTTAGGAAAAACATCTTTAATTGTGAGTATCTACTTCGTAGTTTTTATGGAAATATGTTTCAAAACAATCAGTGGATCCTTTAGAAGTATTTTGGGGTGAATGAAAAAAAACTGACAAATATCAATTGAAAAATTAATAAACTCTAACATGTGAAAAAATCCCTCAACTCAAACTTTGATATTTGGATAAAAAAGTTGACATACTTTCTAACATTTCGCATGAATTTTGTCCCCTAGCTCTAGTACAAATTTTCACCTTCTCTGATTATTAAATTCTAATAAAAAAGCAATTTTTTCTAATGATGATTTTTATAGAAACACTTGAATAATCATTTATAATTACCTTCATTTATTTTTATATTATTCATATAATTTTTACTCAAACCATTTTTTGACGAGGAACTAACAAAAAACTGTTTTAGTTTATATAGCAGCCGTAATAGGTTGAGAAATATGCCGATAGTTTTTGTTTTTCCTTTCTGTCATCATAATGAACTTGAAAAAACAGTAGAAAAAGTAATATAAGCTCTACTTGGATAATATAATTCTATCACCACTAGGTTGGCCTAAGCTAGACCTGTCTACATTTTTTATTTTAAATGGATTTGATGATAATTTTGCATTTGGGTTTCCAAATATATAGATTAAAATAACAGAGGTTCCAATAATGAACTATAAACCCAGAAGAAGAATATAGGTATTGTTTTCGAAAATGTGTTTAGAAGCCATACTGCAGTAAGTCAGAATTATCAAACGTTTTTACTTCAATAGAATATCTAAACAAAAAGAATTTCATATATCTCTTTTAAATAGAAAAAAAATCAATTATCAATATGATTTACATCTGAACTTTTTTATTTGTAATATATACAGGGCTTTTCACGATGAACATTAATTAGACGTTTCTGGCAAACCAGACAACGGATTAACCGAAAAATTTCACAGAAAATATATTTTAGAAGATGCGGCGTTGTCACTTCTACTATAAAGTAGCGGCTACTTTGATTTTTCAAATGGAACACCCTGTATATAATATCATATTATGATTTCTTATCACTTTGTCAACAACTTCATGTACTATTTCCCTGTACCTATCTGTTACCGTTTAAAAAATATAAATTAATTTCGATTTTTTTTTACCAAACATGTACTTTTATAAACGCTGATAATCTTGAACTCTCTGGTACTAAGACGATCAAATTCGAAATGGAGTGGAGTAATACCATGAGGATCTTCACTTCGAGTCATATTTTTAATTGCCTCATACAGGGTCTTTAAAAAATGCAGATACTTTGTTCACATGAAAAAATGAGTGGAAGTAAATTTTTTCAAATGGAACACCCTGTATATTTCCACATTTTTTGAGCTCTACATCCAATTTAAGATTGACTTTGTTTTGATAATCCTATTTCGATTTCGAACCGTTTTTGAGATAAATTGTTTCAAACAGAAAATGACGTGGTTTCCTTGTATTTATCACTTATTTTTGAAATTTAACATCTATTTTATACTACGTAATATTTCTTTTCGATTGAGTTTTTCAACAGTCTCAAATCAGTCAATTCGAAATTGATATGTACCTTAGAAAAAGTTACAATTTTTATGCATTGAGGTATTGAGTGTCTCTACCGTACAACATTGCAAATTAATATTTTTTTAATGATCCAATTTTGAAACGTCAACACTTTCTTTGGCGGTTTTGACTGATTGTGTTACCAATTATAATAGAAAAATGTCAAGATTAGGTTACAGTAATGAAGATTTCTTGAATTTATTAATAATTGCAAGTAGAACATGCCGAGTATTTCATGAAAGATATCCACAACTTCCGAAGCCTAATAATAATGTGATAAATCGACTACTAAAAAACTGTAGGTTGAATGGAACCTTTCGTCCAAAAATCATTCGTAGAAAGCCTGAAGTGGATGATGATGACAATGGCATAACAGTTTTGGGATTTTTTCATGCATTTCCAAATGCTTCTCTACACGAGGCTGAAAGGGAGATAGGTATACCCTACGTGACAATTTATCGCATTCTTAATAAGCACAAATGGCATCCCTATAAATTCTACTGTGTCCAACATCTGAAAGAGACTGATTTGCCTCGTAGAGTGGAATTCTTTGAATGGTTACTTGTCAAGACTCAAGAGGATGAACATTTCCTTGACAATATCAAATGGACAGATGAGGCCAAGTTTACAAAAAATGGAGCTTTCAATAGACACAACAGTCATTATTGGGCGCCAGAAAATCCCCATGTCGTTCGCCAAAGGGGTTTTCAAGAAAGATGGCAATTTAATGTATTTTGTGACATAAAGAATGGGTCAATTTTTTAAATCGAGTTTTATGATGATAATTTGAATGCAACAAAATATGAAGATTTACTGAGAAATGGAATTCAAATGATTTTAAATAATAGGCCAGGAAGAGAACGTGTATGGCACCAAATGGATGGTGCTACACCCCATAATTCTCGTTCAGTAAGCGAAGCTTTAACTGAAATCTTCGAAGACAGATGGATTGGTAATAATGGACCTTTTCGTTGGCCTCCTACAACACCAGATGGCAACCCATTAGATTATTTTGTGTGTGGTTTCATTAAAAATATGGTTTACTCCAACCCAGTAACAACAATGGAAGATATGAAATAGAGAGTTAGAACTGCTTTCAATAGTTTAACTCCAGACTCAATCAGAAGCGCTACACATGAAAATATTTTGAAGAGATCACATGTTTGTTTAAGTAGAGGTGGAGATGTGTTCGAACATATTCTGAAATACACTGACAATTGAATTAACTTACTAATTCATGAAATTATTTTCAGTTCGTGTGTCAGCGTTAATAAAACTATTGTTTGAAGAGAAGTTTCATTTGATGGTTGAAGAGTATTTTAATAATTATTTATTCATTGTATTATCTGTGACTGATAAAGGAACATCGAACGGAATCTGTTAGATTTCAAAAATAAGTGATGAATACAAGGAAACCACATCAGTTTCTGTTTAAAACAGTTTATCTCGAAAACGGTTTGAAATTGAAATAGGATTATCTAAACAAAGTCAATGTAAAATTGGATGTAGAGTTCAAAAATGTGGAAATATACAGGGTGTTCCATTAAAAAAAATGACTCAAAGTGAAGATCCTCATGGTATCACTCCACTCCATTTCGAATTTGATTATCTTAGTACCAGAGAGTTCAAGATTATCAGCGTTTATAAAAGTACTTTTGGTAAAAAAACGAAATCAATTTATATCTTCTAAACGGTAACAGATAGGTATAGGGAAATAGTATATGAAGTTGTTGACAAAGTGATAAGAAATCATAATATGATATTATATACAGGGTGTTCTATTTGAAAAATCAAAGTAGCCGCTACTTTATAGTAGAAGCGGCAACGCCGCATCGTTTAAAATATTTTAGGCGTGTAGATCATATTAATTTATGCATACTGTGAAATTTTCAGGTTGATCTGTTGTCTGGTTTGCCAGAAACGTCCAATTAACGCTGACCGTGAAAAGCCCTGTATAGTTTTGTGTATTGGAAAATTTGAATAATATGAATGAATTAATTGCCTTTTGCATTGGAATTTAGCATTTTCGTTAATCCTTTTAGATTGAAACTTCTTCTGTAAAAGTGGCATAATTAACCTAAACAGAAGAGTACTTAATATGATTACTACAGTACAGGTTTTTAACCCTTTCCGTACGGCTGACGCAGCATATGCGACACCGAGGATATGTGCCGCACAGACGGCTGTCGTATATGGTCGACGACATGTATACTGTCTCCTGGACGACTGCCGGTTGGGACGCATAAAATTTTCAGATTTGGCATACAGACTGTTGTTGCAACGTTTGCGTTCACTGCATGCTAACCGCTCAGGCGGCTGACGCATATGGTCAACACCGTCGATCATATGCGACATCCGGCAACCTGGCATGGCCAGTGCTAAGTCAAGTGCGGTGTTTTTGTTTTTTCGCGCCAGTATGCCTTGAAATGCCGTCGGAGAATGCTGCTGGTCCCTCGGGGATCTCGTCGCGGGCAAAAAGACAAAAAAAAAACACGATAGCCACTGTGGATTATCTGAGGCTAAAGTATAGTGTCGCACATAGTCAACAGCCGTCTGTTCGGCATGGTCTGTAAATATAGTGTCGCACATAGTGGATAGCCGTCTGTTCGGCACGGTCTGTATAGTGTTGCACATAGTCAACAGCCGTCTGTTCGGCACGCTCAAAAGTCCCGTCTGTACGGATATTTTTTTCGTGTTGCTGCCGTACGGAAAGGGTTAAAAAACAAAGTGCTTCTATAGACAGGGAGTACTCTAACTTGCAGGTTTTGAGAAAAAATGTGTAATAGCTTCACAAATGCGTCCCAGGTTGTGATGGGCATTGAATTTTATCACAGCAGTTCAAATTGAACTGGGTCATCAAATATTTTAAAAAATGAATTAAATTGATTTTTTTAATGCTGCTTGGATTTTCCAGACTGTAAGTACTTCCTTATTTAGAATATAATAATAACAAATCTCTATTCCCAACAAACAAGAGATTTTATAGGGAATGTAATATAAATATATATCTTTTATTTTCAACATTAACAGTTTTTTTCAATAAATGATACCATTAGTTATTCCTCATGAAATTATGCTGCATTCCTTAAACAAATCCCTCTATTCTATAATCACTTTCAATGTCATAAAAATGGGGTTGCATAAACTCCTCCTAAAATTGCTTGTCTAAAAATTGTATTATGCCAAAAATTTTACTTTCAACTAAGTACATTCAAGCCCCTGGCAGGGCAAAATGACCACCACACTGAAACCGCGACCATCTTCAACATTATGCTAGGAACACATAATAGCTCAAACTTATTGTGTATTGTTTTCTATGTCAATTCAGTGGCCAATTAGAAAATAGTACACTGTAAGCTCAAATAGACCAAACTGTCATTATGAATGCAGCATTAGTCAGCAAAATGATTTAATGCATTCAAAACCCAAGTAGCATTTTAAGTGGATGGAACGTAGCGGCCACGATTCTGGAAAACTTTGCAGTGTTTGACCACAACCACTGCTATGTAATATACACTGTTCTATCAAGCGGCAGCTACCAAAATGGGGAACACTTTTTGGTGGCTGCTACGTTCCGATCTACGTTCCTGGATCTCAGGTAGCCACATTCCAACCACGTTGTGGTCACCTGGCAAAAACGTGAATATGTAGTGGCCGACACTAGACACGTTAAACAACTGACTGCATTTGTGTAAATATGTAGCTCGATCTCTGTTCAGCAACATATTTTTATGAATAATATTCCTCATTCCTCCATTTTGCCTGATTCATTTCTAACACTCGATCAACTATAAAAATATATAACATATAAACATACGAACGCGTAAGTAAGTATATTGAATTTGGATACTTCTGATTGGAATAAAATTCAAACGATTGAAAGTTTTATGTGAAATATGGGTGTTGTAGCTCGATTGTGAGCACGCGCCATCTGAATACACTTTATTTGAGGAAAACATTATAATTTTGGAAATAACTCGCCTCTGAAATTATGTACTTAAATGCCTCAAACATTGTTTTATCAATCTTGATTGGTTGAAACAAATACTTACGTAACAAATTAGTACATTTGATGCAGTGCTGATGACAAATAAATCTTTATTTAATATTTCAATAATTTCTCTAATAATGACGACCCAGCATATTCCTGTAAATATGAGGGCTTTTGGAGAATATAACTTTAAAGTTGCGGAAAGTGTAAATATACCACTCTAAAGCTCCTCCCATCATAAAGTGCCCAGTGGAACTAAATTATTAACTTTTCCACCAGTGGAAAGTGGCACCCACGTCGCCGGCCCATGACTCACCACTTCAAAGTTATAACCTAAAAATTACAATAGGTCTTATACCCTTGAAAGGGGCGAACAGGTCGGGCTATTATAACCTACCACTTCAAAGTTATAACCTCGAAATTGCGGGTACATGTTCATTAATTGTTAAAAAAGGACATGTAACAAGTATAGTGGATTTATGCAGCTCAAATCAACAATTATCAAGTAACAATGATCAATTAACAAGTAATGCAAACAGAATTAACAATTAAAGTATAAATATTAAGCAGGAGCACAAGTCAGAGATCCGATCTATTTAAATTAACCTTTTTATACAAAATCAAGAAAAATTGTGTATTGAAAACGCCTAACCCATTTGATTTTGAATGAATATCATTCAGGTTTCACGTAATAGGTAAAACGAACTTTTTGTATGCCACAATATAATAATTTGAGAAAAGTTAGGTTAGTTTTCATCATCGCGCTGACTAATCCACGGACACTTCAAAATTAAGGAAAATTGTCTATTGAAACGACATAACCCATTTTTTAAGAAAATTCAATTTAACAAAAAAGATTTTTAACCAAAAAAAATTTAAAAAATTTCTTTGCATAACCCATTTATAAAATCATCCATGTTTCACGTAACAGGTTAAACAAACTTTTTGTCAGCCACAATCAAATAATTTGAGAAAACTTAGGTTAGCTTTCTCCATCGCGCGGAATGGTGAATTTTGAAGGTTATTGTAATTTGTAGGGTCTTTTATTAAATGCGAACTGTGGTTATCACTTATGGAGATGGCAATAACGTGGAAACCATCACCACATATCACAATCAAGTGCCTGCCACATTGAAGGTTTTATGGAAGTTACCAAAACGTTACCGAAACTATCATACTCTCTTGAAAGTGACTGTGACTTCTAAGTTATATTTAAGTGGTACAGGATGGTTACCGCAATGGTTATTTTCCACTTTTAAGTTTGTTTGCTCAGTGGCCATAATGTTTCAGACACCTCAAATGACACTAATAAGTTATAGAACTGTGGAGTGGCTACCATAGATGGGAATTACGTGACTTCAACCATACACATATAAAATTTTAGTTATTGTTACTGTATAGTGGTAATTTAGTGGTGATTACGTGATAACCACCGAGTCGAAGTTGCAGTATCAGTTTCCGTCACTATAATGCTGCTTGGGAACAAGCAGGGGCCAGGACTGTATTTGAATTTTCAAAATTTTCAGATAATGATATTTCCGGTAATATATTCCAATACTCCTCCTGGAAAACCTCATATATTATGCAAAATTTAAGTAATTACACAACATCCTGAGCTATAAATAAAATGCGAATGTACTGTACCAAAATATCAATTTTTCATAAATCCAATTTGGTGGTAAGTCCGGAGTAGCTTGTTTTTTTTTCAATTCCTGTATTTCTCAAATAAAGCTTTTTGTGAAACTGTAAATTATATCAGAACATCGGTAAACTACAAGTCCTCTATGTAAATAGGAAAATTGACATAGCCAATGCTCTCTAAACATGAATCTGATGTTACTAGTACATTCGAAAGTAACGCCCTTCTTAGGTAGAAAAAAGACAACTACTATTTTTATTCCAATATATATGATTCAAGGCAAATTACACATTCCTAACAAAATGCAACGTTTTCCAGCTTGCCAATAACAAAGAGTGGGGATTCCACAATGCCCGAGTCAACTGTGTGGCTTGGTCTCCTGATTCTCAACTTGTTGCTAGTGGAAGTCTTGATACCAGCATCATAATATGAAGAGAACGAAAAAAAAAAAAATTTTTTGAAATTAAATTAATAAAAGGGAAAAAAAAGGCTATTTGGAAATGTGGTAACTTGATGTGAAGAAAAAATATGAAGAAGTGTATATTAATTACTCAAATTGCTGCACTACCCTTTTCTGGGTGCAACTTTGGCACTTTCTTTCTGGAAAAGAAGTTTACAGGCTAGAATAAATCTCTGGTTCATATGCTATGATTACTTATGCTTTCCAAATTACAAGAACAAAATAGGCTATTTTATCGCTAATTTTTTTACACATTCATAAAAATCTGGAGCACTTCCGCAGTAACCCTAAGATGAAATTTGGCATAAAAGTAAGGAAGGAAAAAATGTTTTTTTACTTAAAAGATTAATTGTTTGTACTTGTGTGATGCTTTTCTAAATCTAAATAAAATACAAGTTCTGTAAACAGTTCTTGGTACCACATTTTATTTTAACTTTTAGTAGGATTTTTATTCGATATTTGAAGATGAATAGTAACTAACAAAAAGATTTCACGAAATTTTCAAATAGCCAAAAACAAAGAAATTTCAAATGTTCATATTTCTAATGAATCCAATTATTCATAAGAAAATGAAAATACTTTCATGTTTTTTTTTTTAGATGCTCATGCTCAAAGCCAAATTACTAGGCTGTCTTGGGTGGACAATAAAACCCTTGTGTCTGTGGGACAAGACTGCAACACCAAATTGTGGACCATTACCCCATTTTGATTTTTCTTGTATTTGTTTTATTTATATTTTATTCATTTATTTATTTCATGCATTAATATTTGCATTTATTACTATATCATGTGATCTATTAACATTTTTTATTTAATCTTACTCTTTGAGTGATATGCACTGCTTTTTAGGTCTTTTTCTTTTGTACTACAGGGTGTCAACCAAAAAAATCTGACTTTATAGAATTAGGACTTCATCCAGTGCAATTGATTTTTTTCATGAAGCCTATTTTTGTCAATTCTATAGTATTATGAAGTATTTCATCGTCAAAATGTGTAATTTTTGAAACAAGGTGTGAATATTTGCTAAAGGACTGTACGTTACTAGGAGTGTTATACGAATTTACTTTTATGAAAAAGCTTTATATTATCTACGAATTAAATGAAAAATCCTGATGAAAAATATTTTATTCCTTTGGCGGATGTGATGTTCTATTTTAGTACAGCTAAAGTTGGACCATGACTTTATATATACATATATACAGGGTGTAACATAAGTACGTTAAAATATTCAAGTGACGTATTTCTGAGACAATTTTAAGGAAAAAAGTCTATATAAACTTGTGTCCGGAAATGCTTTGTTTCGGAGTTACAGGATGTTGAAATTAAATTTTTTTGTTCGCTTTTTAAAAATAACTTTTGCAAAAAATAACTTATTTGCACGAAATTTGGTACCCGGGGTTTTTTTGACGTAGGAAATCATAATTTTTTATTAATTTTCATGTAACATCTAGAGGGCGATGCGTACGCTGTCATTATTTATTTCAAATTGCCCTAACATTTTTGACAGTAAACTTTTGGTACTTTTCATGAAAAAACCTTATTCCCACACCTTTTCCAAGTTAAAAAGGTACACTTCCTCAACAACGCTGGAGGTGATCGTTTTCAAGATATTTACAATTTTCTATATCAATGCATGTTACTTAGCTCCTAGGGCGCTAAGTGAAGTTGCTGAGAACATTACAAAAACTAAGTATGTGGTAGGTCTCGTCAAAATAAACTACTTTTTTCCTATGAAATGTTTATTGAAAAATGATTTGTTTTCGAGATACAGATTGTTGAAATTTTTCAAAACATGGTTGGTTTTTGTCGTAAGTTATTTGCAACTGCAGTTATTTTCATCAAACTTCAAACACAGACTTCTTTCAAACCGAGCATTATCAAACTGCTTAATCAATCCAAATTTAAAAAAATTGTCAGGTTTAATTATTCAATTAGAAAGTGCTACATTTCGGAGTTTGTAAAAAAACAATTCGGAGAAGTACTATGTTATTTATTAGGCATTTAAACATATAAAAATTGAACGAAACAACTATTACAACAACTGTGTGACGACCCCCAACAATAATACAAGCTTCTGCTCTCCTCATCAAAGAATTCCGCACCCGTTGAAAAATGCCGGGAGTGTTTCTTATCGTTTCGCAGCAAGATATGATGCGATCCCTTAACATTTCCTCATTTTCAATGGGGCTAGCATAAACTAGTGATTTTAGGTGTCCCCAAAAGAAAAAATCGACGGGATTGAGGTCCGGTGACCTCGGGGGCCAATGCTGAATGCCTCCTCTTCCTATCCATCGTTGGGGATATGCTATGTCTGGGCTCCATCGTGCATAAACCAAGAGTGATTTTGGAGACCAATGGGAACATCTTCCATAAGCTGGGGAAGCTCGTGTTCCAAACAATTTTGGTAAGCATCTCCATTCAAACGTAAGGGGAGAAAATAGGGCCCAATTAAATAATCCCCAATTATGCCTACCCATACATTAAAAGAGAATCTGTCTTTGAAATGAGTTTGCGTTATCGCATGTGGGTTATCTTCCGCCCAGATGTGGTTGTTATGAAAGTTCATGATACCATTTCTTGAAAAATTAGCCTCATCTGTGAAGAGGATTTTCGATAAAATTTGGGGATGTTGTTCAACTTTTCTTTGAAGCTATTGAGCAAATTCAATACGTGGTTGAAAATCACATAGCGTAAGTGCCTGGACACGCTGAATATGATAAGGATATAATTGCTGTTCCTTTAAAATTCTGTAAACGGTCATGTGACTCACATTTAAAGTTTGACTAATTTTTCTTGTACTTGTCTCTGGATGTTCACTAATTTCTTCGAGAACCGCCTCCTCCAATTCCACAGTTCTTGTAGTCCGTGGCCGTCCTACTGCAGAATTTCTTTCAAAGCTTCCAGATTCGGAAAGTCGCCGGAAAAGATTCGCAAATGTCGCTGCACAAGGAGTGACGCGTTGGGGATACCTCTCCTGATAGATTCGTCTGGCCTCGGTTGAATTTCCATCAGTCAAGCCGTATGCAAAAAGCATATCAACCATTTCAGCATTCGTAAAGTCGGGCATGGTACCAAAAAATCACTTTATAAACTCCGAACTGTGAATTTGTCAATAAATAGTTAAAAATGTGACAGCAAACTTCTATTTTTATAAACGAATGTTCCATAGCCTACTCGATTTAATTAACTTCATTTGCAAGCGGAGAGTGACAAAAATTATTGAAATCAAATTTGGCTATACTGATTAAGCAGTTTGATAATGCTCAGTTTAGAAGTCTGTCCGAGTATACTGCGTATAAAGTTTGATGAAAATAACTAAAATTGCAAAAAACTTATGACAAAAACCAACCATGTTTTGAAAAATTTCAACAATCTGTATCTCGAAAACAAATCATTTTTCGATAAACATTTCATAGGAAAAAAGTAGTTTATTTTGACGAGACCTACCACATACTTAGTTTTTGTAATGTTCTCAGCAACTTCACTTAGCGCCCTAGGAGCTAAGTAACATGCATCGATATAGAAAATTGTAAATATCTCGAAAACGATCACTTCCAGCGTTGTTGAGGAAGTGTACCTTTTTTACTTGGAAAAGGTGTGGGAATAAGGTTTTTTCATGAAAAGTATCAAAAATGTTAGGGCAATTTGAAATAAATAATGACAGCATACGCAGCGCCCCCTAGATGTTACATGAAAATTAATACGAAATTATGATTTCCCACGTACCAAATTTCGTGCAAATAACTTATTTTTTGCAAAAGTTATTTTTAAAAGCGAACAAAAAAATTCAATTTTAACACCCTGTACCTCCGAAACTAAGCATTTCCAGACACAAGTTTATATAGACTTTTTTTCTTAAAATTGTCTCAGGAATACGTCACTTGATTATTTTAACGTACTTATGTTACACCCTATATATATATATATATATATATATAAAGAAATAAAAGGATGTATTGGTAGGTATATAGGCGAAGACGATATTGTGTCATTAAGGGAATTGACCATCATCATAGAACTCCTGTAGGCCATAGTATGCTTTGAGTAAAAGTATTTTTTCAACATTCTTCCGAAACAGGTGGTGTCCAGGGATTCTTTTCAAAGTTGTAGGCAGTTATAATTTTTTTTATTTTCGTACATTATTGAATGTTTAGTCTGCTTTGATCGGGGAATTGGCAGAGCTATATTTTTTTGCTACCCGAGTTGTATTATGTATTTTTGCTGGTTGTTCAGTAACAATTGGGTTCGTTCTATGTTTGTGTACTAAACAGGTGATCTCCAGTTTGAAGAAAGAGATAAAGTTAGAATCTTGTGTTTAATGCACAAAGGTTTACAGTGGGCAGTGTATTCAGCTCCTGACATAAATCTTATTGCTCATTTTGGAAGAACAAAGATTGAATCGAACATAGATTTAGTGCAGTAACCCCAGAAAGCTATAGATAGATAGAATTTATTCAATTACGTTACATACATCTTATGTTTCGAGCAGGTCAAGTGTTGAAATTATTATATGTGAAAGAAAAAAAATCGTTAAAAACAGATATTACAGAATAAAACTAAAGGTTAAAAATATACCATATCTCAGGTGAAAAAATATGTCACCCTACCCATTGACAAACCAAGCTCCTTGGATACCACTCTTACTGCATAGCAACCTGATGCCACTTTCTTTCTTATGGCTAGATAATTTTCAAACTATCATGTATTTCAATGCCAAGAAACTTGGTGGAAGGTCTATTCACAATTGGATTCAAACCTAACAAGTAAATCATAGGTGAATTTGAAAGTTAGGAGGCTAGTTTTTTTTAAGTTGAAGTAGAGGTGGTTTGCTTCATACCAGTTTTTGACCTCACTTAAATCGATGTTTGCTTTTAAGGAGTTGATATTTGATCCTTTCCACATCAATGTCGTATCATCAGCAAACATAGTGAACTTTCCCTGAATATTTATACTGAAAAGTCACAGTATACTGTCCCAATTGCTGAGCCCTCATTCGTATCCACGTAAACCCCTTCCAAAAAGTGAAATATGGCATCGTTTGTACTTTTATTATTTTGGAATCCGTACCGCGTTGTGTTCAGAATATTATGTTCTTCTAGAAACTGCAACATTCTTTTCTTAACTAGTTTCTCTATAACCTTTGAGAGTACGGGTAGTAGAGAGATTGGGCAGAAATTTGATGGATCGTCACAGCTTCCACTCTTGTGGACTGGAATGATGACTGCTGTTTACAGGCATGATGGGAAAACACCTCTGGCAAGGGAGATGTTTATAGCTTCAACTAGGACTAGCAGGGTCTCTTCTGTAAGGTTTTCTAAAATAGTTAGTGGAGTATCATCATTACCGGCACTTCTTTTATTTTTAATTCCATTAAATATTTCATGTATCTCAATGGCGTTGGTAGGATATAAGTTGAAGGTCTCGCTTACAAATTTATCTTGAAGATAACTCATTGGATTTATACTTGTAGCAATATTTGAGGCAATCGAAGCTGCTATGGTGCAGTAGTAATTATTTATTGTATTGGGATCCACACTAGGCTGTAGCAGTGACAATCCTACCTTTCCTCTCAATGTATTAACTATTACCCAGCTTTCATTCATTTTATTTTTGGCTTGGTCAATCCTTTTTTTATAATACCAATCTTTCGCAAGTTGTATAACACATTCGTATATTTTTTTTGTAATTGGCATACTATGTTGAGAAAGAATGGCTATCTGTAAATGTCTTAATTACCTGCAGGGATCGCAAGTTATTTGTAGATATTAAGATTCCAGGGGTTATCCAGGGCTTAGTTTTTTTTTTCCTTAATTTTTTTAAAGGTAAACATTTGTTACAACCTCCCTCCAGAGTAAGCTGGAAGGAGTTTAATGGTTCTGGAGAAAATAATACCCCGCACCAATTGATCGACTTACAATAGTAGTTGAGGCATTCAAAATTTTTTTTACTGTAAATCTTCCCAAGTCTAACATTCCCCTTTTTTACACGCTTTATATTAGCTTCACTTGTATGTTTGTTTGTAACAGACTCCTTTGGGCGCGATTTTGACCCACTTCCAGACGTCCGAATGATTTGAAATTTGGCAGGTGTACATAATTCCGGTGACAATGCATTAAGAAATTTTTGTGTGAAAAATAAAACAAAATGGCGGCTCCAATATGGCGTACGAGTTTTGTGATTATGATCCGATTCGCTTCAAAATTGGTATCTGAGGGTTTTCGTGGTCGGAGATTATGATTCTTTTGTCAAAATTGAAAAATTCAAGATGGCGGCTCCAAAATGGTGGACGAGTTTTGTGATTATGGTCTGATTCTATTCAAAATTGGTATGTGGGGGTTTTTGGGCTCGGAGATTATGATTATTTTGTCAAAATTGAAGGATTCAAGATGGCGGCTCCAAAATGGCCGCGAGTTTTGTGATTATGGTCCGATTCTATTCAATTTTGGAGAATAATAGTTAAAAAAATTAATAATAATAATAATATGTAGTTTGAAAGACTAAAAACACGCGTTAATAGAAAACTAAACTTAAAAGTTGAAAATAAATAATAGTTAAAAAAACTAAAAAAACACGCTTTTATAGAAAACCAGACTAAAACATAGAAAATAAGAAAAAAATGTATTTTATTTTAAAAAAAGCGTGGGGTGCATGGTATCAATAATTATATAGTACATTTCACACCTAGGGCACTAAAGTAAGAAAAGTCTCAGAACACAGGTAATTGGTGGCCGAGGCGATACCATGCACCCCACGCTTTTTTTTTAAATAAAATATTTTTTTTTTCTTATTTTCTATTTTTTCAGTCTGGTTTTCTATAAAAGCGTGTTTTTTTAAACTATTATTTATTTTTAACCTCGTCTACTTTGTGAGAAGTCAGAATTGCTTCGTGGTCTGAAAAACCTACAGGAGTTTCTAATGAATTAGTCTCGTGATCGCTGAAGTTCTGACATACATAGTCTAGGATAGTCCTTGAGTGCTTGGTTATTCTGGTTGGGTCGCCAACCATCATTGTCAAGTTAAATGAGGAGAGACGGTGGCACAATTTCATAGAACTTGGTGATTCCTGGTTAATATAATCAATATTGAAAACAACCTGCAACTATAATCTTTGCATTTACTGATATTTACAAAGTTATCAAAGAATATTTGAAGTTCAGAGTTTGGAATTCTGTATTGCAAAGAATATACTGATTATTATTTTTATTATATGCTAGGGAAAATTCAAAGATGTGCTCTACAATTAGAGAATTGAATTTTGAGATATGTTGCAAATTAATTTTTTTGAGAATTCTTCATGAATTAAAATCATAGTTCCCCCTCCATCCATTTTTTCTCTAGAATAGTTTGCTGCAACTAAATATTTCGGGAGATAACAGGGCTCATATACATGGAGCCAGTGCTCTGACAGTAGGATTATTTCAGGATCATTGTGATCACTGATAAATATGCACAGATCATCAATTTTATTTCTTACAGATTGAATATTTAACAGTAATAAGGAGTTCTCTAAAAAAGGGGCTTGATACAGCCTTGAACAGATAGTATGCTAGGAACTGAAGTTCCAATGATATTAATTTATCTGAACAGTTTTCAGTATCACCTGAAAGGTTCACTTGTTTCTGCTCGTTTTGTTTTCAGCTATTGATAATAATAATCTTTATTTCAAATAGGCATCCTAATATATACAAAAACATTTTTAAAATTGGATGGACAGAGTCACAGGCCAACTTCATAGCAATAAAATGTGGTATGCTCGGAATTATCCAAGCATTCAGAGAATAGAAAAAATAACAATATTAATTACAAATACTAGATATATATGATATTATAATATCAATGTTAATATGGATGTTGTATCTTTAAATGACTAGTAAGTCCTTTTTTGAATGTTATAATAGATTCACTTTGTTTTATCTCAAGCGGGAGGTTATTGTGGTCCAATAGTCCTTTATGGAATAAGGAGTTCATGGATCGTGTATAGTTCAAACTTGGTACATACAAATTAGTATTCCCCCTGGTGGGGTAATTATGAATTTGGTGATGGAAAACAATAAATTGATCAAAATATGAGGGTGCATTACCAGACAGTATTTTGAAGATGAATGCCATGGTAAGATAGAACAGACGGTCTTTCACAGAAAGCCAATCCAGAACTTCCAACATTGTTGTAGTTGGCGAATATCTATTACATCTTAAAATTAGGCGCATGCCTCTGTTCTGTAATTGATGGTCAATCACTTAAAATTTTTTTCACAATATCTGTGATATTCCGCTCTAGCTCCTCCTTGTTTTTCATAAACTTCTTAATTTTAGTACTAACGGTAGAATTAATAATGTGCTGTTTGCCTATGCATGGTCCATATGTTAGGTGTTAATTGAGTCAACTTCAATTATATATATATCTCGGGTTCGGGATGGTGAAACTTGTTAAAATTTTATAGAGGTGTTGTTCACATGATAAGCAATACGTATGCCAAATTTTAATAATTTCCTAATTCAACTGTCTCGTGGCGGTACTACCTTAAGATATAAATTTCCATATCCACTACAATAAAATTAATGCGTTCACATAGTTGGTAACAGAAGTGATAATATTTGCTGCATTTTAAAAATAATTGTGTTGCACACCGTTGTAAACCTCATACGTCACATTTGTAAGATCATCACTATAATTCATGTTTACAGTAAAAACAAGATTTTCTTATCAATGCAGGCAGGAATTTATTTTTGACAGAAAACCGGGATCATCCACATTGTTCTTCAGTTCGTGGGGATATGGAGATGATAATAGTCATCTCTTTCCAAAGGTTTGTATATTATCTCTGTAATCACTATTATTATGAATTGATTCGAGATTGTATTTTTAACCTATCCCATAAGCATGTTCTCATATATTTTCTAGCTTGAAAATCCATTTCTACCACTTCTAGAACAATGAATTGGGATTGGAATATTACCAGCTGATGCTTCAAAATGTAAAATCTGCACAAAACTTTACATATTGTTTAAATTATATTCTTGATTTTAGTATTGATCCAATCAATAGAGATATTGACCTAACAAAAACTTCAAAACAGCTGAAATTCTGGGCTTAGGAAAGTATGAAGTATATATTAAGCAATTCTTTACTATGCCACAGCACTAAAAATCCAAAAACTAAATTTTTATATTTTGAGCTATAACTCCAGAAGTATTGGGGGATATGAAAAAATGTCTTCTATGAAAGTTGTTAGCTTGTCATTGTTTCTACAAAAATAGTTCCCACAAATTTTGCCAAAAATGTCGTTAGTGAGATAAACGCGATTTTCCACTTGTAGTCTTGCGCGAGCAGGAAAATGACCCCAATTTTAATATAACCGGACAAGTCAGTCAATGTTCCTCGCTACTAAGAGCTTCTAAAAAAAAAAGCAAAAGTACATGAAATGTAGAAAAAACTCCCATCTTTCATATGAGACCAGTTTCGAAGTTCGTACAAAATCTAATCATAATAAAAAATGTGTTCAAATATTTACGATTAAATATCCGAGTGAGTACACATTTTGGTTAATAAATTCGTAAGGAATCATTGCCACATTAATTCATTGGAGCTTTGTGCACTTCGAGGTGGATATATTAGCATTGTTCAACTAGATTACTCTCGGTTTTGTCGGAAAAAAGTATTCTGAGATGTCATTTGGGGGTATTAATCTTGATAAAGAGTAACTTTAAATTTTGTTGTACATTTGATTTAATTAATAATGACCCTTGTCGAAAAATAATCGGCTTGGTTATGAATACATTAAAATATGACTTCTCGAATGGCATTCAAATCTTTTAAATACATTTTGTACTTAATTCCTGGAGATATGTACAGAATCCAACTTTTTTCCGGGAAAGTACCATAACTTTTTTGTTTCTGAATATTTTACTTCTCAGGTATAGATATATGGAAACGATTGTATGCCGTGGAGATGGGGCTATTGTTACAGGAAAAAAGGAGAAGGGCGGTGGACTCAGGTATAAAATTAGTGAACAGTCTTACGGCTCTGCTCCGCAACACGTCCATGCGTCCTGTTCTGAAAATATGGCACTATTTCTTCTTTTCACATGGCCGTCTCGCAGTCAACGTTCTATCTTTTAAAAATTTAACATTTATGTTACAATCGGCATGTCATGTTACAGTGTTAATACATCTGATGAAATATGACTAATATGTTGCATTTTGTAGACATATCTGAAGATAGATACATTCAGTAAACATTTCTGCTTGTTTAATAATTTGACACAGTTTTTATTAACTTTTTCGTTTCTATTGCCTATTGGGAATGATTCTATAAAGACGAAGGTATATTTGAAATGGGCGTGACAATTAGTCTAATTAAGAAACCTTTGCTCTTATAAGTAATAAAAAAAATTGAATTTTAATTTTCTGATCTCCATCTCTTTTCCCAACTTTTCTCTACGTTCTCCTCCTTCCACTGCACGGAAAATTAAAATTGCATGTTGCGAGATAATGATGAGTTACTGAAGATTGTCCGAAATTTTCGCTACATTTGCCAAAACGTCTCCCTGTTAAACCTAAGAAACATTCATTGTTATTTAACTCGACCCTCTGAGTTCAAAAGGCTCTTACCATTTTGATTATAGTCGATATTGAGGAGAAATCCGTAGAAAAACTGGAATTTTTGTGTCAATAGAATAAGAACGTTTTGGGTCTATTTTAGCCCCATTTTGGAGTCATGCTTGGATCAAATATCAAAGAAAATAGTATTTCCTAGTCAATCAAGGTGAAATACATATTTTATAGGCATATCCGAAAAGGATATATATATATATATATCGAAATTTTGTAGAGAAAATCACGACCTACAACTTTGGTTTGAAACATGTTTCTGTATGTATCT
Organism: Gonioctena quinquepunctata; assembly: GCA_018342105.1. Classification (NCBI taxonomy): domain Eukaryota; kingdom Metazoa; phylum Arthropoda; class Insecta; order Coleoptera; family Chrysomelidae; genus Gonioctena; species Gonioctena quinquepunctata. The sequence goes on from JAFIRS010000216.1 coordinate 167,631, forward strand.
CCATTATTGTTGCAGTTACAGCTAAAAAAATTAAATTCAAAGAGTTTTTGGATTTTTAGGGCCGTGGCTTGGTAAAGAATTGCTTAATGGTGCTTCATACAAACTATCGGAATCCAGAATTTCAGCTGTATTGTAGTTTTTGTTAGATTTTGGTAACATTTTCTTTTTATTTATTGGACTATGTGAAATTCTCACTTATAAAATCACTAATGCTTCAATTATTAGAGCACATATGTGGTATAAAATTTCACCCCAAAATTATGGATAAAATTTAAAACAAACCCAATGCTTGAATTGATATTACTGGAATCAACACTTTAGGCCATACTCCTTCTATTCATCATTTCTGGAATACCTAAGTCGTTTATAATAACCTAATACCAAATTATTGTTATTGTGCTACTTTATTTCACTAAAGATGGTAGAAATTTATTTTCAGGTTTTCAAATACTTAATAAGTATGCTTAAGGGCAGGTATCTGTGGAATACATGCGCTATTATGTATTGGAAATAGGTATTCATAACTCTGCTGCTGCTGGCACAAGTACATAGAAAAGTGAAGAAAATTCTTAAAAGCATTTGGGTGGAATATTAATCAAGAAATACATCATCTATAGCTTTCATTTGATCAGATAACGAGAATATATAGAGGAAATGTAAGTTTTCAAATCAACCATAACGTTATGCTTCATAAACGGCAAAAAATTGCTAATATATGTAATAGACCAGAGTTCCAAGGGTTTGAGATCCAAACTTGGCAGGGGTGTTAGATTCAAGAATTGGAAACACTTTCAATATTTCCCATCACTTCCGGTTTCACTGGAAACAACCCCAACTTGGGAATTTCAAATGGAACACCTGTATATTTTTACTTTTTTTAAATTCAATCAATCAATTTTATTCGATAGATAAGTGTTCAGTCATAATACAGAGTCTCCATTGTAACATACTAACTTTTAGCTAACACGTCAGGTAAGCCTCTTAAGGAGACACAAATTGGTAACAGTGGATTATTTGGAAAGAATTATCTTGATTAAATATCATGAGTCCTGACCGTAAGTACCTAACTATATAAAATATCAATTGACACAATCAGTAAAGAATTAATCTAGTTTTGAAAAAGTGTAAGCTGGGGCAGACTTGATGTTGTCATCAAGTGCATTATATAGTTTGATACCAATTAATACTGGGCGACTTTGCGACACCGATAACCTCGTAAACGGTTGATGAAGTTTAAACCTATTCCTAGTTCCATAGTCATGGAAGTGTGCATTAACTGGAAGGTTGCAAATGTTTTTATTAATGTAAATAATTCAGTGATAGATGAATAGACAGGATAGTCATTATGTCAGTTTTATAAAGAGCGATTTGCAGTGGTCTCTCAATGGCACTCCCGCCATTATTCTTACACCTTTTTTCTGACTAGTAATAGTATTCTAGGGACGATTCTGAGTACGATCATTTTTCAGAAGCATTTTCATTTTTGTATCTAGAGTGCGTTGGACCCACTTTAACCAATCTGATGGACATGCATGATGAGTAAAAAATATATGACAGTTTTTTCCGCCTAGTTGAGTACCTATGGCTGTTTGATATTTCCAAAACCACTAATTGTGGAAAAAGTCATTTTTTTTTAAACATACATTCCCTAGATTCTCAAAACGCAAGGTATAATTATTTTGCAAATTAGACTTATACATTTCGAAGGCACCTTCACTCGCAACTGAATCAAACTTTGTAAGGCTCTGTATAATTCATCTCTGAGTAGGTTTACTCAGTTTCGGAAACAAATAGTGCTCACTCAATTTTTCAGATTTATTCCCAGCATACTTGATGATACCCCAATTTCCTCATAATTTTTCGACAAATAATTAGTGTATTAGGATATTTATCCATCCGATTTTCAAATCGAAACCATCAATGGATTTGTCGTGAAAATTAGAATCTAAGGGATATGTGTGTCTAAAAGATGTTGTCATTTGAAAAAAAATGACTTTTTTACAATTAGTGGTTTAGGAAACATCAAACTGCCATAGGTACCCAACTAGGAGGAAAACACTGTCATATATTTTTTGCTCATTATTCATGTCCATCAGATTGGTTAAAGTGGCACCAATGCACTCTAGATGCAAAAATAAAAATGCTTCTAAAAAATCAAATGTTCCAATTTTTCGTCTCAAAACTATGCTATCATAGTCAAAATCGTCCGTAGAATAATATAATAATAATATCTTTTTTTCTTGAGAAACACACATGGTTTATAGACACGTCACAAAAACATTTCATCATTGAATTCAGATATTTTAGAGAATAAAATACGAAAATACGAATACACAATTAAGACATTTAGTACAGTTAACACAATGCTTATGCTAAATTGCACACAATTTACAATAAAATACAGATACTTATGTATTACAAATAGCAGGAAGCATGTTATTCAAGAGACCACTCTGAAAGCAAGTCCATTAGTCTGAACAATTCCATGAAATTCATTGATGTCAAACAAAGGATTTTCAGTTAAACTTAGCTTCAGTAGATACTTAAAATTTTTAAATGGCAGATTACTGAAATCTAGTGGCAGTTTATTATATAACTTGATACCAATATTGGCTGTTCTTTTCAATCTATTTGTTTGTGGAACAAGATCTGATTTGTATCTTGTATGATATTGGTGAACGTCTGTGTGGAAGGTGAGATTATTTATATTTAGGCGAATATTCAATACATTTTCAAATACAATAACTGAGTATATAGTGTCAATATTTTGAGATTCTTGAATGTTGGAGGTCAAGTCTCATCAAACCTGGCAGATGTTATACCTCTCACCGCAGATTTCTGTAGGACAAACAATTTTTCGAGATGGCTTTTTGATGCACTACCCCATGATATTATTCCATATCTCAGAACCATTATTTTCTCTTTAAACAATGCTCAGAACTGAGTGAAACAAAGAATGATATGTAGTAAGAGCTGTGTTTTGGTTCACAGTCTTCTTGATGATCCTAATTGCATATATTGACTTACTCAGCCTAATACACATGTTATTTATATGTACTTCCCAGGATAGATTTGGTCAATATAAACTCCTAAAAATTTAACAGCTGTTCTTTCCTTGTGGTCCGCGTTTCTCGTTTCAAAAGTTAGCTCATTTGAGGTGAACCAAGGTCGTGCTTTATCCAGAACTGTATTTAAAATATGCTGGGGAGTTTCAAGTTCATCTAATGCTCTGCTGCAGAGTTGCATCATCCGCATACATTGTAGTTTTAATATTAGAATCGTTCATAAAATGTGGTAGATCATTAATATATATATATATATATATATATATATATATATATATATATATATATATATATATATATATATATATATATATATATATTATTATATAACAATTGTTGTTATTATTATTAATATATTTTTATTTTATTAATAACTAGTCATCATAATAAAATATTTGCTATTTGTTATGATACGTTAGATTAAATGATTTATTCTTATTTGAAATTTGTGAAAATAAATACCTATCATAACAGTAATAAATATCCGGCTATGTTGCTTACTCTTTCTCAAATACTCTTTTACCTTATCCCAGCTCAGTCGGTACGCCTATGGAAAATGATGTTTCTCGTTCTCAAGGTAGGATTCAGCAGTGCCAACTTGTTGCTCTGCTTGAAGTCAAATGTAGAGCTCGTGAAACGACCGTTTGGTAGGTAGAGAGGGGGAAAATACGAGTGGACACGATTTGCTGTGGCTACGGAGAATCTTCACCAGGTTCTTGGCATGCAGCGTTTGAAAGGTTAGGTTTGTTTGATTAATAAATAGGGATTGCAGTTATTAGCTTGAATTCATGAATTTTGAATCGGACCATAATCACAAAACTCGTCCGTCAAAAACTACGTCTCGTGTATCGCCTATACCAAATAATTTGGTACGCCTATGGAATTTCTATTAATAGCCATAGTTCGGGCATCTTCGAGAAGAATTGGTTGTTAGGTAGAGGAAGGCCAAAGTGGTCGTTTCAATATTGGACGAACTCTACTGTTTTATGGAAAGATTTGTGGTTATGTGATCAAACAGATAAATAATGAATTCAGAAAATAGTCAAATGATATTTCTTTTATTCAAAAAGAATCCTTAAATAGACCTAACCTGCGAAATCTATCTTAATTTTATGAAACAGTGAAATAAAGTTGTCAAAACCTTTGCTCAAGTGTAATAAAGTAACTAGTGAATATATGTTTGTGGGTTATACTGAGTTTATGAGCATGAAAAAAAAAATGTTCAAATGAATGGATAAAAGTCATCAAAATACCCGAAAGAAGTGTCAGGCACAAATACGCTCACTTTGTTTAGTTCTGGGTTAAAAAATACCTGTTATTATTTCTCTTGATTGTTCTCGTGCATCCTGGAAGTGTTCTTCAGACATTGAAGATTGCAGCTCCACTGTGGAATGCTCCTTTGTTAATGGCAACGTCACGGATAGGACCTAGGCTGCATTCTGAAGGTGAGTGGTTTTTCCTTGATAGTTTATACTCCTATTTGTCTCTGGATATGTTTTATATTGTCTAATGGTTGATTTGTTTCTTGTATTTTCTCATTTATTGTTTTTCAAAATTTGGTACGCCTTTCTTTTTCAAATATATTTTTTCATCCCTTCAAAGCTTGTTATTTTTCCTCTTGGCAACCCTCACTTTTTGTTTATTTTCACAAATTTTAGGTTTTTGCTAACTTTTTCTTATTCTAAACTATTCTATGGATTTTATTCACAATTTATATTTCTTTAGCTTACATAATATATACAGAGTTTGTTAAAATTCATATTTGACAATTTTCTGTTCTGAAAATGTTTATATTTTATTATTTCCATCAAATGTTTTTGACATGTCGCAGTCATGTCTCCTTCTGATTTGATTTTAGCATACAGGATGTTCCAACGTGAATATTATTTTTATCTACTTGAGATCTAAAGTTTATTCATGAATTTTGATTTCTTTATTTTTTTTATAGGTTTTGCACATTGAATGTATTGTTGGCAAACATACCTATGACAATAGAGAAACTCCAGTGCTGAACTTTTGTGACATGTGCGTTGACTAGAAAATGGTACAAGGTTCCAGAGAAGCAAAATGTATAGAAAAATTGCAAAACAAACATAGCAGGTATTTATGTGATATATAAGTATCATTATATCACTTATTATTCTTTTTTCATCGAACTAATATTTCTCATCATAACAATTTATATATATATATATATATATAAGGAAAAGAAGTGGGCCTAATATTGATTCCTGAGGAACCCCTCTTATCAATTGCCTTTTTTGACGAGATACTCCGCATTCTACCACCTGAAATCTCTCATTCAGGTATGATTCCATCATATCAAGGCATACACACCTCTCATACCATAGAAATATAATTTATTAATGAGAGTTTCATGATTCACACAATCAAATGCCGAGGTTAGATCAGTGAAAACACCAATGTATTTATTCTCAAATGAATCTTGTGAGACAGTTTATTTACCCCTTCTGAAGCCAAATTGGTGTGGACTCAAAATATTCATTTCTAGAAATTCTACTAGTTGTGTATAAATGGCATATTCAAATACTTTCGAGAACGATGGTAATATAGATACTTGACGGAAGATTTTTGCATCAGAGCAGTTACCTTTTTTGTGCATGGGAAGCACTCTACCAATTTTCAGCTCTTGTGGAATATATTCCTCAGTGAGGCATGCATTGATTATATCTGTTAACGGATCAGTTATGTATAGAGGCACTTTTGATGACAAACATATTTACACCTTTTATATCCGCAGTTTTCTTATTTTTAAGCTTGTTCAGTATTATTCTAATATCATCTGAAGTCAAGGGTCTGAAAAACATTGAGTTGTTTATATTATACTGTTTTTCAAGTAACCTGATTGGGTCAGTTCCAGAAAAGTTTTCCAAAGTGGAATTTATATTATTGATGAAGGATTCGTTCATCTGATCTGATTGATGATCTGCCATACTGTTTTACTATAGTTGTCAGTAGATGGACACTAACATCATACAGCAGATCTACTTGAAATCTACTTTGCAATGGCATATTCACATATGTCGCTCAATATCATAGCATGGGGTTGCAGTAGTGAAATAAACAGTATTCGTAGCACAAAAGCGCATTGTTAGATTAATTTTCAGCATGGAACGCAGAGACAGCTGTAAACCAGTTTTCATTAGGGAAAAATTACTATCGGCTCCGTCCATATATATTCTTAAAAGTATAGGTTTTGCTAGATCAAACATCCAAGAAATAGAAACACATGCAACTGCGCACAGTTACAAAACCCGTCATGGTGATCTTTTGCGTATTCCAAATCACAAGACAACAAAATATAAAAAATTACCTGAAGAGATCAAGCAAATTACCTCTGATAAAGTATTTCATGGCAGAGTGAAGCAGCTGCTGCTGCAGAGATGTTACTATAGTTGTGATGAATTCCTGGATGATGATTTCCGATGAGCACCTATTTTTTATTTTTTTCTATTATTCAAAGTGTATTTATACTTATCTATATATATATATATATATATATACACTTATATTGCAAAGTACGACCTTCATCTACCTATTTTATTCGTTTTTATCCTGTTATCATTATATTCATTATTTATAAATAATTATTGACATACCATATGTACATATTGTACCGCAGTGGCAAATAAAGTATTATTATTATTACGGCGTCATAGAGGTCGGTGACAAATGCGGCACAACGCCCACTGCGTCCTCTCACATCCGGATTAAATTGGACAGAACGCGGAACGGCGTTCAATTTTGCATAGTTAATATAGAAGACACTTGATTACTATCACGGATTGTGTGCAATAGCTTTGTAGTGTTGTTTTCTTGCATAAAATGTCGGTTTACTTCTCCACCAGACAGAATTTGACCTTCCCAATTTCATTACAACGCCGCGCGGCGTCATTTTTGCCATAAGAAACTCATTTATTTGTATTTGCTGTGTCACTCGATGTACAGTGTGATGTACAATTTTTTGAGTGTTTTTTTTTTTGGAAGATGCGAATATTTTATTTTAGTGCGATGTTTTTCCAAAAATAATTGGGATATTTTTTTTGAGTTATTGAATGTAAAGACAAAGATACAAATCTGTCTGTGTCACAATGAGAACGATTTCGGATTTCCCTGTCCTTCAACGTGTTAATACATTTTGATAGTACTCTCTTTTTGACCTTTCTAACATTTCCTGATATTGTTTTTAATATTCTTTGTATATTTGTTTGTTTTGTTCAGAAGGGCTTGAATTTTGTGTCTCAAACAGTGTTTCTTTAGCTGCTTTCACTTGGGGAGTTATCCATCTTTTTTGTTCTTTGTGTTTAGTATTTTCTTTTTCGAGTGGAAAGCTTATATTATAGTAATACATGAAAGTGCTTTCAACTATATTGAACTTATCTTTTGCTCTGTTTTTTTCATATATTTCACTCCAGCTTTCATTTCTCAGGAAGTCGTTGAAAGTGGAAATAGTTTTTGTGTTATACTTTCTTATCAGTTTTTCATAATTATTTACCTTAACGTCCTCGATTTCACTGGATGGTCAGATAGTCCTAGTGGTATAGTATAAGCGCTGGCAGAATCATAACTACTGAAGATGTTGTCCAGGGGGCCTATTCTCAAACGATGACATATTATGTCGCATGCGAGATTTCTACATTGTCGAATGAAAAACGCAATTTCTCATTCTCAAATGTCGTATTCGAAAATTTTCTATAGAAAAATTGTAGAGTGGTCTAGAGCAGTCGACAATTTCATGTCGAATGGGAGATGACATATTTGACAGATTTTCTTTATCAATTTCATAGGTTAGAAATGGCAGCTTTATTGATGCGATTGAAAATTTAGAAAATCAAGAAAACTATCAACGGCCTCGAGACAGACAAGGTATTATAGGAATGCGTTCAGGCTTTTATCTGATAGAAAGTTTATCAAAACATTCAGATTAAGCAAGGAATTGGCAAGAGTTGATTGATATCCCGGTACCATTTGTGGAATAGGGACATCGGGCTTCCTCAATACCTCTTGAAGAAAAGGTGAGTTATCAAACACTCTTATAAGTACCTACCATCCAGGTTAAATTGAAGTCCTTATATTTGAAATACTCAAATCAAAATGTTCTTTGCGTAAAACTATAAAGCGAAACTTCTAACCGTGTTCAAACTCAAACCAAGACCACATAGGCACAGAACACATTCGAGAATCGTTAATTCGAGGTTGCCAGCTCATGCTATTCGACAATTTTCATCTCATACGACTTGGATGTCGGAACCAATAGGAAATACCACAATTTGAAGTTGTACGACAATTTCCATCGACAAATGTCGAATTCGACAAAGTTTGGTCGACATTCGAGCATAGACCCCCAGGCAGTTCCCTTTATTGTGAGTTTTTTCATTAATCAGTTGTTGCAAACCAAATGACATGAATAACTGAGTCAATCTCTGTGTACTGAGTTCATTTTTGTTATTAAAATGTTCATTGAAAAAAGTAAAAATATACACATTCAAAAAAGTAAAAATATACACCATGTTCCATTTGAAATTCCTAAGTTGGGGTCGTTTCCCGTGAAACTGGAAATGATGGGAGATACCAATGCCAAGTTTGGATCTCATACCCTCGGAACTCTGGAAACCATGGCTTGCTAAAGAATACGTTGACACCAGGTATATGGGTAAAAGTGATCAGGACTATGTGGTAAATTTTCTCATTATGATGCAAGTGTTTGAAATGCCGCCCCATAAATGTTTTTTCTTCATAATAACCTTTGATTGTGATTCAAAAATCCCAGTCACTCTCTATTTCTCGAAACAGTTTTTTGGATCGGCATCGAGGTATATTTGAAACAAAAATTATAGCTTCACCCTGTCATTTAAAATATTCTTTAAGGAATGGTAAAAAAAACAATCTGTAATTCTAATATATCCATTTAATTTAATTTTTTTATTACTATCAAGTGTCTGTCTTTTTTCGTTTTCTAGTCTGGTATTCTTCAGGATGTCGGTAGGATACATGTTTTCTCAAAGCATCTCTACTCCTAGAGACATGGGCACAAGACTGGCAGGCATGAAAAGCTTCTTCGTGTGTCTCCATATGAACTCGAAGATTGTACTGATTACTTAGATATTTCCCACATAGAAAGCATTTGCAAGTCTCTGAAGAATCTCTTGGAGTGAATTTTTTCATCAAAGAATACGGATTTTCAAATTTTATAGGAATGGATTTGTCCAGTGCTAAAAATAATATTTCAATATTCAGACCATTATAATTATAGTTCACCTCCTAGAGAGGTCATTTGAAAAAAAAGAAATCAGTGAATTCTTCTGTGAATGGGGCTAGGTTTAAACTAAAGGGTTTCTAAGAAAAACATGGTTTAAAACCAAGTTTGCGAAAATCTAGCTTTGAGCACTTTTTTGCCCCATGGTGACTAACAAAAATCAAAGACGTCAAAATATGTATGAAGGTATTGCACATCTTCAAAATAATATTCGTTTTTATGATGCAATACATATAGGAAAATGGACACTGAACTATTAGTACTTTTATTCAAAGAAAAAAAATTTCTTATTGACAAAGTTAAAAAAGTTTAAGATTAATTGTAGGTAAATAATATATAAATCAATTACAGCAACAATATATTAATGAAGTAGTAATTCAGATGCACTGAACCTTCACTGCCACTGCACTTGTGTGTAATGAAGGAAGCGGACACCTGAATATTCTGGAAAATATTTCCCTAGAATCAAGGTGCATGCCATCAGATATTATGCCAGCTAGGCACGACTTCGAAGTGAATTATGAAGATTATAAACAACCACCATATATTCGCAATGAATGGGCCTTTGGTTTTATTTGGATATGCTGTAACTGTAAAATCTGATTGAACCACTCATCATAGATGCTGTTAACACGGAACTCGATTATGGTGGTAACCCAAATCTATTGGTGGATAAGATTTATTTCCAACAAGATGGCACAACCTCATTTCCAATTACAGGTGAGAGAATAATAGCTATCACAACAGTTAGATAGATCATAGAGGACCAATACCCACGTCCAGCTCGCTCAGTGATCTTGGGAGAACTACAAATGGATGCTAGACAATCACTAGAGATTATTGATTTCCCAAGGTTCAAGAGGAATTTTAAAATAAACTTCACCACTGTTGGGGAATCAATGGGGATCATTTTGAACTTGTTTTGCGAATATATTTTTGTTGTCTCGACGATTTTCTCCGAACCCATTTTTCTTGTTGTTATTGAGGGTGTATGTTCTTAAATGGCCCACGTGGTTTAAACAATGTCACTGTCTCCCTTTATTATACTGTTATGGAAAATCATTACATTGTTTGGAAAAACTATATCATAGTCAGGTGTTCTTTGGTTGTCTAACTTATGAAATGCATTTCTAATTAAGTTTGTCTTTGAAATAATTTTTGGAAAACGTCTCAGATCAATTCAGTGACTTACATGGAACAGTCTTGTCATCGAAATATGTATGCATTTTATAGGTTTCATTTGCATTGAAGTCAGGAACAGGAATTCTGTTATCAACTTGTCTTTTCGTGTTAATACTTTCGATTCGTTTTCGGTCCCTAAAGTTTTCCAAATTATCACAAATTCTTTCGTTCGAATATTTTCCAGTTACTTCATTTCCAATGGTTGATGAATCATTTCGTATTTGTTGGTCAGGTACCTGTAGAAAAAAATATATAACATTTATTTTGAAATAAAGAAAAAACTTAATTATAAGGAAGGTTTTGAAGATCCATTGAATTCCCGACTATTTTATTACTTTCTTACCCATAAAAATATATAGAAAAAGTTGAATGTATATTACCGAACAACGCAATATATAAAACCATGATTACAAAAAAATACAGGATTGTGGCTTAATTTAAAAAAATTATATTAATTGGCTTCAGATCAACAACTATCACTAGTGATTTGTTTTTTAAACTGATTTTAGCTCCAAAATTATTTTTGACCATTTCTGAAATGTGTTTGATGTTACATTTCAACAAGCTACATCATCTTATATAGATTTGAAATAATGGAAAGAAATTCAGTATATCAATCAAATAGGTACTATGATAATTATTTTTAGTTTTAAAATTATATATATATATATATATATATGTATATATATATATATATATATATATATATATATATATATATGCTCATATAATATCAATTCCTTTGGAACACATCATAAATTTATCCTTCTGCACAGGAATATATCCTGAGGCATTGAAAGTTGGATATATTAGATATATTTACAAGAAAGGTGATAAGGACGATATGACAAACTATAGACCGGTCTCTCTACTTTCAAATGTGAATAAAATATTTGAAAAAATTATATACAATAGGTTATCAATTTTCTTGGAGATAAATAATGTATTAACGTCTAAACAAAATGGCTTTAGGAAGGGGAAAAGCACAATGAAGGCTGTCTATCAGGCATTGTCAAAAATATTGAACTCTATAGATAACTATAAAGAAACTGCAGCATTGTGTCTGGACCTTTCCAAAGCGTTCGACTCTGTGGAACATGATATACTCTGCAACAAACTGGAGCATTATGGAATAAGGGGAGTCCCACTACATTTGATCAAATCTTATCTCACTAATAGGAAACAGCGAACGGCTGAATATAACAATGAAGGTGTTCTGATAAAATCGAATGAAAAATCCGTGCGGAGGGGGGTACCGCAAGGCTCCATTTTGGGTCCCTTGTTGTACATTCTATATGTTAATGAGCTGCCGAACGTAGTGGCACAGGAAATGGTTCTTTATGCAGATGATACATCTTTAATATTTCGAGAACAAACAAGAGATGAATGTGAAAGTCAAATTACAGAATCATTAGGGAAACTCGAGACCTGGTTTACAGAAAACAATCTAATGCTAAACATAAACAAAACTAAACTGATTCGTTTCAATAGAACAAGTCATAATCTCTTAGTTAAGTTTAACAATCAAGCAATATCATCAGAATCCAGTGTATCTTTTCTGGGGGTGAGCTTGGATCACAAATTGGACTGGTATGAGCACATAAACAATACAGCAAAAAATATGGCAAAATATAGTTATGCACTGAAGGTCCTCTCGAATAATGTAGATGTCAATACTGCATTAATTGCTTATCACTCATTTGTTCACTCTAGAATGGCATATGGAATAATTTTTTGGGGGAATTCAACACATGTAAGTCTTATATTAGGTATTCAAAAAAAGTGTCTAAGAAATGTATTCGGAATGGGACCAAGAACAAGTTGTAAAGATATGTTTATCCAAAGAGGTATTTTAACAGTAATTAGTTTGTATATATTAGAAGCTGTCATATTTGTAAAAAGAAACCCAGAACTTTTTGAGGAGCATATAATAAGTCATAACTATTCCACAAGAAATAAAAATGACCTTCGTGCAGACAAAACAAAATAAAGTTATGTTCAGGAAAATGTTAACTTCTCAATCATAAAAATATGGAATAAAATTCCTATAACATTAAGGAACCTAGATGACAGTCAAATAAAAAAAGGTTGAAAACAATACTTGTCTCTAAAGCCTTTTATAACCTCAACGAATTTTTCAATGAAAATATACCTATCAATTGAATCTATCTCATCAAATGTGTCAATCGTGAATTTTTATATGTCTTCATCATTTATTATTGTTATTATTATGTACGATATTTTAATCATCTTAATTATCTACTGATTCTAGTCTGCATTGCGAAATTGTGTATATGTAGTTCTTTAGTTTTAAATTTTAATTTGTAAATTTTATCTCCAATTATACGTACCTAAGTGCTAATGTTACAAATGAAATATGTATAAAAAAATATTTGTTGACATGTTCTACATCCCTTTACGTGGATTTTTATGGAACTAATAAACTCTATCTATATATATATATATATATATATATATATATATATATATATATATATATATATATATATATATATATATATATATATATATATATATATATATATATATATATTATATATATATATATATATATATATACAGGGTGAGTAAAAAAGACCGACAAACTCCAATACAGATTCCTCACCACATTTAGAGGTGAAAAGTTGCTATCAAGGTATGTCCTTAAAATTTAATTTGTTTTCTCCAAAATTCCTGAAGGAAAAAATTTTAAACTCGGTACACTAATCAAGGTTTATCAACGTGCTAATTTGAAGTTATAATTTTTTATTTTTGTAAACCAGTGGCGCAGTTACGATGGTATGTTGTCATATGTTCCTTCATATTTTCTTGGGACAAGTGAATGGACAAATGAGCGTTTGACATCAGTTCGGCTCATCGATACTCAACCTAAAAGTCATAACATTCCATGTGCCTAAAAGTAAGGTTATTGAGAATAACTGAAGATATGTCCTTAGTAGAGACATAATTTCCTATGTGCAATAATCGCATAATGCTATTTTCTTACAACATATCGGAATATGTGTCAACCTCCTAAACATTTTTTAATGTTGGGAGAATTGGAAACATAGTACGGGTGAGTCAGAATGAGACCGATTACTCCATTTTTTCATTCATCATATTATTTGATCGAATCGATGTTGTGGATTCACTGATATGTTACCATACTTTCTTGCATATGATTTTTTTGACAGATCAACTGACAAACCCAACCTCAAATTCATAATACTCCACTTAGATAATAGTTAAGGCTTGAAATAATTTTTGCGAAAAACTGAAGATAAGTACTCTTAATTTGTTGAAGTTTATGTTGGAGTATCATTATCAAAGCCATTTCTGATTGAATTATCTAGGAAAATATCATCCAATCAACATGTTTTTGTGTATTAAAATCTATATACTTAAATGATTTCTTTCGATTCGTGATAACTAGTTGCAAAGTCGAGCCTTTCATGCTAGTTTGTGGTAGGCTGTTCAGTACACCACTGATCAACGCATAAACCATACACGAAATTAGGAACTAAAAAAAACGTAGCCTTTTTTCATTGTTCCCAGTAGAAACTTACATTAGACATAATTGACAGTAACCCAAAACAGTTTGTATTATTGTCAAGTCATCTGTCATCATTTCAGTCAGTGAACATATATCGTTTCAAAATGAATTATTCATTTGAAGAATATACAGATATGCATTTCGTTCTTGGTGAAACAGGGGAAATGCCAGAACCGCTGCTGAATTATATCAACATAGATATCCAAACAGACATCATCCACATTTCACTACTTTTATAGCTGTGCATCGATGATTGAAGGAAACGGGGTTCTTTAAATTCAGTAAACCCCATTGTGGTGCGAATAGAACAAGAAGAGATAATGTTACGAAAGAACAAATTCTTGAACGATTAGCAGCAGATCCTTCTACCAGCACTCGGGCTATTTCGTATAGGTTACAAGTGTCACAATCAACAGTAAGTCGGGTAGCACGTGAACAACTATTGTATCCATTTCGCCTACAGAAGGTGATGGCCCTAGATGCTGGTGATTATGGCCCTCGTAGATTTTTTTGTGAATTGTTTTTGAGGATGAATGAAGGAGCAAATGACTTTCCTAGATGATGAACAAAATCCGCATGGAATGTTTCAAAAAGGCTACCAACAAAAGTTTTCAGTGAATATTTGGGTTGGAATTATCTAAAATCGTATCGTTGGACCTTCTTTCTCCCCGTTTGAATGGGCAGAACTACCGAGTGTTTCTTGAACATGTTTTACCTGGGCTACTTGAAGACGTACCTCTATTGGTTCGTCAAAGAATGTTGTATCAATATGACGGAGCACCGGCCCATTTCCAACGAATCGTTCGGCAATTTCTTGATCAAACATTCCATGATCGGTGGATATGTAGACGTGGTCCCATACATTGGCCTGCACGTTCTCCGGATTTAAGTCCACTAGACTATTTTGTTGTGGGGATACCCTAAATCCCTAGTGTGTGAAACACCTGTAGAATCTGTGGAATATTTAACGGCAAGAATTTTAGCAGCATGTACGATAATAATACAGGATACACCAGGAATATTACAAAGCGTGCGACAGTCGATGATACGGAGATGCCAATTGTGTATTGAACAAAATGGTGGTCCATTTGAACATTTGCTTTAATGCCTTGTTTGTTTCTATGTAGTGTACCTACTAAACCGTTTCTATCATTTAAGTAGATATTAGGTAATACACAATAATTGTTTTTCTTCATCAAAAACATGTTGATTGGATAATATTTTCTAGATAATTCAATCAGAAATGGCTTTGATAATGATACTCCAACATAAACTTCAACAAATTAAGAGTACTTATCTTCAGTTTTTCGCAAAAATTATTTCAGACCTTAACTCTTATCTAAATGGAGTATTATGAATTTGAGGTTGAATCAGTGAATCCACGACATCGATTCGATCCAAATAATATGAATGAAAAAATGGAGTTATCGGTATCATTCTGACTCACCCGTACTATGTTTCCGATTCTCCCAACATTAAAAAATGTTCTGGAGGTTGACACATATTCCGATAATTTGTAAGAAATTAGCTATGCAATTATTGCACATAGGAAATTATGTCTCTACTATAAGAACATATCTTCAGTTATTCTCAATTATCTCAGAAAACTCCACTTTTAGGCACATGGAATGTTATGACTTTTAGGTTGAGTATCGATGAGCCGAACTGATGTCAAACGCTCCTTTGTCCCAAGAAAATATGAAGGAACATATGACCACATACCATCGTAACTACGCCACTGGTTTACGAAAATAAAAAATTATAACTTCAAATCAGCACGTTGATAAACCTTGATTAGTGTACAAAGTTTCAAATTTTTTCCTCAAGGAATTTTGGAGAAAACAAATTAAATCTTAATTTTTTTCGTATTTTCAACACCCTGTATCTCAGTGGGGATGCATTTATTTTAGGACATACCTTGATAGCAACTTTTTACCTCGAAATGAGGTGAGGAATCTGTAGTCGGAGTTTGTCGGCCTTATTCTGACTCACCACTTACCAAATAAGTGCGAAAGTTTTTAGAGGGTGATTCTTGTCGAAAATTAAAGGGGGTCTTTATGTAAACAAAAGCTCTTAGGCCTTTCCTTGAAAAATTACACGCTTCCAAAAATGAGAAAAAAAATAGTTTTTTTTTTCTTGGAATTGCTGAAAGTTGAAGATCTACCAATAAAAAAGCTACCTATGAATATTTTTTTAATTTTTTTGTAATGAAACACAACCCCAATTCCATTTTTTACCAGAACTTTTAAACGAAACAAAATTTCTCAATTTAAAAATATATGTTGAAAAGAACGATTCATTGCAAAACTTTTTAATTCCTGTGTTGTGTCCGTAAAAGCAATAGTTTCCTGATAAAAAAATAAAATACAACATTGTGCATGAACGGATCTTCTGTAACTGGAATCGAAAAAATCTAGTAGGTGGGTATCACGTTTTGTTTGCACAACTTGTGACTTCAATCGTAGTATTTCAAAATCGAAAAAATCTAGAAGGTGTCAAGTTGCTTTGATTTCTATGTGGTAGTTGAAAGTTCAATTGTGTCTTTTGAACCATCAATATGAATAATTACACTAACGCTGAAATGGCCGATATGCATTTTATGTATGGTCATGCCAATGGAAATTCTTTGGAAGCTAGAAGGCTCTATGCAGAGATGTATTGTCAGCGCGTGATAGCTCATCACACAATTTTTCACATCTTCACCAACGTCTCTGTGAAAGGGGGACTTTTAAAAAATGAACAACTTATTGTGGTCGTCCACGAGTAATAAGAACGATGGCACTGGAAGAAGAGGTTCTCAATATGATTGAAGATCGTCCGGAATTAAGTACAAGACAAATAGCTAACACACTTAATGTTAGCAATGAACTAATATGGAAAATTTTAAAGGATCACTAATTGTATCATTACCATATTCAACGAGTCCAGGCACTTTTGCAGCGAGATTTTCCCCATCGAGTAGACTTTTGTTAATGGAGTCTTCAAATGATTACCCAAAATGCTCAATTTTTAGAAAACGTAATATTCACTGACAAATCCAACTTTTCAAGGCAAGGTATTACAAATTTCCATAACAATCATCTATGGGCCGAAGATAACCCACATGCAATTCAAGAAGGTCGGTATCAATATGAATTTTTAATTAACGTGTGGGTCGGAATTATTGGCGAAAATATTATTGGACCGTATTTTCTACCGTTAAGGCTAATTGGTGCAACCTATACACATTTTCTCATGGAGCAGCTTCCCATTTTACTTGAAAATGTTCCACTAGCAATTCTACCACGAGTGTGGTTTATGCACCATGGTGCGCCTGTCTATTTCAGCAAAACTGCTCGTCAGTACTTGGACGACGTGTATCCAGATCGTTGGATAGGCAGTGCAGGACCTCAACCTTGGCCTCCCAGATCTCCAGACTTAAACCCCTTGGACTTTTTCATCTGAAGTCCTTGGTTTATACGACCCCCATTGAATGTGTGAATGATTTAAGAAATCGCATGATTGCAGCCTTCGAGACAATCCAAAACACACCAGGAATATTTCAACGTTTGCACCAGTCTATGAGATGAAGACTTGATTCCTGTCTAATGGTTGGAGGTGGTCATTTCGAGCAGTTTTTATAACTCGTTTCGTTTGATCTTGTTGCCTTTTTCTTTGTTGTAATACACATAATTTTTTGTTTGTATTTTTAATTAGATATTATTAAAATTAAACACGGTACTGGTACATGCCTGCATTAAAAGTTAAAACAAGCGGAATAATTTTAAAATACTACGATTGAAGTTGTGCAAACAAAACGTGACAGCCACCTACTAGATTTTTACGATTCCATTTACAGAAAATCCGTTCATGCACAATGTTGTATTTTATTTTTTTATGAGGAAACTATTGCTTTTACGGACACAACCCAGGAGTAAAAGTTCTGCAATGAACCTTTCGTACCAACACATATTTTAATTGAGAAATTTTATTTTGTTAAAAAGTTCTGGTAAAAAATGGAATAGGAGTTGCATTGATTTGTTTGAATGTTTCCCTTTTCAACAGGAGTTGCATGTTTCACCCCTTTAAAAGATCACAACAAAATTAAAAAAATAATCATAGGTAGCCTTTTTATTGGTAGAACATGCCCACAAAATGCCATTTCTTCAACTCTCTCCCAATTCAGCATCCCTCCTACCATCACTTCGCCCCAGAAAATTTTTATGGGGGGCATGTCTGTAGCATTGTCGACATCGATATCACAAGTTCCCGTATCCAATGTGAGTAAACTTATGATACTTTTTTGAATAGGCACGGGCTCTTGGTCTATTTGTAGTACGGAGCTTGTGGCTCAGTGGCACGAGCGTTAGTCTTGTGTCCACTGTTTCCAACCGGCGCAAGTTCGACTCCCGCAGTGGTGAAAAATTTTTCATGGCCCCAAGAGTGGTTTTGGATCCCACTATAAAAGGTAAGGTCCCCGTGATCTTAACTCGTATGAGTTCTCATTACTTCTGAGGGTTGGTCAAACAACTAAGAAAGCGGTTAAAAAACAATTTTACAATTATATTTTTTTTACTTTTACTTAAAATAAGTTGTTGAAAAATTGAAATCGGTCGATCTATGACGCATCAAGGCTTGCTCCAATAAAGTGCATTAAAACCTTCAAATTGCATTTAAGCAAAAACTAAAGATCCGACCGCGCCTATTTTTTACAAATAAAGTATTTATCAATCTCTACTAGATCACGAAGAGTCAGCGCTACAACTTGAAAAATAGTGGTAAAATTAATAAAAAAAACGCTGATTTTTTCGGTTTTTCTCCGTTACTAATAATACGATCGAGTCATGCTAGGGCTCATTTTTCCCCATTTTGATTCATTACAATTCGTCCATTAAGAGCATTGAGATTGCTTCATTAGTTTTCATGTTACAAGCGAAAAACTAAAAAAAACGCGATTTTTTGCTCTTAAATGTTTATAACAAATTAAGCAATGATAGTTGAGAGTAGGAAACATAACAAGTTATAAAAGTAACCAAAGACTCTCACTTCACTAAATGATTTTCACTAAACAATAATCCAATTTTTTTAATTGATGCGGCTGATAGTTGAGGAAAATCCATATTGAAGTGAACAAAAGACACTCAATTCACTAAATGATTTTCACTAACTGAGTTTACAAAACCACGACAATAGATTGATTTGTTGAAAATATAAACAGGATGTTCATAAAATCAGATGTGGAATCATCTGCGACTGAAAGATAAACTTTAGTCACTATCTTCCATCGTCAAGATAACCTCTTGTGGGGTATTCATGTTGAAAAGGGAAACATTCACAAAAAATAACTTCATTTTAATCGTGGATTTTTCAATTCACAGAAAAATCTTTCTATCAATATTCAATTGAGAATGTTTCCCTTTTCAACACGACAATAGCTTTTTCAAGTGGACATAATACTAACTGATCAATCAACTGATGTATCATGTTAAATAGTCAAAGTTTAAACATTTATAAATGCAAAAAGTCGCAATATTTGCTTAATGACCAGATCAATTAAAATAATTCTCCTTTGTTGAATTTGTTTTACTGAAAATTAAACAGGTCATGTATATAATCTCCATTCTACTTAGCCTCATTTCTAATAAATACCTTAATATCCTTAATATTCCTAATTAGATTCATATATACCTGCTACTATCTGCATTGACTATTTAACATGCTACATCGTGATTGATGAGTTAGTATTATATCCACTTGAAAAAGCTATTGTATAGCGAAACACGTATCGTGGTTTTGTAAACCCAGTTTAGTGAAGTGAGTGTCTTTTGTTTAATATAGATTTTCATCAAGTATCGGCCGCTTCAATTAAAAATATAACAGGATATTATTTTTGTCATGAAAAAATCTCAGATTGGCCTAACTTTCCTTGGAACTTTTATAACTTAATTTTTCCAGAATTAGAGTACATAAAAATATATCGTGAATTTTGATATGAACTAAGTTAACTTATGGCTTGTTTTTTCCAAATGAATTGCAAACCCATGAATTCCATACAAACATACCTAATTGGTGAATTCTGCGGAGTAAATTAAAAAGTAGGAAGAAAACTTTGGGACATATTTAAAAAATGTAATTCTGTAGGATAGTCATAGTCTAGTAGTAAACGCACAAAAGAATTATTTCCCCATATAACAGAAACTATAAATTTTTTACCTTCATATCACATAGACCTTGTATCCTCAACATTTTGGCAACAGACAGCAAACTCGGAAGTTGTTCTTGGGAAACCACACACTGACCTCGATATATGAAAGATAAGATGGCTTTCACTTCCTCAAAACTAACATTATGTAAAATCACAACTGGATGTGATGACTTTACTTCCTGAAAATAAATATATTTTCTTATCAACATATATCTGAGAGGTTCCTATGAATAAAGCTCTCCTACTTTAAACTTCGTGTGCCTTTTTTGAAATATATTCATTAGGTTTATATTTTTTTGTCCACTTCACTGCTTAGCATTTTTTAATTGGAAGAATAGTTTTGACAAAAAAAGTCAAAAACCCTATGTTCCCTTAAAATTGACTATTTCTCAAATAGTAAAAAATCTAAAATACGACTGTTGCTTCACGAAAAGCGAATTGTTTTTTATAAAAGAATATTATGGTCGGAGAAATGTCTCAAACTATTTCTCACTATACAAAATACCATGGAAATCAAAAAAAAAATTATTGAAAAACAAACTATCTGGCATTAAATACAAGCAATCCAGATGAAAACTAATAAATCCCAAAAAAAATCTGTCTTTTCGGTAAGCACAAAAATATAAAAACTTTGTCAAGGTTGATTTTATTTGAATATTGAAGTTGCCAAAGGTGAATTTACATAATAATGAAACTGCACTTGATGGTATTGCATATAAATAAATCACAGCCAACTTCTTGAATGTGATTTAAAAATAAAATCAGTCTATGATGTGTCTATTTATAACTCCCACAGCGGCATACATTGTAATATCCCATAAAACACACTCATATACTTATTTTACCTGGAACAATTGAAGAAAATAAACACTACACATAGCCAGTATGATTTTGTGAGCTTTCACTTGCTGAGCTCCCACAGATAGGGTAACATCTGTTAAAACATCACTCTCAAAAAAACATGGTAAATTTCGTATTAATGTTGTTTCGTGGTAATGCCATCTTAAAACAAATTGTTGGTCAGACATATCTACGGTCAGTGTGTGATAAGAAAAAAACATACTAGCCAAGTGGCCCAGAATTGTCCAGCTGGCTATTTTTAAGTTTCCTGGAGAAAGGAACAGGTGCCAGCGAATTTGTTAGCTTAGCTATTAATTTGTTTCTCCAAAGATAGCATCAAAATAAACATGGCAAAAAGTCAAGTCAGTGGATGACAATGGTCTAGTTATTATAATATAAATATTCCAATGGCCATAGAATTTTGAAAAATAAAATAAATGTTCATGTCACATAAATGAATGACATACTGATTTTTATAATAACTACTGAATAAATTGTATTCTGAAAATTGATTAAGTATTGTGATTGTATCGTTTCCGCGTTCTGCATAGTCTGAAAGCAATATCACATTAGGTATACAAATTTCCAACATATTTATACTAAATCTCTTTTGAGATTTTTTTTTTTCATTAAATAATGTTTATCTAATCTTTCTTTATATATTGGAATTATTTCAAGTAGTCTCTCGAAGTAGCTTTTCGTTTTTTTTTAAATAATTGTCATCAGTAATACTTTTCTGGGTAATGACCGTTTGAAAGTTCAATGACCTCAAGATTTTCAGTTGTTTTATTAAATATCGGCACTACTGAGACTGAACGGAAGTACTATTTAACATTTTGGTTTAGAGGTATCAAAGTACAAGATAAGCTAGTAGAGACATAGATAAAAAACTGATGGCGCGGCCAGTAGGAAAGGTAGATTTCAGAATGTATTTATTGATTCTGAAATTGTCATCAATCAAGCTAATGAATTAGGGCGGGGTTGGTTGCTTTTTGGGCAGTATCTCGCTGCTTGTAACCCACTACATGTACGGGGTTCGGGCCGTGGAATGACGGGTATAAATAATGAAGCCATCGGGTGTTTGCCTCCACGTAGCACCGCCTGGATAGGAAATAGCAAGATCATACATTCTTGCTATTTCCTAACGAAATTTCACCCCAACGAAGGTACCAGGAACTAAAGCATGGAGGGATGAAACCTGTTCTCTGTGGTGTACGGGGGGCGAGTATGTCCTGATGCGCCAGACCATACGCGGAAACCCGGCTGGTACAGACCGCGTTTTTAGCTAGTAATACTCTAGACATACGTGAGGGCTTGCCGACTAGACGAGAACTACAATAAAAATTATATTTGAGGAACTGCAGGATGTTGGACAAAAAAAAACTATTCTACGTCTTCGCTAACGTCTTTACGACTACATTGGAACAATGCAATTATAGTTCCGTACGTAAAGAAAGTCAACCTACCTTAGGCGTATTTATATTATAGCTCTGAAGAAGTGAGAAATATACTCGCGAAGACGTAAAATATATTTTTTTGTTCAACACCCTGCAGTCCCTCAAATATAAGTAATTTGGACGCAATCATAGAAATTCAATGAAAATCTCCCCAAGTTCAAGGTGGAACAGCATAAGCCGAAGACTGCATGACTAGTGGGTGGACTAGTTACGATGCGATATCTGGCGCCCCCGGATTCATTTGCCTTCCTGCGGCATGCGGGGCTCTGTCGCAAGTGACTGTCTTTCCCCAGCTTCTCGTGGGGTATTATGATTGAACACGGCAAACAGAGCGAGGAAATCTCCCCAAAAACCATGGGAGGACGCGGAACTGAGGGTCGTTAGAGAGGCAGCAGTGCCTCACAACGAAACCTTGGTGAAAATTCTACCCAGATGAGCCAAAAGCTCAAGGCTCTTCAAATAAACCTCCAACATTCAAATGAAGCCACAAGTGTGCTTAGAAGGAAATTTATTGAAGAAAACCTTCATGAGCCCTGGATTAATAGAGGACGAATGCAAGGACTCGCAATAAAATCATGTAAGGTACTTTTTTGCAACACTCATGAAAAGCCACGAGCAGCCATATTGCTCGCACCCAACAGTAAATTTACTCCTGTTCCAGAGTTCATCACTGGAGATTTGGCAACCGCCATCGTGGAAGTGCCAACTGAAACAGGCAAGAAGCAGATTGTTATTGCCTCGGCCTACTTCCTAGGGGACTCGCCGTCACATCCACCAGTCCAAAGCCTCATCAGACGGTGTCATAGAGGAAACACGCATGAGGTGAGTACCTTTGAGAATATTTGTCTGCGACTAATATAGACATTGTCAATAAAGATAACAAACCCACTTTTATAAATGCGATCAGAAAAGAGGTTCTTTGAGGGATGCTTATAAAGAACATCTCGAGAGACAGTTGGAGGACCACCATATATCCATTGATTCAGCTGAGGAACTAGATACAGCCTCCAAGTAGCTTCAAATGATATAATGAAAGCATATGAAATCAGCTGCCAAGAAAAACAAAAGGCATCAATGGAGACGTGCCTTGGTAGAATAAAGAGCTAGCCAAACTTAGGAAAAAAGTTAAGAAACTCTTCAATAGGGCTAAAAGTTTAGGACACTGGGAAGACTACAAAGCGGTTCTTTCTGAGTACAACAAGGAACACAGATAATCCAAAAGAAGAACATGGAGGCAAATGTGTGAGGGGATTACAGAATTAGCCCCAGCCTAACGCCTCCAGAAAGTTATTTCTAAAGAACATACCGACCTCATGGGTCTGATCAAAAAGCCGAACGGTGGATTTGCAGAAAAACAGAAGGAAAGCATAAGTCTTCTCATTCAGGCACACTTTCTTGGGTCCAAGGTTGTTGAAGACGAACTGCAAAGTGCTCCGCTGGAAGGGGTTGTCACCAACCCCAACAGAACCAGAAGGAAAGCATGAGTGTTCTCATTCAGGCACACTTTCTTGGGTCCAAGGTTGTTGTAGACGAACTGCAAAGTGCTCAGCTGGAAGGGGTCACCAACCCCAACAGAACCAGCAGGAGCCTAGCGGAGAAAATCTTCACCACCCAAAAGATCAAATGGGCCATTAAGAGCTTCAAACCTTTAAATCGGCCGGAAAGGACGGAATATTTCCCGCCTTATTACAAAATGGCCTTGAAATAATAGAGCCCTTCTTAAAAGGCTGTTCAAGGCCAATTTCATTTTCGGTCACATACCGAAAGCTTGGAGATAAGCTGCAGTGGTGTTCATATCAAAGACTGGGAGACGTCCAGCAAACGAACCAAAGTCTTATCGCCTCATCAGTCTCACCTCCTTTCTTCTGAAAACAATGGAGAAAATTATAGACTGTTATATAAGAAGTGAAATCCTTTTGGACAGATGCTTAGTTGAAAGCATTGAAAAGACATACTTGGCCAAAGAAATGGCTCTATGTGCATTCATAAATATAGAGGGTGCTTTCGATAACACCTCACATGACACAGATTGCTAGAGGAAAGGAATATAAACACCTCATTGCCGTCCTTCGGAGGGGACGTTAAGATGTCGGTCCCGAGTTCATTTGTTGTTGAGCTCGTTAAAGAACCCTACCTCTGAAACAACAAAGGATTCGGCCAAATTTCCGGTTGGGAGGAGTGTGCTCACCGGCGTCGGTGATTAGCCTTGGTAGCAGAAATAGGCAGACGTTGAATAAAAAAAGAAAGGAAGGAACACCTCACTGATCAGATGGATACATGCAATGCTGAAAAGCAGACTCATTGTAGCTGCTCTCGGAGAGGAAATGGTCAGAATGACAGCGGAAAAAAGTTGTCCCCAAGACAGACATTATATCGCCTTTATGCTGTGGTCACTGACCGTGGATAATCTGTAATCTGTAATTACGACTCAAGGTTACGCTGATGACCTGGTCGTCAATATTAGGGGCGAACATGAAGGGATAATATCCAATCGCATGCAGCCCTAAATATAATCAGAAGCAGGGACTAAATGTAACTCCTAGCAAACAGTGCTGGTTCCATTCACAAAGAGGCGTAAGTATGAACTGAAAGCCCCAACCCTGAATGCGACTCAGCTAACTTTTTCCAATGAAATCAAATACCTGGGCGTCATAATCGACTAGAGACTAACATGGAAGTCATATTATAAAAATATCCTTTCCAAGGCTACAGCGGCAACCTGGACATGCCGCAGAGTTTTTGGCAAGACATGGGGTTTGAAGCCGAAAATTATATCCTAGTTATATCAAACCCACCTCATTATAGTATGGTGGCCAAAAACCCAACAGCACTCGGCTCAAATCAAGCTGCAGAAAGTTGAAGGCTGGAAATCTGATTGGACATCTCAAGATTCTGGAAAATATTCCTCTAGAATTCTGGTAGTACAAGCCATCAGATATTACGCCAGCTAGGCACGACTTTGAAGTGATTATAAACAACCACCATATATTCACAACGAACGGGCCTCAACTAGAAAGGAATGCATCAGTATGGTATACTCATGGTTCCAAAATGGACGACAGGGCTGGAGTGGGAGTAACAGGTCCTAGTTTTAGGCTCTCAAAATTCTAGGCAAAGCCCCAACAAGCAGAAACCCATGCTATAGAAATTTGCGCCCAAGAATGCCTTGAAAGAGGCTTCAGGGGGGCAAAGATCTATATACTATCAGACAGCCAAGCAGCACTAAAAGCTCTAAAGTCGCACACTTGCGAGTCTAGACAAACTTGGGACTGCAAACTCTCCCCAAGACAACTGGCTACGAATAATCAGGTTACTCTGATTTGAGTGCCAGGTCACAAGGGAATCAAACGCAATGATGAAACGGACAGCCTTGTCAATTTTCTGGCCCAGAACCCTTTTGCGGTCTTTCTAAAGCCCACATCAACGAAGAGTTTCGGAGCATACAGGGTGGTAAAAAAAAATATGTACTCTTATAAATGGTCATTTACAGCGATTTTTTATTTGTTCATACATCTTAGACAAAATATTTTTAAATAAAAGTTGTGGAGCTCATGAAGCTCTATAAAAAGACCTATATAGTTTGCTAATATTGGTATGAAAATGAAAGATTGACATTTTTTTCAGTCTTTTAACTGTTTGAAACTACTGGACCGATTTGGCCCATCTTAGAACTTAGCCGAAGTATCGATGGAAAGTATTTTTGTGCCAAATTTTTCGTTCCATTCGGTTGAAAAATGTGGCCTATACCTTGTCTATAAATTTCGTTATATCCCATATATATATATAGAGATGTACACGGTCATTGTGAATCCCGTGAAGCATATGAACGAGACGCAGTTTAGCCCGGAGTAACCTTGTTAGTCCCGATATCGGGCTCAACAAAGTATCACCCTGTATCTCTTCACTGGGTGATCAGAATTGAATGCAGGTCATTTCCCCATGTTTTAGATCGGGATACACAATATACCATTTCCATAACCAACATACGCGATATAGTTCTTTGGTTCGAACCGTAGGGGGCGCTTTCCGTATATAGGGATATACACTGCAGAATTATATACTTCTTTGTAGAGCCCACAAACTTTTGTAGCGTTGTGTAGCCCTAAGTTTGGCAACATCGTAATCGCTGCCTTCATGAATGTAATATATGAATTGCTGGATCCGTGATCTGTCCTAGCGCAAGGACTAGTTCATAATTGAATATGAAAAATATTTATCGTTCATTTTTCAGATTAGGGAATTTGAGTTTGAAATAGTTACAATTCTTTTTCTAAGGGGAATTTTGTGCGATCAATCCATCTACATAAAGGATGGTTGGAAAAAAGTACAAAATAACCAATATTGTCTTAAAAGCCTTATTCTTCAGTTTTCATCGTAGATTTAATTTTTGTGCGTCAAACGATAAAAATACATTTACACTGATGTAGACCATATAGGGGAGACGGTCTACCAAGAATATTAGGCATATATAATTTCCAACTGAGGAGCGATATAATGATTTCAACCATGGTGAAGATTGGATATCGAAATTCTCAACAATTTTTTGAGGCAGAGGAATTTTTTTATTGACTTTCTTGAAATTTCAATTTTGCGGTCTTTTGAAAGTAAAATTTATAGAACTTTTCATGTTTTTTTTTGTTATTAAGTCCACTTACATCAATTGATAAAAAAGGGGGTAGGAAAGAACAGTTCACCTATACAAAATAGGTTGAACCACCTGAAATCATCACATTAAATTCAAGCCCAGATGAGTCTGTTGAGGAAAGAGATTCTGCATTGTACACAGGGATTACTCTCATTAGTTTTAAATTGCGGAAAAATATATACACATAAAGTTCCGGTTCATTAATTGATTTTTTCAATCTTAGAAAGCTGCAACATCGACAATAGTGAAGTTATAACTCGACAATATGTATTTTTTTGTTGGTAATTCAAAGATCTGGTTGAATGTTCATTGGTACCATATAGGTACCATTGAAAAAGTATTTGTTCTCTATAAAATCTGATTTTGTAATGCTTGATTAAGATTATCCCTGTTTTATTTGGATAATAAAAAAATATTACTATCAGGGAGGGTGCTTAGAGATCGATCGTGAATAAATGACAAAGAATTAAAATACAAGTAGTATATATTTCGTCCGATTGAATTAAAATATGCAGAAATATATGATGGAAAAAATATATCAGGAAAGCTAGTTTCAGGAACAACTAGTGATAACAAAATTGAGCAATTTTTTTTTTTGTGCATGTTTTTCGACCATAGATATCTTTGATGTGGGAACGAATCAGAACCAAACAAAAACTGAACTAATTGCTGATGAGTACTCAAATTTTTTTGGGGTATTCCAATCACATGAAACCATTAATTCACTGGGCATAAAAACTAAAAATCTATATTTTCACAATTAATATTTCCATGGAAAACTGTCTAGAACAATCAACGGCAAATTTTATGTGAGCAGCAGTTCGTAGAGTAATATTTTTTTCTTTTATCGGAAAGTTTTTATTATCTTTTGAGTATTGATATTAATGAAATATTGAACAGAGATTCATTATCCACTTTTTTCCTATCTTACTTTCAAATTAATATTTATAACTCCGAAATTACAGAATGAACTATCAATTTCATGAATATATGAGGATATAGAATTTGTTGTTCCTCCTCTTCCCGCTAAGGAAGCGATCGACGGTACTAAAAGCCTGAACAAACAAGTGGGATGAGAGTTGGTCATCTTATTTTTACTCCATATTTGACCCTGAATGGAAGTAACATTATGTTCTCATGAAGTTCTGATCGGTTCTATTTCATGAATTATTCATAAAAATAATGTTTATTATGCCGAATAGGATTCAATCATTCAGAAATACTTCCCGAAAATTCGGACCTGAAACAGTACTAGGTGTTTGTTTGTAGAGGAGAAAAATACAAGGAGTTGAATATTCCAGTTTCTGATGAAGGTACAGATTTTTTTTTATTCTCAAAACTTTCAGAGAATTTTTCATCTATTGATATTTTATTGCAAAATTTTGGAGAAAAATATTCGTTTGGGAGTAAAACTTGAAATGATCGAAAAAACAGTTTAGCGCAACAACCACTAGAATTAAAAAATTTTTTAAAAAATAATTATATATCACTTTTTTTATTTTTTTTATTAAAATTAGCGCATCAACCACTAGAGTTATTAGCGCAACAATACATTACATTTAGATTGAGTGGAACATATTAATATGTGTTAAGAATGACATGAGATTAATAACATTACAGTTTTTTCCCAAAGTTTCATGTAGATTTTGCGAATTTTGGTATTTGTTTCTTGCTTCTTGAAATTTGGGACATATTTCCAGGATATGTTTCACAGACACTGTTGTATTACACACTTCACATATTGTTTGTTCAGAACGTGACAATAGGTAGTCGTGAGGCCCATCACGTAGAGCGGCAGAGATTTGTTTGATGTTTTCTCCATTTTGGAAGGTGACTCCAGGGTTTACGTATGGTTTTATTTGCGCCAGTTTGAACTTGACTGCTGACATTCTTCAATTGCTTTACTTTTGACGGATGATTTCATGTCTGAATTGGTTGTTCTGGATATTATTTTCGATTGATGGTCGTTTATTGCTTCTTTGGCTGCTATATCTGCTTTCTCATTACCAGCAATCCCAATATGAGAGGGGCCCACATCATGATAACTTTTTCCTGAGTTCTCAGATACATTGTTGTTCGTTTTCCATCATAAGTAAAGATTGGGTTGTCTGTGTATATTTGTTGCATACCCTTGAGTGCGCTCAAAGAGTCCTGATATGATTAGAAATTTTTTTCATCGGGTGATTCTTCACGAAATGTAATGCTTGTAATATAGCAAAAAGTTCAGCGGTGTTTATACTTGATGATTGGGTTAGTTTAATTTCAATGTTCCATTAGGTGTTACTAGAGCTGCGCAAACTCCCTGTTCTGTGTTTGGAGGCGGCAGTATACATGTGCTACATAGATTTGATATTCAGTCAGATATGAGGCGGAAGGGGTTTAATAAAATTTGGGGAGGCGCTTCATGCTCGTTGAAGTCGGATATGGTGAGGTCACATGTAGGGACATTGATAAAGCCAAGGAGGATAGGAGGTAATACAATTCGAGAATACTGGAAGGAGGGTCAGTTCTAGACTTTGTGAGAGCTTATTGATTCTTTCAGTAGAAAGGAGGGCTGATTCTCGGGTGTCCTGTGAAATTTTGTTTGAAACGATTCGAGAAAACGTTATCAACAGGTTGGATGCGTTGGTTTGGCAGCAATAGAAGAAGCGTATGAGAGACTCAGGTGTTGTCGACGGTATCTTAAAGGGGGTTCGCTTGCTTCGCAGCAAATACTCTCTATTGGGCTTGTGCGGTGAGCACCTAATGCTGATCATAGTGCTGAATTGTGAATGACGTCAAGTTTGCGTAATGTAGATTGGCCTATTGCTTGAAGGAACTCCTTCATTGACTTTTAGGATTCGACTCTATTGTTAGATCATTCAATATTTTTTCTTACTTGAACTCCCCTGAATGGGTTCATTCTTGGAGTATATAAATAAACAATTAGCACAGATGATTTTCGAACAAAAATCTTATATGAAATGAGTTTTCGAGTTAAATGAAATGATTTTTTATCATATATTTCTTCAAGAATAATGTTTGATGCGATATTATACACTTTTTCTTGCAAATTTTAATTGTGTTAATATTGTTTTCTCAATATTGTACACACAGTGGAAAAACTTATTCATAGTTATGATTTTTGAACCCGTAAAATAAGGAAGTCACCTGAATAAAAAACACATTCATTATAAAACACATTTATTGAATTTAACATTATTAAAACAATTCAGAATGAAATAAAATATTGATTTGTTTAAAAATATGAACAGGATGTTCATGAAATCAAATGTTGAATCATCTGCGACTGAAAGATAAACTCAATTCACTATCTTCCATCGTTCAAGATAACCTCTTGTGAGGTATCCATGTTGAAAAGGGAAATATTCTCAATTGAATATTCAATAGAAATATTTTTCTGTGAATAAAAAAATCCACGATATAAATTAAGTTATTTTTTGTGAATGACTAACAGAAAACAACTACTCCCCCGACTAAAGCCACACTGGACATTGAACTATATCTGATAGATATTCTGAAAAGTCCCTAACTGAAAAGAAAAAATCTGAAATTGAAAATTTGCCTTTTCATTGAGATGATTATTTGATTTTTAATCCAGTCTTGATTAGGAACTCATAGAGATGAATAAGGCAAAAACAATGTTTTCCAAAAGAGAGTACTCACCAGAAATCATTTGTAACATTGACGCGAGAGAGACATCGCATTCACTAGATCTTCAATACATTTTTGTCGACGAAAATCTATTTCACGCTTCCACGATCATCAGGAAGACCGGAAGAAATGGGAAACACATTTTTGGAAGCAATCTCACTTTGCAAAGATGGAAAGTTAGAAACATTTTTTTCGGAGAGACACTTTGAAATCAGTGTTTTTTGTCAATAAAACCTGTTATGGGGTATGATAGATTGATTTGGTTGAAAATATTAACAGGATGTTCATAAAATTAGATGTGGAATCATCTGCGACTGAAAGATAAACTTAAGTCACTATCTTCCATCGTTCAAGATAACCTCTTGTGGGGTACTCATGTTGTAAGGGGAAAAACACTCTCAAATGAATATTGAACAGAAATATTTTTCTGTGAATAGAAATATCCACGATAAAAATTAAGTTACTTTTTGTGAATGTTCAACAGAAAACAACTACTTCCCCGGCTCAAACCACGCTGGGCATTGAACTACATCGGATAGATATTCTGAAAAGACTCTCAAAAGAAAAAATCTGAAATTTAAGATTTGCTTTTTTACTCACGTTGAAAAGGGAAACACTCAAATTAATATTGAATGGAAATATTTTTCTGTGAATTGAAAAATCCACGATAAAAATTAAGTTATTTTTTGTGAATGTCCAACAGAAAACAACTACTTCCCGGCTGAAACCACGCTGGGCATTGAACTACATCTGATATAAATTCTGAAAATACTCTCAAAAGAAAAAATCTGAAATTTAAAATTTGCTTTTTTACTCATGTTGAAAAGGGAAACACTCTCAAATGAATATTGAATGGAAATATTTTTCTGTGAATAGAAGAATCCACGATAAAAATTAAGTTATTTTTTTGTGAATGTCTAACAGAAAACAACTACTTCTTCGCCTAAAACTACGCTGGGAATTGAATTACATCTGATAGATATTCTGAAAAGACTCTCAAAGAAAAATCTAAAATTTAAAATTTGCT
Organism: Gonioctena quinquepunctata; assembly: GCA_018342105.1. NCBI lineage: Eukaryota > Metazoa > Arthropoda > Insecta > Coleoptera > Chrysomelidae > Gonioctena > Gonioctena quinquepunctata. Next base: position 199,515 of record JAFIRS010000216.1, read on the forward strand.
TTTTATTAACATAGTTATTTGATTTTCTATTCCAGTCTCAATTGAAAACTCATATAGATGAATGAGGCAAAAGAAGAATGTTTTCCAAAGAGAGTACTCACCAGAAATCATTTGTAGCATTTATGCAAGAGAGGCATCGCATTCAATAGGTCTTCAATACATTTTTGTTGCGAAAATCTATTTCATGCATCCACGATCATCAGGAGTCGAAAGAAATGGGAAACACATTTTTAGAAGCAATCCCAAATTTAAACCCATCATGGGATATGATAGATTGATTTGCTTGATAATATGAACAGGATGTTCATAAAATCAGAATGTGGAATTATCTACGACTGAAAGATAAACTTTAGTCACTATCTCCAATCGTTTTGTAGTGCAAGAGCTGATGATATATTTTTCCGAATCATCCGAGCAATATGCAGACTCATGTAAAGGAGTGAAGGATAGGTATATAGGAGTGTACCCTTGTTGAACATTCGAAGAAAAATGCTCTGTTAGCCTAGTCTGATCAATATTCAATTAATTTCGTTTCATCGAGAGTAATATCACATGTGCTAGGGGTTTTATCGCTATTTTTTTGAAAATTTTCGAGAAAGCATTCTGCCGGAAATTTTTACTGACTGCGATTTTGGTCTCATTATCTGGCGAAATTGCAGGAGTTAAATTTCCTAGAGGCAAAATGCTTGAGGAAAATTTCAAAGATTTAGGATTAAATCCTCTAGCACGATGATATTTGATGAGAATATTTCCCAAATAACATTTGAAACTGGATAAAATTATCAGAATTCATGTTATACTTGAATTTTCACGGGAAAATTACAACAATTCTTCTGTTCCAAAATTGAAGGAATCGTGTGTCCGTTTCTAAATGCTTGACCCTTGACTAATGTGGCCATTCCATAGTTATCTTTGGTCAATCTATCTTTCCAACAAATAATTTGAGAATATAAAAATTCATTCAGCTATTTTTAGTTTCGTAAATAAAAATCTATTTTCTCAAAGAACTGCTGTGCTATTTGTTCATTTTTATTGCATACTTGGGAGTGTTTATCCACCCATACACTGAACACTGAAATATGTATGTCTCCATTTGTAACGAATACTCAAATTCCAATTTTTATGATCCTCACTTGAAAAGTAAGAAACCCCCATAGAAATTTCCAACCCCTATATCACCTTTAGGGGTTGAATTTCGAAAACACTGAAATACGTATTTATGTATTTGTAACAAAGAACCTATAATTCCAATATTCATGAACTCCACTTCAATAAACTACGGTACTCCTATACAAACTTTCAACCTCACTTTAACCTTTAGTGTTAAATTTTAAAAAATCCTGAAATTTGTGATCTATATTTAAAAGATAAGCACAAATACCAATTTCCTTGACTCCTTACTTCCAAACTGTCACACCTCTTCTCCCTTCCCCCTCTCAGGATGGAATGAGAATCAGCTGAGGTTTATATGAAATACTTCATAATTTTCACATATCTAGTTTCTCCAGATACGAGAGTTTTCCTGAACCTGACGAAAATTCCCAAATTTTTGGAGCTATTAGGTTTCCTCATACGATAATCAACCTGATAATACAAAAAAAAAATATATTCATCAACTTCAAAGAGCCTGCTTATTATTAAACATAAACATTATACTGAATATGAATAATGTTGTAATGTAATTCTCAAGTTATAATTTTGAAGGGTCATCTCCACAATCCTGTTCTTCTCTGCTGGACATTTCCGCAAGTCACCGCGCGCTCACTGATTTGAAATCTCAATAAATATTTTGAACTGGAAAACGCGCAGGCAGTAGAGGCAACCCGCCAGGACACACAGAGGCCGTTTGAATATAGGCAATATCGTTTGGGATTCATAAGCGTAGTGAAAGCATAATTGGCTCTAGCGTTTCAAACTAGTATACAAATGTTTAAATATTGAGAATTGTTACCCCTCTAAGTGTGCTTCGACGAATAATTATGGAATGATGTCATTGCACTGGAATATACTCTTCGCCCATTCTGAAAAGTGCGGGTTCAAGAGCGACCCGTTCATTTGGTGGGCTTCACAAGCTACCGTGTACAACTATATATATATATATATATATATATATATATATATATATATATATATATATATATATATATATATATATATATATATATATATATATGTGGGCTCTCTTTGATTGAAACAGATTTCTCTTATTCTCTCTCTCTCTCTCTCTATATATATATATATATATATATATATATATATATATATCCGTCTCCAGCCTGTTTCATGGTTTCCCAATCATCAGGACGGCCTGTGGTCTAAGCTTCGCCGCAGATTATAGGTCCTTATAATTTTTTTTATCTGCCACATTTTATGAACGATTCTAATATTAAAACTACAATGTATGCGGATGATGCAACTCAAAAGTCGTGTTGTGGTGATGTCCAACCTCTTCAGTTTGCTGTAAGATGTGCTTAACATCTTGTTATTGAAATAAAATGATCCTAATAATGAAATTACTCAATAAAGATTTCAGGAAGAGGTGTTCACATTATTTCTAAACAAACAACTAAGACAAATATGCTTTCACCTTTTTTTGGTGCATTATATTAAAAAATATCGTCAATAGTGATTGGCTATGAGGAATGTTGAATCAAAACAATTATTTGTCCATCTTTGATATAATCACATAGTGTGGTCTGGTACTTATCTGAGTAGTTAAAGAATCACAAAGTAAAACACTCTTTTAACATTGTCAGGTGGAGTAATAAATATAATAGATTGCCATAACAATGAATTTCTAGACATATTTACCAATGATTTGAGCAAATGATGCCTTCGGATATGTGTACGTAAGTCTTGATCACACTCATTCTGAAGAACACAAGGCATGGAAATGTAGAATCCAAGTGACAAAATTTGATAGTTTTCTGGGAACCCTGAAATACCACAAAATACATTTCATAGCTCAAAATTGTGTCTACAAGGTTCATAAGTAGTATGCTGTTTTGAAAGTTGCAATCCCGCCTAATTTGAAAATTATAATTTCTATGTATTTTTAGGATGTGTTTTTGTCAAAAGTTCAGCGCAATAATTCATTTGATATTATTATAAAAGACCTGAAATTTTGAGACATTCTTTATTAACTATACCTGTAAAATATGTATTTGCTACCAACACTACACTCTCTACTTCAGTTTTCCTAAAATCAAATTTTGATTCACTGTACAAAATTCTCCTCTTTCTGTGAACTTTGTTGTCTGTGTAACACCCTGTAAGGTGTTATGTTATTGTTGTTTTTTTTTGGCCTTAATGAAAGTATCTATTTTTCTGGAAATTATGTGTTTGAAATTTTATTATTGTAAGAAATACTGGAAGAGCTCATATCTTAGTTATTGAGAAATTCTTATTTTCTTTCATTGAAATAATATTCATATATGGTGGTTACTGGTTACCATCAATCTTCGAAGGGAGATTGAAAAATAATCCATTATCGGTTTAGAGTTTAATTGTTTATTTAAGTTCCGACGTTGTGTTGAGATTTCTTCACACAGTTAAGTGTTATGGTCTAATTGCCGTTGTGCTGAAATAACAAGAATTATTCGGGGAAAGACTTCATCCAGAAAAATCACGCAATAATTAGTAGCCAATAGGATTTGAATAAGCAAAAGTACCACTTAAATGAAAGACCAATCAGGGATTTTAAAATGAGACTACGCCTTGACGTTAACTTGTAGCGAAAAAAAAAATGAGATGAAATTAAGGAATTCTGTCTGAAGGCTTCACCCGAACAGGCACGGGTGCAGTGGTTCGGTGGAAAATGTTTGGTAACAGATTTGGGTTTTGTTTTATATGACGGTGGGGAATAATATTTTGTATGACTAAAATTTTGAAGCGTCAAGTGATATTTATATGAAATTTCGGGATAAAGTGAGTTTTTCGTGAGTCAAAATGGGTGGTGTTTAAGTATGGGATTTTTATTGTATCGGTAGATCAAAAGGGTCTATGAAACATGGGACAGAAAATTGGGACAACTATTTGGAAAAATTGGTTATTGGAGGCAACAATTGTTCTACAGGCTAAGTGAAAAGCTTTCAGGAAAAAATTAGTTTAACGATTGCTTTAAGTTTATTCTTGGGGTGAACCACATGTACAAAATTCGTTCGTATTTATGCAGGTGTATTACCTGTTCTGGTATTGACGCCAATGCACAAAAAGTTTTATTAAAATTTGGGAATTATCGGTAAACATAAAATATGAGGGTTTTACGGGAAATATGGATTTTGTTTTAAAAATACAAGAATGAGCTCTTTTATTGAAATAAATTTGGTGTTGATCGATGCTTTCAAATTTATGGTTTCAATCTTTGGTTGAAGCTAGATATGATTTTTTATTTGTTCATTTTATTATATTGTTATTGTTTTTAGATGTTTTTTTTAAAACTATGTTATGTTTTTTAAGCTTTTATTTAATAGAAGTATTAAAGTTATTTCGTGTATTATTATTTGAAAATAGAGTAAAGCAAAAGATAAATTGAATTCAATATAAAAGTCATTTTATTTGAGAAGATAGGTGTACTTATATATTTTTTCATATTTAGAAAAATGTTATTTGAGGAAAAAAAAATACTATTTGATTCATTGGAAAAGAGAAGTTGTTCAAAAGAAGACCTCGCATGTTAGGCCGAGGCAGAATTTATTGTCCTGAAGGACAGGTGACTAAAGTCAAAATCTGGTATACTAAATTATTTTCAAAATTTGTGGAATTTGTCGAAAAATATATTTTTGTCCATTCCCGCTGGTGACAGCTGCCCGTATAATATTCAAAATATTATATGTATTCTTTTGGTTTTATTAGAAATAAAAAAAACAGATGTGACTATATGGGACATCAGAGAAAGATAGTGTTAGTAAGTATGAATAATTTATTATTGTTTAGAAGTACGGTATATTATTGACTACTTTTACCCTGGTGACCAGTGGCGGGATTGAAAAAGTATAGTATACATTTTTCTGAGTAATATAAGAATTTAATTATATATCTTTTCTGATAATTTTTTTTTATAAAAACAAAGAGTATCGTCTAACAACTGTGACATCGGTAAAATAGTTTTTTTTTTAGAATTTATTTTTTTCTTGAAAAAATTAAAATAAAAAAGTTGTCAATACCCAATTGACATTATTTTACATCTGATCCCAGGTTGACAACCTGGTAAAATGTTTTAGTCTAGAAAATTAATAGGTCTTAATTGTATTATAAGCATAGTCAATAACTTTTTAAAACTGATATTGTATAGTATTTCTATTATTGAACATATCACTTCTTGATCCTCATATATTGAAAATAAATCAATACCCATATTTAAAAACAGAAGAGTTGAGCTGCAGCCTGGCTAATGTGAACATCATGCATAATACTTGTCTCACTATTGAATAATGTTTGCGTCATCTTTTTGAACGTTATATCATATTTTTGACTGATTTATAATACAATATCAATTCCTTTCATCTAATATAATTCATGATAAACCAAAAATAATTTCAGCTTTTATTTGGAATGCTCTGAAATTACACTCTTTGAATGAATAGATGTATTATAAAAGACTCAGAGCCCTTTTGTATGTTTTTCGAACACTTAAAAATATACTGAGTATCAATGATCTGCGCAGTACATATTTTTCGTTAGTTCAGTCTCTCTTAATGTATGGAAATCTAGGATGGGGTGGGGTCTATAGTACAACTGTACAATCGCTTATGGTATTACAGAAACGATTTCTCAAAATTATCTATAATTTAAATTTTCGTTTCCCATCGGCACAAATATTCCAATATTGTGAACTGATGAGTTTGAGATATCTTTACTTTAAACAATTATTTATATTTCACAACAGAAATAAGTTCAAAAATCATCAACATGGACATGAAACCCGACTAAAAGCGAGTAGCCTAGATATACCGAAAATGAACAAAGCTATTGGACAAAGATCAATTACATATATTGGACCCAAATTATTCAATCTTGCTCCAGATCATATAAAAACGCAATATGTGTTTAAGTTATTCAAGATTTCAGTGATCGAATGGCTCAAAAATGAAAATATAACATTACTATGAACAAATTTTACTGAATTAATCTCTTAACTTTCACATTATTTTTACATCCCCACCTAGCACATTGAATACTTTTAATTTAACAGGATTATATATTTTGTATTTTATATTGTAACATTTAATATTTTTATACGTTTACACATTCAAATTTTTATGTTTTATATTTTTACATTATCTACACGTTTAGAGATTTTATACTTTTAGATTTTATATTTGTGTCTTTCTTTGTAGTATACTAAGAATATTATTCACTACTATTGATATTGTTAATACTACTTAGAAATATAAGCATTATAATGTTTGCCCGAGTATCTCAAAATACATTATATCTTGACCATCTTCAAAGGAAAGAATTACGATATTGATGTTTCACAGACAAGTTTTCCAAAAACTTAAGTGAATCATCAATATCTATGTTTCCGCTGATATAAATTCAGTAATAATACTCGGTTTGACAAACCTTTCCTTCTACCTATATTAATGGCCCATTTTTTCTATTGTATGCTTTTATAAATTCATGTAATTTGGTGATTAATAAAAAAATACTACTAAAAATACTACTATAAAGACTCTTCTACAATGTCAAACCCTTGCAACGTATTTTTAGATGCAATAAAATTATTATTTTCATTATATTGTTATTCATCGATGCTGGAGATATTAATATTTGAAATATTTTTCTGCAGCTTTTTTCATATTTACTATCTTAAGTTTTTTGTCATATGTTCAACATTTCGTATGGTGCCAAAAATCCAGTAGAACTTTTTGGTTCTATTTCAGAATCGAATGCTCCCATATGGTAACTATCAAGGAACACTGCTTCTGGTATCACTAATCACATATTTCGAATGTTCACATTTTTTTGTGAACTAATATGGCGCCCACTTCTCCAAAAAATAACATACATCAAAAACTGATTCTGGAAAATTAAAAAAACTCAAAATTAGGAAGTCAATAATCAATCCTTGTATACAAATTCTCGTTCTGTATTTAAATAAGAGAGTTATATATCTGAAGGAATCGACATGTTTCATGAGCAACGAGCCCAATCAATTATGACAAATGTACCACACCACTATGAGTAGAAACACTTTCCATGCCGCTGTATCTGAATCATTTTTTATTCAATGGCCTCTTAACAGTTTAGATTGAATCGAGGCTAGTAAAAACTTATGGAACGGAAAATTTCGGTTGAAAATATTATAGTCCTATCAGAGAATTGCTAGTGAGGAACCTACTATCCATAACTTTGTTCCTATGGAACTGATATCACAAAGTCAACATATTATTATCGCTTTGAACTCTTATTAATGAAAAATTCATTGAACTATTTGTAAATTATTTTGTTATATACAATTTTATTGGTATATTTTATTTATTATGCCGTTTTTCGCATATTTAGTTATTATTGTTCATCTCACACTTTGTTTGGTCTAATTTTTTCATGTAAACTGATTATCAAATGGCAATGCATACATTCATTTATGTTAAAAAAATGTGCATGTTATACATAAATATTTCTGAACCATCAAACAATTGCAACTGGATGGGAAACTTGCATTAACATTCTAAACAAGACAATTATACCAACAAATATTTAGGAGGATGTAATAAAACTCAAATCAAATGAACATATTCTCTGAATCAGAGCATGCAATTAAAACATCCCTGGAACTTGAAAACTCCTTCATGTCGCTGAAAATGCACGTCTTCATTGCAAGATGCTCTCAAAATATTGTTAAATGAATTATACCTATTCAACATATTTTTTTATTTTCTGCTAAAACATAGATGACAAAAATTATCACAATAGTGTATAAGTATAAAAGATAAATCACTATACACTAGGAAAAGTCTCAGTAAAGCCATATTTCTTTGAAAATATCAAATACAGGTAAGATATGATACTTTATTACAACTGGAATTAAAACACTCAAACAAAAAACCAATGTGTTTTCATTAAAAAAGCTGTTATGTATGCAAAGGTGGTGAGATAAATTGATATATTATATATTTGCCAACATAAAAAAAAGGTTTATTATTCTAAGAAGCAAATGGATTCACTCCAATGACGATACCCCTTAAAGAAATATTTTCAACACCACAAGACTACATTTGACCAGTAATTCTATTCATGAGCATCTTTGTTACTCGATGAATATTCCATTACTGAGATAGCACAAATTATTTAGTAGTACGAATATTAAGAGAAGACAGGCTGTTGATAGATGTTATAACTAAATGAATAAGTTTTTATCAAAAAAACATCAAGAAGTTGAGTAGAAGCTTGTTTCACGTGGCCCATTGAGTTAATTAACAGAATTCTGTGTTCACATCGAACATCAAAGATACATTTTTATTCTTAAAATCAGATGTAATTTGGCAAAATACTTCAGAAAGATTCAAGGACGGAAATCCAATAATGTTATATGCCTTTTGAGAATACTGATAGAAAATATAGAAACTTTTATTCTTAATATTTTTTGTTTTGCCAGGTTTACTGATTCGCAATATTATATTCAGCAAAGTGATAAATCCACAATTCTTAAAAATAAATTGGATAATACTGATTAAGGAGCTGAAAAAGGGGATAGCTTCAATATTTTCCAATAGTGGGCAATATAAATATAGGGTTAGTAGGTAAATTACGAATAGTGAACAAACATTTTTGTTAAGAAAATATATTTTTTTACCTTTTAAGAAAGTCTTATCTTTCTCATCTTGATTTTTCATCCTGCTAAATAAACAAAAACTATCCTGTTTTAGATAGCAATGCATTGGTTGTCAATAAGGAAAATAAATTGTCATCAAAAGACATTTCCAGTGAGTTACTCAACTCATAGTATAAATGAAAAATAAAAATAAATGAATTTATATCTCCAGAGTAAAGTGGCATTTCCTCTCTTGGTATCCAAAAGTTATTTTCATAACTCATTACAATAGGCGAGATCACCACACTCAATGTCCAGAATGTTAAAAAAAGTGTTGGATTTTTTATAGTTTTTTTTTTAAGTAGTTTTTTCAAAAAAAAACCCAAAGAAATGCTCCTGTTTGAACACTGCGAAAACCGGGCCAGGATGTGACGTAGTTCAGATCTATCGCCAGCCCAATATAATTACAGAGTTACCAAGTGTTATTCATAATATTCCTTTCAATGTGAGCAGGCCGAAAAAATAATGACATAGCGCTCGGTATACATGCATATCATTCAAGAATAACTAAATCAAATGCAGCTATCAAATGAGGAGTCTTCATTTCAATATAACACATGCTGACACAAGTTCTGTTTCATTCATTTGATGAAACAGAATAACATTTCCTCAGAAGTTTCGCAAAATAGTAACACTGGCAACTCGCCGGTCGCGAAGATTGCCAGGAATTACATCGTTGCCAAGCGTTATTCATAATATTTTTTTACAATAAGAGCAGGATGTAAAAATAATGACAGCCCTCGGTATACATACATATTATTCAAGAATAACTAAATCAAATGCTGACATAAGTTCTGATTAATTGATGATGAAAGAGAATAACGTTTCCTCAGAAGTTCTGCAAAAAAGTGACACTGGCAATTCTGGAAAATGCCAAATCAATGGACTTGTGACGTCAAAAGCAGCGGCAATAACGCTGTATTTGAATCTCACTGAATTTGAGGGTTTTAGAGCAGCGTTTATTCGAATATTACACAATATCTTCTAGGAAAAACTATGCATATGTAATATTTTATCACTATATTTCAACTTCAAGCACATATGAAGCAAATTTGTGAGTTTGTGATCTCGCCTATTGCATTGAGGCAAAATCTTGCCAAAGTACTTCATAACAGAAAAAAAGAATACTTGTTCATATATACTTTACATAGAGAGGTGATGGATCAAATGCTCAAAAGATCTATTTAGATCAGACTTTATTAATTATATAGATCCCATGAAAAACAGAAATAATTATGTCTTTTTAAATTGATGATTAGAAAAAAGTTGTGACATTCTATGTTCATGTCTACTTCTTGAGTAATTGTATTTACTGAACTGGGTGAATCACTATACTTAGTTGTAAGCCAAAGTTGCAAAATTCCTTAGCATACCGAGGGAAATATTACAGCCGAGGCTAGATAATACCTAGGTGGCCCTCAAATTTCGCTGTCATGATATACTCAAACATTTATAGAAACCCTGGTGCTTGCACTTACACCTGTTTGGGATAAACTTGGCAACACTTAGCCTACTTGATAATGAGAGATTACTAGAGTTTCAGATGGCGCCAATGTTGTCTATCGATATCTGGAATCAAGCAACACCGACCTTGGTTAGTACTTGCATGGGTGACCGTGCCTGTCAGGAAAAAGTCCCTACAACTACAGCGTAGTAGCATATCACAGCTCACAGGCGCTACATCAATGAGCACGAGATATAGCGAGAGATCAAAAGATCCCTACCTCTGTTTGGAAAAACCAGAGGTGAGCACTGGCAGCAGAACTAGGCCGACATTAAATAAAAATTGGCGCGACATCTTCACACAGAAAAAGAAGCTCTATTAAGCGGCTTTTAGGGCCCCTCAAAATTCTAAACAATATCGAATCAGTACATTCACCAGGTTTTCTAGATATCTTAAAAGACAAAAAATTGTATGAGCAACAAAAAATGTTATTGTCTTCAAAAAACAAAGGTTAAATGTAAATAGAAAAGGAGGCTGGTGGTCTTAGTGACACCGCTTTTCTAAAAAAATGGAATATTTTGTATATAAACAAAACATTTTGAGTTCTTAAAAAATTATGAAAAAGTCTAATAACAACGCTGGTGATATTTCAATTTTTTGCACTCCTCTAGAGAAGGAAGGTATTGTAAACTCGGCGCTTTCTGTTTAAACACCTGAAAAATCTAAACGGCAATGCGAAGAATGTTTCTTGGGAAATCAAAAGGAATTCTGAAGAGAATTATGAGCGCCACCAATACCTGTAGGATTTTGCATCAATATTTGTTTGTTCGTTTAAAACAAAAATTTACCACATTATGTGTTCTTATCGGTTGCTCAGGTTTATGGTCACATATTTTTGAACAATAAACACTGATTGAGATAAACTTCACCTATTATCAGTATAAATGAATTACTTACAAATCATACACCAAAATACCCATCACCTCCCTATCTATTAGAAAGCATATTCTATGAGGAAAAATATAGAATACAACTTTTTCTAAGAAAATAACAATATTATATTGAATGCACAAGTGTTTGAACATAAATTAACAACAATTTAGGCTTGTGTTATAATTCAGTTCAACGACACAAAGTTGCATCAATTTGAGTCAAAGAGGGAGCTATCATTTTCAACTTTCTTCGATACATAGGGTCCTCTGCAACTGGATTTTTTTCCAAATATACTGTTGCCAGTTTTTTTAGGGCAGACAAGTTTTCAACAGTTGTCCAGTCCGATACTTCATTGTTATTCATCTGAAAAAAAAAGTTGAAACTCATACATACTTCGATGGCTCTTTAAATTCGGGTAAACATCATAAAATACAATACTTTTTTTATAATGTTACATATTTTATCTGGGCAGAGTGAAAGTAAAATAAACATATGCCAGAAGAATTTCCTATGATTTTTTAAATCAACATAGAAGAGTATTTGAGAAATTTGTTTGCAGACTCCCACTAAGATTAGTCCATCAATCTCAATATTTGCCACACAAACACTAAATTTCACTTCTAATATTATAGATTGCACTTTGGAATGCTACGAAAAGTATTGCTTTCAATCAACTACCCAGTGATCACAAAAAAACAAGTAATGAAATATTAGTAAAAAAGTAAAGTACAGGTTGCCTCAGTGTCAACAGTATCAGAATTTTTATATATATACATATTAAACAGGAACTTCAGTATTCTTCCTGTCTTGTAAATACTAGTTGATTCCATAGATGGAGTATAGATATCCTCGACATTGTTTTCCATGAATGGTTGAGCCTATCAATTGATATTATTCAATTCAAAGAATTTTTGGTAATCTTTATACATCATCATTGATTAGATACTTATTTAATGATTATTTGGTCCAATCTGAATTATAATAACTCAAGAAATAACTACGTCACACATCCTAAGCAATTATTTTTACTTTTAGTGCATTTGAATAAAAGTTTGTCTTTAAAAAAGTTTTTAATTAATTATTTTATTTTGTGCTTTTTAGTACTTGAGTATGCCTTAATCTAGGCATTTTTGTTAAAGCATCGTTATTATGAGGCCTTTTTTTCCTGTAAGTTCTGAGCTATCTAGTCCTTCAATGAGGAGACCATCTGAAGATTAACTCATCCGCCATCTTGGAGCTTCCATCTTCAGTTTATGAATTTAAACTAAAAATCAATAATCTTCGACTAAATTAATAATCTCCTACCCCAAAATACCAATTTTGATTAAAAATTAATAATCTCCGACCTCGAAAATCCCCCACATACCAATTTTGAATGACCATAAACACAGAGATCATCCATCTGAGCCATTTGATTTTATGTTTAAGAAAAATTAATAATCTTCGACCCTGAAAACTCCCACATACCAATTTTGAATCGAATCGGACCATAAACCTAAATCTCGCCGCCATCTTGGGCTTTTTTTTTAAAAATATCGACTCTGAAAACCCCCACATCTAAATTTTGAATAGAATCACAAAACTCCTCGCCATTTTGGAGCCGCCATCTTGAATTATAATTTTGGCAAAAAATTCTTAATCTCTGAGCCCGAAAACCCCCCACATATCAATTTTGAATTGAATCGGACCATAATCACAAAACTTGTCCGCCATCTTGAATTTTGACAAAAAATTCACAATTTCTTCCCCGAAAACGCCCACATACCAATCGTACCATAATCACAAAACTCGTGCGCCATCTTGGAGCCGCCATTTTGTTTTTTCTCTAACAAAAATTTCATAATGCATTGTCACCGGAATTATGGAACACCGGCCAAATTTCAGCTCAATAGGATGACGGCAAGTGATCCCAAAAAGAATTACAACTTTTTAACTGGAAAGAATGACATGCGAACGAGCAAGTTAAATAAAACCTTGTAATAATATGATGATAATTTTAACCCATACTTTGTTCTTAATGTGTTATAGTGTGCCCTGCCCTTACCTAGTATTTAGTAAGTCAATTTTACATTTAATATGTTGTATGTTGCAGGTTGCTTTCATAATATCCTCTTGTTTTTATGTTTATTTTACTTTTATTTAGTTAACATCTAGGCTAATATTATACGATTGCTTTTCAAAAAAATTTAATATCTTTGGAAAATAAAGTACATTATCTTTCTAAAATACATATTTATCAATTTAGTATTTTTACTGAAGTGCCAAAAGGACTTTAAATTGCGACTAAATTATGCTGACATACAGATATCAGTAGTAATTCAGGTTCAAGGGAATATTTGAAGAATCAAATATAAAACTGGAGAAAAATTGACATGGCATACTATTGACATATCCCAATTCTTTGTGTAAATTATCCAATAATTCATTTGATGTATTTCTATCAAAATATTAAATTGGTCGTTTTTTATTACAATAATTCTCCCATAGCACTGGAAAGTAAAAATTAGACTAAATTTTGTTGTTACCAAAATTTAGTCTTGATTAATGTGATTCTCCATCTCTTACGGTATAGACCCAAAATTGACCTAACTAATCTAGAAACTATAGATAGAACGAAAAAATTCATAGATTCATATCAATTTTAAATGAATAAATTAGAATGATTATATTATGATTTCCACTTACCCAAAATTCTGTGAGTTCTGTTAAGTCCGAAATATTTTCAATATTCTTTATTTTATTTTGAGCAAGATCCAATGTTTCAAGTTTCTTGTTTTCAGACAGGTTTTCTATTTTTGTGATGGCATTTTCTGACAAATATAATTCGTCTAACTCTTTCAAATCTTCCAAATTTCCAATGGCTGTCAACCTGTTGCTTTGTAAACTCAAACACGTTAACCCAACCAATGGGTTCAAATTACTGATTTTTGTGATTTTATTTTTTCCTAGATATAAGTACCGAAGGGTCGTTAATCCATCTAAATTTTCTATTTCCTAAAAAATCTAATTAAAAAAAAAGCAGTGTTGTACTTACGAATACGTTACCCTTAATTTATTATCGCCTAACTCCAATAAATTCAATTCTTCCAGATGACTTACATTCTGGATTTTGCTTATTCGGTTTGATGACAGGAACAGCTTTTTCAGCTTCTTCAAATTCCCCAAACCTTCAATATCCTTTATTCTGTTAAATGACAAATCTAAAATCCTTGAGAAATATTAGGAAGTCATGAATCAAGAACATAAGTATATATAGCTTACTCCAAATTTACCAGACTATCTAAATTTTCAATTTTAGTAATCTGGTTATCATACAGTTCCAGTTCAATTAATGTCTGCAATGATTGTAAATTTTCAATTTTGGTTATAAGATTCCACCGCATATATAGCCTCTCAATAGAAGTTAAAGGATCCAAATTTTGTAGCTTGTTTATACGGCCATGGTTCAAATCCAATTCCAAGCACTCTGGATCTATTATCATTATTTCATTGATGGTGGGACTACTATCATCTGAACTGGGTATTGGAACCTCCGATGGTGCTTCGCCAGAACCTGCAGCTAAATATTTAATTTTAATTAAGAATGGACAAATGACAATAAATATGACTAACATTTATTTAATAACTATATTTACTTGGAAAAAATAAAAAGTACAAAAGTTGGACAACTTCAACAATTGAATACAAAGTGTTTTTTTTCTATTAATTTATGTACAGTTTATTCACACCATTCGAAGGTAGATTGTGTAATCTACGCATGTTTGGATTGTTTTTTGCATTTGATAGCTCCTTAGAAAAAACTCCCTTATTCGTTAAAATAGATAGATTATAAGTTCATTATATTTTTTTTTCCCCAGAAACAACTATTTTATTCTAGGGATATTGGTAAAGAGAATGAAGAATTTACATAAATTAAATTGAAGAAATGATCAAATCAAAAGGAGGAATTAAATGGATTTAAGAAAAAATCTCCTTTCAAATTATTAAATATTTCTTCAACCTCATTTTGAATTATATTTTTCCATTATAGTATTTGATATTCACTTGCAATAAACTGGCCGTTGCCTTTAGTATTGATTTTTACTAGATTATTTGTGTCGATCACTGTTAATAGGCGAGATCACAAATTCAGAAATTTGCTTCATATATGCTTGAAGTTGAAATATAGTGATAAAATATTAAGTATGCATAGTTTTTCCTAGAAGATATTGTGTAATATTTAAATAAACGCTGCTCTAAAACCCTCAAATTCAGTGAGACATTCAAACACAGCGTTATTGCCGCTTCTTTTGACGTCATAAGTCCATTGATTTGGCATTTTCCCAAGTTGCGGAACTTCTGAGGAAATGTTATTCTGTTTCATCCTATGAATGAAACAGAACTTGGGTCAGCATGTGTTATATTGAAATAAAGACTTCGTATTTTTTTTTATACTTTATTGTCCAATTTAATAACTTATTGACAAAGCATTACTTATAAATATAAAAATAAATAAAAATATTAATGAATGTGAGTTACACATACAGTCAATTACACACATAGATATATAGTAATCACTAAAGATTTACTAGAGCAAATAATACTGAAGCACAATATTCAATGTAAAAATAAATGAAAAAAACAGGGTACGAAAACAACATATTAAAAACAACGTTCTGTCACTGCAATATTCCTGCAGGCTGTAGTATGCTTTTTTAACAGTTCATTTTTGACTGTTTTCCGAAATATTGATGCATTCACTATATTTTTGAACGGGGTAGGTAAGTGTAAATTAAATAAGGGAATTTTTGGTCAGTGTTGATGTAGATCTGGGTAGTAGGACATTATTATTTTGCCGTGCGTTGTAAGGTCGATCACTTACCATAGGGTTTTTATTTTTATGCATTAGACAGACTGTCTCTAAGATAAATATGCAGGTAACTGTTAATATTCGGTGATTGATGAAGAGCGGCTTACAATGATCCCTATGTTGAGCTTTACAAAAGTACCGAATTGCTCTTTTTTGTATTACAAATACCGAATTCATCAATTGGGTGTTGCAGAACCCACAAAAGGCAATGCCATACCTCAGGTGAGATTCAATAAGCCATTCTGGCTGTAATGGACCCAAGTTCCCTAGTTATAATTCTGATGGCGTAGCAGCCTGATGCAAGTTTTTTTTAGACTTCTTATGTGTTCCTCAAATTTCAGCTTGTCATCCAGATAAATGCCCAAGAATTTTGTACATGGTTTATTCGTCACAGTGTGATAGCCTAGAGATAAGTTGTTATACTTGAACTCAAGGGTTAATATATTTGTTTTATCTACATTGAAACTAAGTAACTTGGAGTCACACCACCGTGTAACTTTTCAGTTTTCAGTCAGTCCGGATATTTTCTTTCAAAAGATCAACATTATTCCTACGCCCGAACAATGTGGTATCATCTGCGAACATCGTGAACTTTCCTTCAACATCTAGGTTACTGAGATCATTTAAATAAATGAGAAAAAGAATTGGACCGAACACTGATCCTTGAGGAACACCATAAGTAAAACTGTGTGTCTGAAAATCTATTTTGACATTTAACCATCTGTACTCTGTTAGAGAGAAATGATTCTATCCATTTATTTACTACACATCTGAAGCCATAACAGGTACAAAAACAGATGAATACAAACAAGAAAGAAGAAAACAACTTTTTGCAAGGGGATTCCAGTGCCATGATGAATATAAACAATACATCGGTTATCCCAAAAGAAAATAAATCAACAGGAAAACCTGAAAATTCAGATGAACAAAATGAAAGAGGTTATCCACATAGAAAACGACAGTGAAAACGAAGAGAATGGCATGAAATATATAACTGTCCAGAGAAGAGATAAAAAAAGAAATAATAATAGGAGGCCAGCTAATAATTTCGGAGAAAATGACTGTGATAGTGATTTTGGGGTGGAAAGGAAAATTTTGTTGTATCTGTATAGAAATAAAAGGAGTGTTACCTCTGAAAAAATAAGAGAATATATAAAAAAAATTAGATAGCTTCAAAGAAGCAGAAATAGTAGTAAAAGAATTACCAACTAATGAGAATCAGAATAAATGCTTTATGTTTGGCATAAACGAACGATTCAAAGAAGATATTTATAAGCAGTCAACCTGGCCCAGGAGCATGGCATTCAAGCGATTCAATTTTTATAAATATAACCAGTACCAGAGAAGTCAGGATTTTTAACTTTGCAAAAATTGAAAGGATAAAAAAATATTAGTTTAATTCATCAAAACGTCCAATCAATAGGAAATAGCGTAGATGAACTGAATATATTACTAGATGAACACTGTGACTGTCACTTTCTAGCACTAACAGAACATTGGAAATCTGAATGGCAATTAAAACTATATGGAATAAGAAATTTTTCGCTGGCTTCTTACTACTGTCGCAGTAAAAACGAACACGGAGGGGCAGCTGTCTATGTGAAAAACGGGATAAACTACAGAGTGCTGAAGAACATAAATAGTTTGTGTAAGCGAGACGTATTAGAGTGTGCTGCAATTGAATGTTCAATAGAAAGCAATAAATATATAATTGTGAGTATTTATAGAACGCCCAAGAATGAAAATTTGGATGAGTTTTACAACAAACTAGAAGAACTTCTTGAGAAAGTATCACTGGAAAATAGTCCAGTTTTTATAGCAGGTGACTTTAATATAGAATTGAAGGATACTGAACACAATATCACAAGAATGAATTTTCTACTTAATTCCTATTCATTTTGCTTCACGATTCATGAATACACTAGATTAACCTCAAAATCAAAAAAATGCATAGATAATATCTTGAGAAATTTTGACGGGGATTATAGCACTAAGATTATAAACTCTACCATTTCTGATCATACTGCACAAAAAATCAGCTTACCAACCCAAAAATATGTAAGAATCTTTTCGAATGACAATAGGGACATATTTATTGAAAAATTAAAATATCAAGATTGGAAAATTGTACATAGTTTTAGCGAGAATAATGTAAATAAACAATGGAATGCTTTTATTGATACATTTTTGAAAATATTTTATGAGTGTTTTCCATTAAAGCTAGTACAACAGAAACACAAAAGTTGTGCGATATGATACAGAAATAGAAGAATATAGAGAAAAACTCAATACAATGCTACTCATATCAAAAACTCACCCAAATTTCAAAGCCATATATAATGAAATGAAAAAGGAATACCATCAGCTATTAGCAAAAAAAAAGGGGAGATTTCTACCTGTCAAAAATTCATTAGTCCGATAACAAGATGAAGTGCATGTGGAATATACATAATGAAATAGTAGGCAAAATTAAACAAAATGATTCACCATTCGAAGGAAACCCAACAATAAATGCTAATAAATATAATGAATTTCTACTGAATGTAATTCCTGAACTAATTCATACATTGGAAAAAACTAATTTCACATGTAGTATTTCAAATAATATACAGTCAATGTTTCTTCGACCTATAACAGAAGATGAGCTAGGTAGATTGGGACAAAAAATAAAAAACAAACATACATGTGGTGATGACGAAATACCAATAAGTCTTATGAAACTATGCATAGACCCAATCGCTGGCATTATGTGCTATATCATTAATAATTCATTTAAATATGGGATTTTCCGACAACTCAAAATAGCTTTAGTGAAACCCATCCATAAAAAAGGAGATTGTGAATCATTTGAAAACCACCGACCTCTTTCTCAAAACTCTGTGAGATGGCCATGTGCGACAGACTCATGGATTTCATGAAACACTGTAATCTCTTGAATTCTGTTCAGCATGGGTATATCAAAGGAAAAAATGAAATACTACTAGGAATATTTCTAGATCTATCAAAAGCTTATGACTGCTTAAATCATGAATACCTATTGACCAAACTGGAAAGATATGGAATTCGCGGAAATGTATTAGATTGGTTCAAATCATATCTATCCGAACGCCAACAAAAACAAAAATAATAAGGCATGGACAAACATATAAGTCTGGTATGAGAATAAATAATATAGATATTCCACAAGGAAGTATAACTGGTCCTATTCTATTCATAATCTTCATGAATGACATTCTGGAAATTTTGAATACTGAAAAAAATGACTGTCAGATCACTAATTATGCTGATGACACCAATCTGTTAGTGTTAAGCACAAATCACCCAAATTTACTTGAAAAAGCAGATAATCTGATGAGTAGAACAGAAAGCTGGTTCATGAAAAATAATTTGATTTTAAATGTAGACAAAACTAACATTATACTATTCAGAACATCACAACAAAGAATTGAAACTCCACAAACAATAGAATTACTGAATAAAAAAATGGATATAAAAAACTCAACCAAATTTTTGGGTATTCATATAAATGAACATCTGCGTTGGCATACACATATCATAAATATGGGGAAGAAACTGAACCAAATATGCTACTCCATCAGGATTATAAGTAAATATCTCAACGAAATTTCAATGAAAATCATGTATTTCTCAAATTTCGAATCATCAGCAAAATTTGGAATAATATTTTGGGGAAGCCATAGTAACATAGCAGATATCTTTTGCATCCAAAAAAGAGTAATGAGACTTATTTTCAAACTTAAGTATGGTCAATCCTGTCTAGGTTTGTTCAAAGCGAAAAGCATCCTGACAATATATGCACTTTATATTTATGAATGTGTAGTCTACTTATTCAAAAATAAAAGCAAACTGTCAGTATCTGGTGGAAACCACTCATATCCAACTCGTAGCACAAACATAAGTTACCCCATACATAGATTGACACTTACTGAGAAACACCCTTCATATGCAGCCCTAAAGTTTTTTAATAGATTACCTGATTGTATCAAAACCTGTGAAAGTCTCAACAAATTTAAAAAACTTGTTAGGAGCTTTCTGATAACCCTATTCAATTCATGAATATTTTAATGTGTAATATTTAATGTGTAATTTATTCTCTATGTACAAAATACGCTGACGTTGTTTCGTTTTATGTTTTCCTTTTCTGTCTATATCTGTAAATGTAAAACATTCTCCGAAATATATTATATTATTATTATAGTTCAGCTTCTGGAACAGTATTTCGTGATTGACGCAGTCAAATGCCTTGGATAAATCGCAAAACTTCGCTCCAACAGCTTCACTTTCATAACTTGTGTACACTTCGTTCACCAGATTGAAGATCGCATCATTGGTGCACTTACTTGTTTGAAATCCAAATTGGGAAGAGGACAAAATGTTATGTTTATTAAGGAACGCCAGTAGCCTTTTCATAACTAACTTCTCGATAATTTTCGAAAGAATTGAAAATAATGCAATGGGTCTGAAGTTTGAAGAATCATTAAGCTGACCACCTTTATGCAGTGGAATAATAATTGCAGTTTTCAGACAGGATGGAAATACACCTGTTTCAAATGATGTGTTGATTGCTTCCACTAAGACATGAAATGCTCCATCTGGTAGATTTAGTAATGTTGTCGCCGTTATTTCATCTACCCCACAAGATTTTTTTCTTTTTAGTCATTTAGAATAAATTTAACTTTATTTATATCGGTATTGCCATTTGGTAATAATAAACCCTTGTTATATTGCAGGCAGTCATTCAGAGGTGCTATAATTTTCTGCTATAGTGCAATAAAATTTATTGAGAGTATTTGGTTCAATATCGATATCATTGGGAAGTTTAGTATTTTTGCCCCTCAGATAGTTGATTATGGACCAGTTTTTTCTAATTTTATTATCTGCATTGTCTATCCTATTTCTATAATACTTCTCTTTTGCAGCTTTAATCACAGATTTGTAAATTCGTATATATTTCTTGAGATAACTTACGAAATACTCATTGTTGGTGTGTTTACCAATCGTTCTCAAGGATCTGAGATTAGCTGCGCTACTTTTATTCCCATGGAAATCCACGGTTTTTTGTTCTTTACCTTTAATTTCTGTAACGGGAAACAAGTTTCAAATATAATCAAAAGAGTTTCATGAAATTCAACAATGGGTCCGGGTGATTTAGCAAAATTCCTTTACTGAAAATTCTACCATACCTATTGCTCTCTTTCTTTGCTCTTTCATTTAGAAGAAAACTTGTAAATATAGCCTCATGGTCAGAGAGGCCTGCAGGAATCACAGTGCAGTCAATGTCATCATCATTGAAGTTGGAGCAAACATAATCTATTGTAGTTGCCGAATGTGAGGAAATTCGCGTCGGTTCAGATACATGCTTAGTCAGGTTAAAAGAAGTGAGTAAATTTCTCAGATCTGGGTGATTTGGGACTCTTTGTCGGAAAAGTTTACATTGAAATCCCCTGCAACTATCATCTTAGCAGATGTAGATACTTTTGTAAGAATAGCTTCAAAGTTTTCAAAAAATAAGTTTATATCTGAATTCGGGGCTCTATATATACATAATAAGTATACATTGTTACTCTTATTATACACTAGTGAAAATTCGAAGGAATGTTCGACAAGTAGGTTTTCAAAATGAATGTGCCAGCTAGTTCACAGTTCCTCCATTCTTCAGTGTTGTTCTGCAAAATTTGGAAGCTATGGTGTAATTAGAAATATGACATGGTTCATTTTCTTTGAGCCAGGGCTCTGTTACTAAAATAAATTCAGGTGATTTCTGATCATCAATGAATACAAGTAATTGATCACTTTTACATCGGATAGATTGAATGTTTAGCGATAGCATAGATAACCTTTGTTTGTGTTTGGTTGATATTATCTTTGAATCTGAGGTGCTTGCTGAACCTCCAAAAAAGACACTTCTGGAGCCGCAATAGAGTTTGAAGTTGTTTCCAGATTTAGGTTTCTCTCAAACTTAATCAACTTCAAGACCACTTTCACTTTTGATTCAAAAATGAACTCGATCACATTCTGTAATATTTTGAATTTGGAACCTTTTTTCATATTGTCAACTAAAAATTTTAGGGATGAATTAACACTGTGTTTCTTGAATTTGATAGTTGTTCTTAATTTAGTTTTTCTTGAATAATATGTATGTATACCGAGTGCTATGTCAATATTTTTTCGGCCTGCTCACATTGTAAAAAAATATTATGAATAACGCTTGGCAACTCTGTAATTATCTTACGCTCTTAGTGATCGGCGATAGATCTGAACTTATTACGTCACATCCTGGCTCGCTTTCGCAGTGTTCAAACAGGAACATTTCTTTGGATTTTTTATTTTTGTAAAACTACTTAAAAAAAAAATTGAAAAAAAAAATCAAACTTTTCTCATTGTTGGACATTTATTTTTTCCGAATTGGTAATCTCGCCTATTATTGGATTAAAATCTCATCTTTTTTTGGTAATAATTACAAATTTGAGATTATATAATGAAGGAATAATCGAGTAATTTTCTAGGTTTCTATAAATTTACCATTCGTTCTTTTTTGTAATCTAGATTGAAAATACATTTTATAATTTTATTCTGTAACAATTTCTTACTTTGCATACAATTATTGGAGCTATGTGCTTTCTCAATATAATAATAATAAATATGATAATAATAATAATAATAATATTCTTTATTTCATGTAAACATTTCTATATACAACACAATATATACATATGTATGGTACATTCATACAATAAATACATACATATGGTACATATGGTACAAACATTGAAAGAAAAGACGTCTAATAAAAAACAATAATTTTAGTGATTTGTTTCAAAATATTCTTTCAAATCATATGGTTCCAGATTCAACAGAAGTTGTTTCACTTTATTCTTGAAGATACTATGTGTCGTGATAGACTTAAGACTGTTCGGTAATTTATTAAATATTCTGATGCACATATATGAGGGATTTTTTTCTGTGAGTGTTAGTCTGTGTATAGGGAAGTTAATATTAAGTGTTCGTGTATTATAGTTGGGATTCATGTAATTTTCTGTGAAAACCTCCTTGTGCTTATGTAAAAATGTTAGACATTCGAATACATTTTTATCATAAGACAAAATCTTGTTGACAAAGCTTTGGCAGTATATACTTATCATATAATAAAAAATGGAGTACATGACAAATAATAATAAAAATAAAAAATGGTTTAAGGGTACAAACAGTAATAAAATGGATGCTACAGTTAAAAAGTGAATAAGTCGTATTTATAAGGTAGTAAACATAGAACAAAACAGTTTAAAAGCACTTTGGTTAGTCAATATGAAAATCTGAGAGAGTCAGCTAAAAGATGTTGTTAAAATATTCCTGCAAACTATAATAGGGTCTATCAGATAGAAATTGTTTGACTGCCATCCCAAATTGGGAGTCATTCAGATTAGCAGATCTAATATACAGGGGTAGATGATTGTACATTTTAAAATATTGCAAAATATGTAGATAGTATGACTGATATTCTTCTATCGAGAGCCCAATAAATATAACTGTGGGAGAGTAATTAACGTTTTCACTGTGAACTTGGATAGGATTTTTTAGATCAATAGAAGTACACTTTGATGATGATTTTTTATAACTCAATGATATTTTATTATAATTATTGTTTTTGTAGTGATTGTTTAAAAAAAAAATTGATGTTTTATTTTAAAGAGGGCTATTATGACGTTTCAGATGGCAGCACATTGGAATGTTCTTATATCTGCAAAATGCAGATGTTAGATAGATAGTCTTTATTGTATAGGAGAAAGTAGCATCTCTTTACAAGTGGTTTCTAACGTTACATATTATTAATTACTGTGGATTACAAATCAGAGAAAGAGAAAAAATAAGATCAAAAATACAGGAGAAAAAAAAGCAAATCATTCGTCGAGAGCAAATGAGCATAATTTGGTGATATTGATAATAGTGTGGACAAAACTTGATAGAAGGGAAAAGTCATTGGAGTCTAGCAACAGTGAGGTCGTTGAATTAATTCAATTTCGAAAACATGTTGCTATTTCTTATGCCATTATAGATGGGGCAAATGAGGAGTAGGTGAGTGAGTGATTCGTTCTCATAGGTGTTGCAAATTGAACATATTTCGGCTGTGTTTATGAAGTATGTTATACCCTTGTATGTAATTTTAAGGCGGTCCGTAGGACATAGGCGTATTTGAGCGATAATTCTTCAAATGTAAATCGGGGCTGATTTGCAAAGGTAACTAGTGCTTTCTTCGAAAGTTGACAGATGGTGGTAAAACAAGGGAAACGTAGAGAGTGACAGTTTCTCAAATATCGTCATTTCTGTTTGTAACAGGCGAGAATTTGGTCTGTCAGTTCCTTAGAGTTACTATCGAGGTAGTTTTGCCATAGATGGCTGCAACCTGCGGAGTCGAAGTAGTTTTTTGTTTGAAGTAGATAGTTGTACTTAACATTGCCGTGTTGTAGTTGTTTGAGGCGCAAGTAGCAAATTTTAGTTAACTGTGTATTGTCTGTAGCATTCATCTTATTCAGCGACACCACAGATGATTTGAACATGACATAACCTAATTTGACACACCCAGTTTCTAATCTGATCATGTTACTCGGTGTGCACTTTGGTAAGCACAGCAATCTTTTGAAAAAACTAACTTGCACACGTTCTATTACATCTGTATAACGGAGACCCCAAATACCTATTTCGTATGACAGAAAGGATAATTGAGTTCTATTCTAGCATTCCATGAGCACATTTTCGACTTGCACATCTAGTCCATCACTGCGCCCATGGCTTGGTTTGCTTTCGCAACTGTTCTTGTTGCCATTTCTAGAAACAATCCCAACACAGAAAAGGTAACTCGCAGGTAGATATAGGTGTTAACAACCTCGATGGAGACTCCATCAAGACTAAATTCATTTTTATAATAATTATTGTTATAGCCTCCTTTGCTGAAAGTCATTATCTTCGTTTTCGTGGTATTCACCAAGAGTTTATTTAAGATACAGTAATTTTGAAGAGTTGTCAGCTTGCGTGCAATGTCAATAGGGGAATCTCCTAGAAGAACTAAGTTGTCCGCATATAGAAGTAGTAGAATATCCCATCGATGTTGATGCCAGAACATCCCTCAGATCGAAAGTAATCTTCACTTGTGTGGCATATTTATAATAATGTGATTCTCAAAGTTAAATTTGAATGTTACTAAATTTGTTTTTTCTAAATTGAAGCATAGGGTATTGGAGCAATTGTTTTTTTAAAATGATTTATGTCCCTACCGTGCCATAAGATAGTAATGTCATGTCAATGTCATTGAATACGAATGGTTGTTAGGTCGTTTATGAACAAAAGGAATAGTATAGAACCCAACACTGACCCCTGAGGTACTCCCACTGAAATGAGCGTGTTAGAATAGTTAGCTTTGAATTCATGAAAATTTATTTCGAAATG
Source organism: Gonioctena quinquepunctata (assembly GCA_018342105.1). NCBI lineage: Eukaryota > Metazoa > Arthropoda > Insecta > Coleoptera > Chrysomelidae > Gonioctena > Gonioctena quinquepunctata. Next base: position 225,021 of record JAFIRS010000216.1, read on the forward strand.
TTTTTCATTTTAATTCTTTGAAGAGCATCAATCAGTTAAAATTATACACAAATAATTGAGATTTTTGAATCAGGTGGAACCTGTGTTTGTTGCCGAATTTTTTTCAGGTTATGTGCAATGGCAATGAGTACCTATGTGCAAATTATGTAGGAGTACCAACATTGGGCTATTCATTAACGACTTTCCTTATCTACTTATCATTTCATATACTGGTCCAAAAAATATGCCGACGTGACACGACTAACGAGGCTCTGGCAATAAGACCTAAATCAAGGCTGTGAGCACCGTGGCGAGGCATAGACGGCGTCTAATAAAAAACGAAGTTTCAATGGTGCCTATGAGAAACAGGGCGAAATCTTGTAGTTTTCAGCCAAAGACCTGGGCAGGGGGCACCACTAGGCCAGATCAACTCCTTCACCCTGACTTGTGGGACCAAATGGAATGAATGAGTTGAAATACCGAGAGAAAGGAAGACAACTCCTGGCCTTCTCGTTGATGATGTTTCTTTCAGGGCACTGGAAAAGATGGAAATCCGGCGTACTTAGGATGGAAGAAAACTGCATTGTTGCTATGAGGGACCATGGATATGAAAGTGGAGAGCTATTGTATAGCAAATCAACTGAGATCCCTCCCCCAGACCTGTATATACTTATCATGTAAGATACAATGGGCCAGAGACCACAACCAGACGAGCCTACAGGGAGGAGTTTTCAGTGGATAATACAAGGACTCAGGATTCCCACACTAGAAGAGGTGTCCATAGGATTTTCTCCACTTCCCCCAAAAAAATTTAAAAAATCATTTTAAAGGTTACTGTGTGGGGGTAAGAAGTATCAGAACATGTAATTTCTGCCATGTGCAAGACTATAAGATAAGGAGTTTTCTCCTGAGACTGGCCAGTCTTAAAAACAACTACAGTTTATTTATATATGTATGTATATGTATATATATATATATATATATTATATATATATATATATATATATATATGTATATATATATATATATATATATATTCTTCCCTTTATTATAAAGGATTTTCTATCAAACATGTACCTATATTATGAAAAGTATTCACTGTCAGATTTACTGGTAATATTCAACTCTGTCAAATCAATTATAACACCCAAATGAGATAACAGGATAACGGGAGGCGAACAAAGCCACAGGCATATGCTTGATGGAACACAAAGAAAAATCAAGGAAAAAATAAATAAATAAATTCTACTCTTGTCTAGCTTGAATAATCAGTGGGATAAATAAATCGAATCAAATACTTTTGCTAATATTATAAACTTATTCATTTTACCAACTCGCTACAGAGATGAAACCATAGTAGAAGCATTTGCTACCTTTTATTTATCTGGCCCGATAACCTATAAAACTATACAAGAAATTGATTCAACATTATAACATTATTATACAGTTTTCGTCAAATTTGTTTCATTATATTTATTGTTGAAATTGTCAAATTTTTGTGGTTTTTACTTATATACAGATGAATTGTGAAATCCTTTTTTTACAATGTTAGTAGAATTATTCAATGTTTATCAAAGAAATATTGATAATGGTCAAAATAGTAGATTGAAAAAACAATTGCCAAATATTTTAAACAAAGCTAAACAATATAATACCCGCACAAACCTAATGATATTACATAGGTACATCTTTATATTCTGATAAAAATTTACCCGAGCCCAAGCATATGAATAATTTTGGAGCACGGGCCAGGACTTCCAATTACCTAAATTTTTGTATCGGTATTATTAGGACCAGCAAGTATAGTGGTCGATATTTTTCAATTGTGGAAAATAGCCCAAATAATTATAGAACCTCCACTAGATATAGTGAATTGAATATTATATTAAAAACCAGGTTTCACACATTTATGAATGATATACAGCATGAAATATAGAGATGGGTCAAAATGGTTATGGATAGATATATTGATATTCCAGTGATGTATGCAATTCGAAATCAAAATAACAATTGAATTATTATTATATTAGTACCTGCACCATCAGTGTCTTGTTCGGTTTTCCCTTCGCTCCTCGGAACAGGCATAATGATAGCTACTCTTCCAAATCTTTGTTAACTATATATCAATAATTTAAATTACAATTATTAAGTTTGTTCATATCTATATAAAAAAACAGGTCTTTTATTTTAATAAAATTGCGCAGATGCACCACGGTTTGAGGTTTGAACTATTGGAGTCATTAATAATTAGTCATACCCATAGACATTATATCAATATGGACTGGTTGTGAGAAAGAGACCATTGATATCAGAACCTGTGAAAAAGGACAGAATGAGTTCAGGCATAACATTGGTTTCGTATATTGTTTATATGTGTTTTCGTGTGGTGTTTTGAAAGTTTTTTATGAATTTATTCAGTGTTTCTGAACTGTTTGACAAGTAATAAACATTCTTAAATATCTATGCCTTCTTCGTGTGCAGCCTACAATTGTGTAGTTAGATACAAAAAAGGGCTGGATGTGGATTTTTTAACACATTTTCACAGGTTTCCGAACTTATGAGAAAATTTTAATTTAATTTCTCAGTCACGCACAAACTAGTAACATTTTACGTGACTTCTCTTGTTTATATAACTCAGTTTTATTTTTGTGCCTCTATTTATATTGTAGCTGAAGTTAATAGATTTACTATTAGTATCATAGTTGGGTTGGTAGGATTTTGTTTGATTCGAAGGTAGAATTTGATGTTTTTCCCGAGAAATTGCTTAAACTAATGTTGGTTAATAATATTCATAAAAGTATAATGTGATTTATTTGATTCCCAAAATTTTCCTTTTTTCCGAGAACAAACGCAGATATATATGTTTTTGAATCGAAGAATGTTTTCTTCGAACGTTTTAAATATACATGGAATTTTTTCTCCGTTGGACTAACGGCATACTTTTGCTCCGCCGGAGTAAAGATATTCTTTTACAGGGCGAGGCTGGAATAGACTTCCCTACGGATTGTCAGTCGACCTCCGTCACGCTCGATAGAAAAAATATCACTTTCATTCCCAATAACACGTACTAGGTATTTCCCAAAATTAATAAAGCCATTTTTTTTACAGACACGAAATTTTATAGAATACATACACGTTTTTTATGTAGGCATTAATAATAACAAATTTTGAAATTGCCGGAGCTCCCAATTCAGTTCAATTGCACTTCTAACTTCATGATACCGAATATAAATTTAATTATCAATAATTTTTTTCATTCCTGAACTTTCTGATAACTTTGGAAGAGATATAAAAATCATTTTCATTCAGATGGAGGCTCAATGGAATTCTTTTGTTTCTGAAAGATATCATGAAAATATGTCTCATAAAGTTCCTCACTGTGATTCCTTGAACTTTTTCAAAACTCATCTCATTCAAAGTAGTCAATATTTCCCTTGAAAAAATAACAAGAATTAGGTTTTTCCAATGTAATGCCATAGCCAATTTGTATCTTCTGCCTTGTCGTATTTCTATCCTTCACAACATCTCTCTCTCATATATAGTCCGCCAGGAACTGTGTGTTAAAGTCACGTGACGGCCAGTCCATCAGTTATAAGGTCTATGGTCATACCTCATACCAAAACCAAATATATATGGTCACAGCGTCACAGACCACATAACGTTAAAACCTGACGTCATATTCCGTGCAGAGGTAAAAAAGTCTCCATGCTGACGTAAAAAATTCGTGTTATTTACATTGTGGCTGCGCCAATTTCGCTTGCACCGGCAATGCAAATACATAGAAATATGACTTATTTTATTTTTCTTGCCTCAGTTGGTCCTCAGAAAGTACTTTTCCGAAAATAATTTCTAGATCCCAATTTTTTTTCTAATTTTCAAATGTAAAAGTACTCCTTAATACAAACTCGATTTGGCCTTCACTTGAATAACTTCCCCCAAACACTAGCGCCAATTGTGGTTGTTTCAGAAATAATATTTTTCACAACCCGAACATAAATTCAACTCACTTTTAATGTGATGTTTCAGTAAAAGTTCAAAATATAATGATAAAAAAAATATTAGTACAACATATAAACGAAGACATGAAATTATAATTGACAGTTCGAAGCAACTAGCGGTAAAAGTTTGAACTGTGTGAAGTAAGAATGCATACGTCCATCAGAGGCCCTAGGAGTACGTTTTTGAGTGTGATGAAAAATTTCGAATTATCAAAAACATTGAACATTTTTTCAATTTCTAAGCTTGTTGCTGAGCTTTCTAGGTGTTAATGTTTTTGTGCAAATCAAAATATTCTAGAAAGGGAGCAATTGTAAGCTAGAAATATAATTTTTATCAAAATACAATTCTCAAAAATATTGTATCTAATTGTATCTAAATGACATTGTTTCCCAGATTTTTTCAGAATAAATATCCCCTTTACCCTTTTTATTATCTACTTCTGGCGTATTACAATCTTATGAAATAGTCCACTTTTTAATCTACTTTCATTCAGTTACCGTAAATTTGCCGGTCTAGAGAAATACACGAATATCGACTTGAACTCACGTTTGCATTGCAGTATTCAGGCACTTATAAATCACAGTCTAATACCAGAGTATTACGGATGGTGTGACGTCAGCATGGGAACTGCGTATAGAGTACATTCACTATTGAGACAGCATCAAAGAACTTAAACACAAAGTTTAATTTCTGTGGACAGCATGTTTGTCCTTTTCCCAGTAAATGAACAGTTTCTCTCGAAGGTGTCCGAAGCGAAGTTATTACGAGAAATTCCATAGGCGTACCAAATGATTTTGTAAAAGCGATACACAAGACGTATCATGAATTTGATAGCATTCGCCATCATAATTTCTTCTTCCGCTACTGAAAAGTACTTACCGCAGACTCTAGGACATTTTTGCAAGGTAACTTTGAACAAAATTGAAGGAACTACACTAGACACCCACTTATTAACCTAACAAACGTAACCCTTCAACCGCTGCATATCCAAAGATTAGAGGTTAGGCATATCATAACACTGCTGCACACGATGACAATTGTGTCCACTTGTGTTTTCCCCCTCTCTACCTACCATTGTGTTGAATTCACTATACGGTCTGTCGCTCACAGTACACGTAATTCTGCACGGCACTAGGGACATCAGGATTTAAAATCTAGTATTAGTCATACCTCATGTCCTATTATCAAAAGCTGTGTTTTAGTGTGACGATGGTTGCGATGTAGTACCACGGATTACAGACTCCGTGGCTCTACAATAAAAAATAAAAGGAAGTGTATTGGGGTCTGAGCGCTCGGATCCGCGTACTTTTTGTATTTTGGTCCGAGCATCTGAACTTATACATTATTTCTTTATAGGGTATGTCACAGTGTGTATATCACCTAATTTACTGAATTTATGGTTAATGTATAGGCGTCGTGCTCATGATCTCTGAAATTAGCGATAATACTTTTCTTACGAGTTTTTGCCCACTGAACATGAATCCAGAAGAAAAACGCAGCGGTGTCATGCCGTTTCCGAGATATAAATTTCTTCCTTCTTCATTAGGTTATTTTTCAGCACCGTTTTCTCGCACAAAAATCACTCAAAATGCCTCCTTCTTTCAAACAGGATAAACTACAAACACTAAATCGCCCATTTTGGGTACAGATTTGCGCGAAATACAGCCGGTCCTACCGAAAAAATCATTTTTTCCATTTTCGTGACTAAAATATGACATATTTCAACTCAAATTAGAGAGAGAAGTTGTACTCTTAATCACTAGTGATTAAAAATCTTTTTTTCACTAGTGATTAAAAGTGTTACCTAGGTTACCAATAAACAACCATCATACACATTGCTCACAGCACAGCAACTGCGTCGAATTATTCGTAACGAGTAGGCTGGTTTCCAAATTAAATGCAACACAATCAAAGATAGCGCAGATTTTTATTCTTAGTAGGCTGGTTGCAATTTTGTTTTCGACGAGTCAATGATATTTATGCTAAATTGCAAAATAATTTCTTTTGATTTCTGCGAAAATGGAAAAAATCAGATTTAAAACATTTGAGTAAAGCGCATTTAATCACTCACCTGGTTGATACAAACATGCCGTGGGTCCGACCGCTCGTACCTCAATACAAAAATACCGCTTATTGGGGTCCGAACGCTCGGACGCCAATACACTTGCAAAATAAAATAGTAATGACAGATTTTACAAACACAAAGTGACATTCAAATACTGACTCGAACGATTCTATGTCCAAACTGTTCAAATAACGAATATCAAATCAGTAGGGTTCATGGGAGTCCCCCGAAACACGATAAAACGTCAATTCTCTTCCGCTGATGGCACTGGCACAAATGAAGCACAGCTAAAAATAAGCCCAGAAACTCTTCATAACAACCACATAAAATTTTAATTTTATAGCGAGTCTGCCAATCAGAAACCAGGCGAGCCACGATCACGATGTTTACGTCTGGCCTTTTGGGTTCAGATATACGCCATAAAATTATATTGGCACCACAAGCAAGTCAATCGGTACTGCATTATTTATGGTTTATTTTTCATCCCTTTATAATATATTATCCTAAACTCCATTCCAAATAAGAATACAGTTGTGGAAGCTCGAGCTTCACGCTGATTGGTTGAAATCTAAGGCACTTTTGTTGACGAAATGCAAAATATAACCCAGTTATAATTGACGTTTCAATTGCTTGTATCTGCAATCGTCTTGAGGTGAATACTTTATGGTTATTTAATATTCAATTCAAAATATCTCATATTTATAAATAAATAATGTTTCAATTTTATATTCGTTTTTATAGTAATAATTTTCTTTGGAAAACGTAAATAATTCATCCAATTTATAAAGATGACTGCTTGAACTTAAATTGATAGTAACAACTATCAACTGAGAACTAAGGGCACAGATCAAAAAGAAATTCGCATTCGCCGATTTGGAATATTTTGTTCACAATTTCATTAAATATGGTTTTTCTAAATACTTGAACATATTTTCGAATTTACATTGTATAGTTTATATCATTTTGTTTAAAGTGAAAGAAGATTCACTTTAAACAATGTTTATATTCAAAAGCTAATGGTTAGTGATCCAGTATCAATGTTTTTGATTGTGGTTTAGTTGGAATTGGGATCAATATGGATTGAAGAAAAAACTCTTGTTTTCTTACCGACGTTTCGAATTAATTTCATTCATCCTCAGGGCTCTGTAACAATGGTTCCTCAAATAGTGAAAAGGTTTTATTTTTTAATTATTATACTTGTCCCAATGTATCATTGTACTTAAAATTTGTGTTAAAATGTTAAGAAAAGTACTTACCAAAAAGTATTTATTTCCGAGATGAAATATTTAAAATTTAAAAACATATTCAGAGGTGATAGATACACAGAAAACGAATCTCCAACGGGCACAATGTTGTTAGCTTGTATACTGACGGGATGAAAATCAAATACAGTAAATAAAGAAACAATCTCAATGTTTTTATTAGCTCGTTAAAGAACCCTACCTCTGAAACAACAGAGGATTCAGCAAAATTTCCGGTTGGGAGGAGTGTGCTCACCGGCGTCGGTGTTTAGCCTTGGTAGCAGAAATAGGCCAAAGTTAAATAGAGCAGAAAAATAAAAGTTGAGATAGGATTCCATCTCTGTCTAATTTTGTTCGTCTTGTCCTCTGTGTATTTCTACCATATATTTATTAACTACGAATATTCCAATAAGAGCAATATGAAGTCGGGTATATGTATTTCTTTGTCATATTGGCAGCGCGTAGTCAGAGCAACCGAACATCAATTAATACATGTCACGCCATCATTTTCACGCATGTACATCAATTGGACGCTGCTAATGAGAGAGAGAGACCGAGCAATCGTCATGCTTCATTTATTTTGGCTTCACATTCACTGTCTTCATTGGTATCTAATATATATAGGATTTCTACTCTGTGCTCTGGGTCTTCTGCACCAAACGGACAAAGCCTCTAATTTCGGTATTTGCAACAGAGCTGGAAAAATGCGCCGTAAAGGAAGGTCCAATAAAGTGAGAGAAGTCTACCGTGACGTCATACGTCATACAATCAGTGATGCCAATTTGCGAGTAATTACCTGTATTTTCAAGTATTTTCATGGACTTGCAGTAAAAGTGCAAGTAATGGCATTTTGTGAGGATTTTGCAAGGATTTAGTGGTTTTTGTGAGGATTTTGAGAGTAATTTCTGCAATTGACAATGCTGTTGATATTGTGTAGTTTGGCAGAGTGGGACGCCAATGAAAAATTGTTTCGTTTTCGTGCACCCCGTGGTAAATAGATGTTCTCTGCTACTGACAGATTGGACGTATAATGTTATCTATACATGACACATTTGATGCTTTGTTTTTTGGCTCAATGCGCCAAAAGGAAGCAAAAGCCAATAAAATATAGAGAGATATGCTTTGTTTTTGGTGCTTTACTGATTAGTGATTATTGGTTGGACAATTTTTATCGATAATTGAATATGGACAAGTGGGTGGTAAGAGGAAGAAAAACTAGTTCAGTAATTGTGTATATTAGGGGTAACCTTGTCCAAACCATAGAATGCTTTGCCTCAGTTCGGTCCTCAAAAATTACATTTTATGAAAATAATTTCTCAAATTCCAAATTTTTGTTGAAATTTTCATGTTTATAAGTGCTCTTCAATTCAAACTCAATTTGACCTTCACTTGAGTAACTCCCCCCAAGTACTAGCGCCAGTTGTGGTTGTTTCAGGAATATTGATAGTCAATACTATTTCTTATAACTCAAACATAAATTCAAGCTCAATTTAATGTGATGTTTCAGTAACAATTGCAAATACTTTGATGATAAAAAATATTAGTACAACAGATGAAATTATAGTTGACAGTTCGGAGCAACTAGCGGTAAAAAATTGAACTGTGTGAAGTAATGATGCATACGTCCATCAGAAGCGCTAGGAGTACGTTTTCAAATATGATGAAAAAATTGATTACTATTACTAAAGGTGTTTTTTCTTGGATGAACCGCATTCAACCTTGTTTTCAAACCGCATTCAATATGACGTAGTGAATAATGTCATTCAAGAAAATACCACGATCCGTTTTTTGGAAGGGTCATGTCTCAACTGTCACCAATATAATTATTAATTATTGTTTATATATTATCGTCGCTAAGAATTATTATAAAATTCAAAATGAATTTGCAGGATATTTTTCCAATTTTGGTTGATCGACAAACAAACGTATTACTTCTGCTAAATCAGTTGCAGTTAGCAGAAGAGAGTATGTCTCAGGAATTATTTATTTTTCACAATTTTCAACATTCAAAGATTGATAATTTTGCCGAAGAATGGTTGGATAATTATCTGGATTACGACTTTTTCCAGCTGTTTAGGTTCCAGAAACAAACCATTCCACTGTCGGTACTGTCCATTTTCCCTCTATTTTCAATCGAAAAACAACTTATAACACCATTATCCAAAATAAACATCTGTCGAAAAATTGTCAATGATCTGACATTTCCCCTCTCTTCTATTGCTTTTGATTTCGAACCGTTATTATAGATGCATTCAAACCAGAATGAACCGCATTCAATGCTGACGTCACTGGTTCGACAAGAAAATGTTTGGTTTCGAAGCGCATTGAACACGGTTCTTCAAGAAAAAACCCTTTAAGTTTGTTGCTGAATTGTCTAGGTGGTGATCTTTATGTGCAAATCAAAATATTCTAGAAAAGGGGCACATGCGTGTTCCCTATTGTAATTATAAAATATACTGTATATTATCATTACAATTCTATGGTCCAAACCGCAACACAAAATTAATGGTTAGTTGATACTATACATTATAAATCAAGTAGTTTATCAATTCAGTATATTATAAAAAATGAGAGGATTTTGTGAGGATTTTCATTATTTTGTGAGTAAAATTCGAGTATTTTGTTCCACGCTTGCGAGTATTTTGTGCAATTTCCATTGGCAACACTGCATACAATAGTTAACCTGGTTTGCGTGGTTAAGTACGAAGAAAAATGACTATTTCAGATTTCACTTTTTCACATAGACTTTTTCATTACCAAAATTTTTAGTAGTAGGTAGTGTAGTTATTTTTCGCAATAAATCTCGTTGATCTGAAGTGGCTCTCAAATATTCCATTTTAAATAAGCTGTGTATTTAAATTTGTTGCTGAAAAATGAATAATTTAAATAAAAGCAGAGCTGTAGTGGTGAACAAATTTGGAGGGTATGACTCTCTGAGTGTAAGTAAATCTTCTAGTCAATCCCATTATACTACCATTCAATAACTCCACAATATGACTATCGCTCAAAAATTCACATTAAAAAAAAATCCTAATGTAACAAATGCCAGCCATATAAATAGGAAAGTATTGTCTCTTTATCGCACATAAACAGTTTGATAACATCTCCCTACTACAAAACTGATTTTACCACCATAGCTAGGCACAGCACTCTTGTACAATGTTGAAACTCAATCACCTGATAATATGGAAAGTGATATATTTTTTAGAACAATAATTTTGCAAAATCTTGTTTAACAAGTTAAAGTTTACCTTTGATCCCTAACGTCAACTTCATTAACTCATCTAGTATTGTTATATCCCTAGATAATTTCTTTGAACATCATGTTTTTTACGATCAATTTCGTTAATCATTAACTCGATAATTAATAATTAGGGTTGTTTTCACTAGAAGTACAATTTCTATTACAAGCATATGGAAATATATTAAAAGCAGAGAACATTTGTTTTCAATATGTTTGATTTGCCATCTACCAAAAATGCAGTAACATTGGGGCAAATTTAGTACTTTATTGCTTTCTTAGAACAGATAATCAACATTTTTTTACTTCCAGAGGGAGAGAAAACCCAAAATATGGAAAACAATATTCTTATACCTTATTAAATATCCATTTTTGGTGAGGCAATTGATGATGTCTTACACTTGACATTTTCTGAATGAAAACTGTTCCACCATATCATCTTCAAAGCATGGTTTCTCAAAATGTTTCAAAAATCTATTAATAATGTTATTTGAAGGTTGAAGAATTTGGATTACCACCTTTGGATGATAAAATCGAAGTTGAAATTGAATATGGTGGTTTGAATTTTGCTGATTTATATTCAAGGCAGGGATTAATGGACAGGAAACTCCCATTCGTTTTGGGAATGGAAAGTACAGGAACAATATCAGCTATTGGAGCAGATGCAAAGACTGAATTAAAGGTATTGAGGTACCAAATTTTACTTCTAATTATTTGTACAACTAAGTTACTAATTTCAGAAATTCATTGTGTAAATTTTCTGCACAAAATTTTTCTTGTGAAAAATGCATTCTTGAAAATATTGAGAATTATTCGCATTGAATGGCTTGGACTTTCCAATATATTAAACAGGTAAATAACTTGAAAAAAGGTGATGAAATATCCAGTAGAACATCGATGAAGCATCCTTGTAGTTGTCTGTTGAACATAATATTGTGCCTGTTAATGTTTGAAATGAAGAATTCAATACTACCTTGCATCTGAATTTATATTCCTTTGTTCAGGTAGGCCAACGAATCATATGTTATGATTACACTGGGGGAATGTACAGAGATACCTTACATATCACTGCTGATAAATGTTTTCCTCTACCTGATTACATCAATTCAAGAGTTGGAGTAGCAATTTTTGTTAACTATTTAACAGCTTATTTTTCCTTGATGAGCCTAGGAAATCTCAGAGAAGGAGAAAAAGTTCTCATTTTATCCTGTGCAGGTAACTCCAGAGTGTTATATATATATATATATATATATATATATATATATATATATATATATATATATACATACAGGGTGTAATCTAACCTCTTGCACACCCGTGAATGCCGAGTGTATAATACCATTTTATAACAAATTACAGTGGTTAAAAATCTGAAAAAAAAAATGTTTTGTTTTTGTAGAATTCGACAAAACTGGCTATTGCCGAATGCAATAAACTTTTCACTCGACATTTGAATAAATTCAAATGTCGAGTTGAATGTTTATTGCATTCGGTGATTGCCAAAGTTTTTTTCTGAGCAGGTCACCTGAAAGTAGGCGGGTGGCGCTACCCAACATTGTGTCGAATTTTACCACTTAATTTGTTATCAAATGGCATTATACACTGGTCATATATGGGTGTGCAAGAGGTTAGATTACACCCTATATATATATATATATATTCAATTTGTTTTTAGGTAACGTAATAAATATATTTCTTTTATTACTATATATCTTGTTTCTTTAAACCAGAATAATTCATAAGTATTGTTTTTTCAGGTGGTGTAGGATCTGCAGCCACCCAAATTGCAAAAGGCCTCATTGAAGATGTAGCGGTGTTTGGAGTAGGTTCTAAAATTAAAGAAAACTTTGCAATAGAGAATGGAGTTGATGTTTTCTTTTCAAATGAAACTTTCAATGATGAAGTGAAGTCCCACAGATTTGATTTGATTTTAACAAATGAAGCGGGATCAACATTCAGCTTTCTTCAGGACTTGCTGAGTCCATTGGGGAGAATAATTTTGATAGGTCCGAATTAGTATTTTAAATTGGCATACTGGGATAAAAATAAATCCTAGATCCAATGTTCTCAGTACTCTTGTTCTACATGTATTATTTTATTCCAGGTGCAAACAATATCATACAAAATGAACAGAAACTTTCCATTTTTACCCTGTTGAAATCATGGTGGAGTATGAAAAATATTTCTCCAGCATCTTTGATAAGTAGCAATAGAGCGGTGGCTGGACTTCACTTGGGAACACTTTTAGAGAAAAATCCAACCAAGGTTAGGAATATTCTTGGATTGATTTTTGATCAAATCAATAATGGAAAATTGAAACCGGTGATACATTCAGTTTGGCCATGTCCGATTTAGAGAAAGCCACTAAACTACTGGCTGAAAGGAAAAATGTTGGAAAAGTTTTAATTCAAATGAAAAATGAGACTAATATTTGAAATAAAATAAATTTTAATGAAGTGTGATATTTGTTTTCTATGGAAAAATAGAAACTGAATGTATAGTTTTTATGAACGTATTGTAAAATTTATAAGTTTGTGAATAAATAATGAAAAAAGAAAAAATTCATTTAAGAATTTTTGATGATTTTTTTATTTTTGAAAGTATTGTAATCACTAAAAAAATATTTATATGCGGAATCTTGTTGCAGTTATAATTCAAAAATTATTTTTTTGTATCTTGACAATTATTTTGTGTTAAAAAGCCAAAATGTTGGTTTAGTGTATAAATATTTAAAATTCAATATTTTTTTTCTAACCTAACTTTTTTCTATTAGCTTGTTTTTTGGACGGACAATATTATTTTCTTCTTTCTTGTTGATCATTTGGGTAAATAAGGAATAAGTTTTCAAAGTAACAAATAACTTACTACATAAATCAGTCAAAGACTGGTACATGATTAAAAATACATATCATTTGGGTCTAGAAGTGAAAACAAAACACAATTTTCATAGGGATTCATACCAAAACTTCACTCAACATACAATTCACAAAAGGAGCCTATGACAACATTGAGTGCTAAAAGGGAATATGTCCACTTTTTGGCGAAATCAGGTTGAGTAGTTTTTTGTATTGGCATTATACATCAATTGTATAAACGGAGACAATTTCCTCAATTTTAAACAGATATATAGATAATTTTAACATTTCCATAATGGGCGAAAATGGGAAGTATATATTATGGCATTAGATTTCAGCGGTAGATACGTACTATATCTGTCAACATTTGGATCTGAGCTACTGAAAGCAAGTAATGTATTGTACCACTCTCAAATGACTATGTTGGTTTCAGTTTTTTTCGTATCGGAAGCAGGCCTAGAAAAAAATGTAATAAAAATAAGGTTAGCTTCAGTAACTTGTCCGATATATCATTTTGTAGATATTTGTTTTGTTGTGAAATTATCAAAAGTGGAGGATCCAATAATATATGTTGAGTGTAATGGCTATTTCACAGCCACGCCATTTCTTTCATTTTCTTTGACAGTGCTAGAGGGTACTTTTACAAGAAGACATTCCTATAAATATCTAAAAAATTAACACTTCAAAATAACAACCCAAAAACTTTATTCAAAATATATGACATAAATTACCTTAAATACTACCACTACCTGCATAAAAAAACAATTTTTGGTTAACTATGAAAATCATTCAAAGTATTTTTTTAATTATTTCTAACATCGTCCTAATCAATGTACGTTGCTCCCAAGTCGCCGCCTATGAACAAAATGATTTCGCTGGATGGAAGCATATACAGGGCTAGTCAAAAGTCCCCTCCCCCCCTCGTATCTTTTGAACGGGTATACTTATAATAATGAAATTTGGAGGGTGGAAATAAACGGATGTAGGCTTCTCAACTGGTCATAACAGGTGACGCAATAGTCATAAATGACGTCACAAGGCCACTGTGACCAATAATTTTAAATGGGACCCTATGGCAAGTGAAGCTCGTTTGAAAGGTATTGAAAATACCTATTCAGTCATACCAATTTTGTTTGGGTTTCGGCTGATTTTGATTGATAAATTGAAGAAATACGAAAATTATAGTTTCGCATTTAATTAATAAAGATTTAAGAACCAGTTCTTATAATAAGTGTTCAAATGTGCTCCATCTACTTCCTGGCAGTAATGCATCCTATTGCTAAACTCTTGTGCATCTTTCGTCCCAGTGTGTCAGCGAAGTGCCCTACATTCTTCAACAATTCGTTGTTTCAGAATGGCAATACTGTCAGGTGCTGTAGCGTAAACCTTAGATTTCAAGTACCCCCATAGAAAAAAATCTAATGGTGTAAGGTCCGGTGACCGAGCTGGCCATTCGATCGAACCTCGTCGTCCCAAACCATCTACCACGATATTCTTCATCTAGGTAACGCCTTACTGCACCGTAATAGTGTGCAGGAGCACTATCTTGTTGAAAACGTTATTTCCAAGTTGTCAATTCATCTGGATTATCTTCTAGAATTTCAAGAATTAACGACTCAATATCATTTTGTAACATCTCCAGTACAATTCACCGGTTAAGTTAGCATTGAGAAAAAGAGGCCCAACTATGTGGTTTCCCAAAATACCTGCCCAAACATTTACTTTTTCTGGAAATTGAGTATATTATGTCCTGGTTGTTGGTTCATTTTATTGGATTCTTTCGTCACTAAAACAAATTGTCTGTATGTAGCCTGGTTGTTGGTTCATTTTATTGGACATAGTTTCACAGAATTCTAGTCTTCGGTCGGGGTCATCATCTGAAAGTTGGTGCACCATTTTAATTTGTATGGATGAAATTTGTTTTTAGCCAACACCCTATGTACTGTCCTTTGACTGACTTCACAGATAGACGCAACTTGGGCTGTGGAAGAAGTAGGGTTTACTACCATTTCTCCAATTATGTCAATTTTTTTGTCATCACTAATTGTTGGTCGACCAGATCGTTTGGCATCTTGAACACTACCTGATGCTTCAAACTTCCGAAGAAGCTCCCTCAAATAAACCCTCGATATAGGGCGATCAGGTACCTCTCATTAAACAGTCGTTCCGCTGCATGGAAATTGTTTCTACATTCACCAATTATTAAGATAGCTGCTACTTTGTCGACTACAGTACGTACCATTTTGCCTATGTAAACACTTAAACGTCTCGTTAAACAATAGCTTAGGTAAATTTTCAAGGTATAAACACTTTTGACAAGTAGAGAATTCAAAAACGTCAACCTTTTTGACAATTAACCAGAGGCGTACTTTAAAATCTTTATTAATTAAATGCGAAACTATAATTTTCGTATTTCTTCAATTTATCAATCAAAATCAGCCGAAACCCAAACAAAATTGGTATGACTGAATAGGTATTGTCAATACCTTTCAAACGAGCTGTCACTTGCCATAGGGTCCCATTTAAAATTATTGGTCACAGTGGCCTTGTGACGTCATTTATGACTATTGCGTCACCTGTTATGACCAGTTGAAGCCTACATCCGTTTATTTCCACCTCCAAATTTCATTATTATAAGTATACCCGTTCAAAAGATACGAGGGGAGGGACTTTTGACTAGCACTGTATGTATCAAGTTCTAATATTGATATTAAAGATAGCAAACGTGAAGCCAAAACAAATCGATCGCACTCTTTCTAATCGGCAACGTTGAATTTAAAATGGAGACATACCTGTATGACAAGGAAAGACATATATAATCCGACTTCACTTTCATTGCATTGCTCTTATGGCCAGTTATCAATATTCGTAGTTAATATATATATGGATGGAAGCAAAGAACTAGTAATTTTACATATATTTCAAGCATTGTCTAAAGATACACAATGTTTCAAGATATATAATTATGGGTTCTGTGGATGACTTGAATGACATTTTGGAGTTTTCAACTTGTTGCCTATACAGACTTTTATATGTTCAATTTGGTTGAATAGGGAACACGCGTGATCTTAGTTCATTTTTTATTTGCATCAGTTTAGTCCTCAAAAATTATATTTTGTGAAAATATTTTTTTAAATCCCAAAATGTTGTTGAAATATTCAAATTTGATGTTGCTTCTCAATAGGGAACATGCATGATTATATATATTTTTTTCGGTCCTCAAAAATTACATTTTATGAAGATAATTTCTCAAATCCCAGAATTTTGTCAAAATTTTCAAATTCAAAGGTGCACTTCAATTCAAACTCGATTTGACCTTCACTTGAATAACTTCCCCTAAACACTAGCACCGTTTCAAAAATATTGATTTCTTACAACCCTAATATAAATTCAACCTCACTTTTATAATGTGATTTTTAGGTAACAATTGAAAATACTATGATAATAAAAATATTAGTACAACATTTTAACGAAGGCAGATGAAATTATAGTTGACAGTTCGAAGCAACTAGCGGTAAAAGTTTGAACTGTGTGAAGTAACGAGGCACACGTCCATCAGAGGCACTAGGAGTACGTTTTAAATGTGATGAAAAAATTGGCGTTTTCAATTTTGAATTAAAACATGAAACATTTTTGCAATTTCTTAGTTTGTTTTAAACTTGCTAGGTGGTAATCTTTATGTGCAAATCAAAATATTTTAGAAGAGCACGTGCGGGTAACTTATTCTAACAAGATTTGACCTTCCAGTTGAATAACTTTCCCCAAATACTGCCAATTGTGGTTGTTTCACGAATATTAATGGACAATACTAGGTCTCACAACCAAACATACATTCAACCTCACTTTTTATGTGATATTTCAGTAACAATTGAAAATACTCTGATAATAAATATATTAGTACAACATATAAACGAAGAAAGATGAAATTATAGTTAACAGTTCGAAGCATCTAGCGGAAAAAGTTTGAACTGTGTGAAGTAACGATGCATACTTCCATCTGAGGCGCTAGGAGAACGTTTTTGAGTGTGATGAAAAAATTGGCGTTTTCAATTTCGAATTATGAAAAACATCAAACATTTTTTTGATTTATAACTTTGTTGCTGAACTTTCTAGGTGGTAGTCATTATATGCAAATTATTTTAGAAAAGGGGCACATGCGCATTTCCTATTGTTCGAGTGATGGGTAATATGACTGTTGGTGCTCTACATTAAAGTTGTCTGTGAGAATGTTCTATTATAGTCTCAAAGCGCATTAACTTCTATACCGTTCAGCGGATCGCCATGAAAATTGGTATACACAGATATTTGAAGTATTTTCGCGCTATCCCTAAAGGGATAACGGAATAACAGGAGGCAGGCAGAGTCACAGATATAACCTAGGTGAAACAACACAAAAAAAAACATTGGAAAAACAAATTTTACGCGGACGAAAGTTTTCAGGATCAGGGTTATTATATATATAATACTGACAGGGTTACGGCGAAACCTCAATTTTGATGACGTCTGCTGTGTGCCAGAATCGCCAACTTTATAGAACTTATTTTCAAATTCCGGAGAGTAACAAGGATGAACATTGAAGATGAACAAGGATGAATACAATAAAAACCTAAATAATTAGTGTATGTTGGCAGCAGTTGCACACTTTCCTCATCTTACGTCTGGTCACCCGAACTCTCCTAAAGCTGTTTTATGCCATAACCCTGTCAGTATATATATATATAGTAACCCTGTTCAGGATAAAAAATATTAGGGACTATAGAAATTTGGACAGGACGTCTGTCAGGTCAGCTACGTATATCTCTTCAAAAATAGAAAAGAAATCAAAAGTGATAGTTTTCTATTGAGTGGAAATATCTTGATTCACGAGCGTAGCGAAAAATTACTTCTCCTTACGCATTAAACACGCTGTTTTATTTTGTCAATGGAGAACAAATAAAAAACTGCATGGATATGATGAATATATATTTTTATTATACTTCTTTGAAAACACCGTATTTTTTCTGAAATCGCTCAAGAATGCCTACTTTCTCCGAGCAACTTCAGACCCCAAAATACACTAATCTAGTATTTTAGTCCGTTCTAAGCAACGAACTTTCCGGACCGTTTTTGCCGGCCTTCAAAATAGGTCCCTACCGGTTTTTTATATACATTTTGGCCAGTAAATAAATACACACAAACAACCTACTCACATTACTTTATTTGTGGAAGATTCCTCTATATATCCTTCGGCAACAGTTGAGGATTTCTATCCCCCATGCCTTTCTCTTCAAAGCAATCAAATCTGCTCCAGCATTAACCAAAACTATTCGCCAAAATGATGTATTCCCACTACTTGCCTGCAACCTTTATGAATATTCATAATTTTCTGGACGACATGCAACATATTTTCTATACAATGGCATATAAGTTTCGTTTATCACAAGTGATCTTGGTTTGTTCGTTTTATTATCGGGTATTTCAATCAGAAGCTTAGATCAAAAATCTTCTATGTCATTCAAATTCAATTGATATAGTTCATCACGGCGACATGCACCGGCAGCACCAAATATTAAGGCAACCTAAAAAGTAAACACTAGATAAATGTCTGGGTAATTTTAAAATTCTTACATTCTAAACGTACCTTATTCATTGGGTATATATAATCTAGTAATTGAGTAATAAACGTTTCAATTTATTCATGTGACAAAAGTTTTGACTTTTTTGGTTTATAGTTGTCACTTTGACTTTCAGGAAAGCACGTAATTTCGAATATTTTGTAATATCAATATCTTCTTTTGTACTAACTATAGCTCTCAGCATGGAGTAATTTAACCATAACGTAGATGCCTTCAACTTCGTAGATAAATCGGGAAAGTATGCAATCATGACATTTTTAGATCGGGAGGTCGTCTTTTTTTCATGGCAATAATCCATGAAACGTTTATAAGCGTATTCATATTTTGCCTAGGATTTATTTCCCAATAAATTTAAGATGACATTTTCGGCAGCATTTACTAACTCTGATGATGTCCCGCACACCTGGACATCATCATCACTGTCCATTTTAAATATTTTTTGCGATAAGTAGGTATTAAACCAAATAAGTAGTGAATCTCTGACTTTTGTCACAACAATAAACAAACAGTTATTGTCAAGGAAACGATTTCATAGGCAATAAGATGGTAATCAAAACTCCTTAATTTATGATAATGTTGATTGCGATTTCAAAAAAAGTTGTATGTTTACCTCGTAGTAAAAGCACATTCCCAGACTTCAATGCTTGTTGGCCTCGGCCAACAATTTACATTGTCGTCCGGGAATGAATGGCTTTTACTACTAGATACACAATGTACTATTGTCTTTCTTTGCAATAAAGTAAGATGGGTTTTCCCGATCTCCGATTATTTCCATAGCAACAATTTATGTATGTATAATTGAAAAATCGTTCATTACACGTCCAGAAATTGATTTTTCCGTGCTTCCCGACTTCCCGTGTTCGGCTTTGCCTCACACGAGAATTTGTCACGCGCGCACGGAAAAATCCTTATTTCCGGACATGTTAGAAATGTTTATCTGACAGATTGTCTCTGACGGATGTCTTATTCGAGAGACGATTATTGGGAATTTAAATTAACGGATACTCGCTCTGGCGTCGATTTTTGAAACTATACATAAGTACATTGTTTACTTTACGAAACATTGAAGTTTATAGGATTTTAGCCATTTCTCTTGTGATTGTTGACATTCAATAAAATTCTGGTGAATGTTCTGTTGTACGTCCTCGAGTGAAAAAATGAGTGATTCAAGCTCAAACCACTATCGCTGTGTACCTCATTGTAACTTTGTGAAAAACGATCCCATTGTACTGGAATAAGTTTTCATCATTTTCTGCGAGAAATAAATGAATGTAACGTTCTGGTGCAGACCAATCTAGGATTGAGCGAGTCTATAGACAGACGACGAGCCTGAAAATTGGAAAACCTGTTTCTGATTACATGAAAGTTCTCTCCATCTTACCAAAGAAGACTATTTCATTTCCAGTAAGGGTAAATGTATAGTTAGTGCACTCATGCTCCCTGAAAATAGCTGAAAGACTTTCCATACGTGTTTCTGCCTCCTCTGAACACGGCGGCCTCATAACGTTACCGAGTTATAGCCACTTTTTTTTTGTTCTAGAACGTGATTTTCAAGAACCGTTTTCTCACTCAAAAAGCAATCAAATTGTCTCCCTCTCCCAAACAGCATAAAGTTCGAACACTAAATTACTCATTTTCGATACAATTTGGCACAAAATACAAACAGTTCTATCTAAAAAAATCCTCCTTCAACACACGGATTCGTGTTCAGCAAACTTTCAGCTATTTTCAGAGAGTATAAGTGGACTAACTTTACATTCACCATAGAGTCTTGAAATGAATAACACTACACATAAAAACTGGAAACGAAAACAAAATGGAAATATTTCTAGAAAAACTCAGAACACAAGCGTATAACCAAAGAGTAGACTCTAACCTCTAATCTTTGGTATTAGCGTTCTAACCTCTAATCTTTGGTATTAGGCAATCCATACCACGTGACCCAATATGGCGGTTGTTGGCACACAAACCGATAATCGCCATAAGAATATCATTGTCAGTGTGTACCTTTGGCTTGTAAAAGTGTATTTTTGGTTATTTTCGGAGCTTTTGTGTTGTTAATTAATAATATGCAGATGGAGAGTGATTACCTGAAGACACTATTGTTGAAAAGCAGAGGCTTTTGTGAACGGTATGCTTGAAAATACATCCCCATCTTTTGTTTACATTTTATCAATGTATTTGTTACAGGTATGAAATGAAGTTGAGGATTGATCAGTGATTTAGATCCTTTTTACACTGAATATTTCTGGACTGAATTGTTCAATTGTTGGTGCTCCTCCTGTTACGAATATGGATATTATTTCGTATTTGCTGTTTACTCAGCTTTCCCAAATGCAGATGAAGCCCTATACAAGTTTAGAATTCATACATACTTTGAATCTGGCTTCGTCGTGAAGGTGAGAACATAAATTCAGAATCATTTATATATTTTAGTTAGTCTAGTATGTTTTTTCCTAGGCAGCAGGTTTTTTCTAATGGGTACATGTACAGTTGCAAATCTTGAGTCATCGAAGTGAATTATAAATTAGGAATAATAATACATAAGAAGCAATTTATAACTTCTGATCTGTTCTATTATGTTTATTGCCACATTTGTTTATTATAAGAGACATTGATTTGATATTTAAGAATATTACCTCTCAACTTTCATAATAGTTCTTTCTAATCGACATAACTTTTTTTCAGGTCAAGTATTCACAAAAGGCAAATTAAAAACCTTCAGATGTTTGGTACATAATTGAAAAGGATGAAAGCATTTGTACTGCTCACTGTACTTGTATGGCCGGAAACAGTGAAGTAGGTGGTCATATTGGTGCTATATTAGAGGCAATGTCACGCACAGATTTGGAAGCTATGTGGCCAATGCCATCCAGTAAAAAAAAATTATTGGACGACTTGCCTCTTGCTCAGTTGTTTTAAAAAATAAAATGTTTCAAATGAATATATATATAAATAAATGTTTGTTTATTTGTTGTTATACTGATTCAGATGATTACTCCTAATTTAATACCAATTATAAAAAAATTACACAATATTGATATTTGTATATAGTACAATTTCGATAAATATCACGATATATCCAATTTTTACTGTTAATAAATTACAATACCCTTTGAAGGTTGTAGACGATGTGGTAACTTGATTACTCTCGTCTCGGACGTCCATCGTCTTAATGTTCTTGAAAAGGTTTTCACGATGTTTCGAATGTTTGTAACTGCAATCGTCTGAATACAGTATTCACATTAAAAACATCGTGTAAACCTTTCAAATACATAAGACGATGGACATCAAACTGAGTAATCAAATACAACACCCTTCACAAGACTTGATCGAGGCTTTCGATAATTGCCTGAAATATCTAAAAAGGGAAGGTTGAGATTGAAAGACATATTTCTAAATATTTTTATTTATTGAGTCACCAGAATCCTAAAGAAAATTTGTATTCCAGTAATTCAATAACACTACCTATAAGAATGTTTTTTGAGGAGGTAGGTACATATATATGAACATTCATTTGGAGTTTTCTCTACTTTTGAAGTGGAAAATATATCAATTATATATATATATATATATATATATATATATATATATATATATATATATATATATATATATATATATATATATATATATATATATGAACTTTATTTGAAATGGGACCTCCTAATGTACAATAGTTCAGATATATACAAGTAGGCAAAATCATACAAGTAATCGTAGGAACAAATCAAATCACAAAAGTCTGAAGTTATAGGTAGGTATCCATGACGGAATGAAGGATGTTATCACGAATGTGCACACAGGGTATGTCTGCTGCAGCCTCTCTGATACTTGATTTTCGAATCCGTAAGATCTTCTACGGAACAAATCAAATCACAAAAGCTGAAGTTATAGGTAGGTATCCATGACGGAATGAAGGATGTTATCACGAATGTGCACCCAGGGTATGTCTGCTGCAGCCTCTCTGATACTTGATTTTCGAATCCGTAAGATCTTCTAGGTTGATTGCAGCTAACATAGAGCTCTTCTCCTCCTCGATAAGGCATTTTAACTGGTCAAAAACTTATGATTTGATACTGTAGACACCGAGTGAAACCCGACTCTATCCCTGTCGTGACGGGACCCACAGTTAACTACAATGCAAATGAAGGGCATTTTTCTTCAGTTGAAGCACGAATTATAATCCTAAATTGAAAAACTACTCCAAATTCGCAGAAAATCACAAATAAACACTTTTACCACTATGATTAACATATTAGGCCAGCAGCCCCATATTGCTTTCGTTTTGACAGGTCGATGGCGCCAATTGGGCAATCCATCGACCTGTCAAACGAACAATATGGCGCTGATGGCAACTGTAATTCGTCATAAGCGACCATGAGTGGTAGAAATGTTTATTGTGATTTTCTGTGCGGTGAGTAGTTTCAATTAGATTATATCGTGCTTCAACTGAAAAAATCCCTTCATTATTAATAACTTAGTCCCTCACGAGTAAGTCGAGTTTCCTCGGTGTCTAATATCAAATCATAAGTTGACCAGTAGCCTTATCGAAGGAGAAACTCTATGTTAACTGCAATCAACTAAAATCAGATCGAAAATCAATATCGAAGCTCCCATACCCATTGTCCTGTCGATGAATATCCTCATTGTATGATTTTGCCTACTTGTATATCTCTGAACTATTGTACATTAGGAGATCCCATTTCCAATAAAGTTCATATATATATATATATATATATATATATATATATATATAAACAAACATTTATTCATTCATTTGAAACATTTAATTTTTTTAAACAACTGAGCAAGAGGCAAGTTGTCCAATAAATTTTTTGACTGGATGGCATTGGCCACACAGTTTTTAAATTTGTGCGGGACATTGCCTCTAATATAGCACCAATATGACCACCTACTTCACTGTTTCCGGCCATACAAGTACAGTGAGCAGTACAAATGCTTTCATCCTTTTCAATTATGTACCAAACATCTGAAGATTTTCAATTTGCCTTTTGTGAATACTTGTCCTGAAAAAAAGTTATGTTGATTAGAAAGAACTATTATGAAAGTTGAGAAGTAATAGTCTTAAATATCAAATCAATGTCTCTTATAATAAACAAATGTGCTAATGAACATAATAGATCAGATCAGAAGTTATAAATTGCTTCTTATGTATTATTATTCCTAATTTATAATTCACTTCGATGACTCAAGAAATGCAACTGTACATGTACCCATTAGAAAAAACCTACTGCCTAGGAAAAAACATACTAGACTAACTAAATTATATGAATGATTCTGAATTTTTGTTCTCACCTTCACAACGAAGCCAGATTCAAAATATGTATGGGTTCTAAACTTGTATAGGGCTTCATCTGCATTTGGGAAAGCTGAGTAGAAAGCAAATACGAAATAATATCCATATTCGTAACAGGAGGAGCACCAACAATTGAACAATTAAGTGTAAAAAGGATCTAAATCACTGATCAATCCTCAACTTCATTTTATTCCTGTAACAAATACATTGATAAAAATGTAAACAGAAGATGGGATGTATTACATACGTTCACAAGCCTCTGTTCAAATAGTGTCTTCAGGTAATCACTCCATCTGATATTATTAATTAACACTACAAAGTCTCGAAATCAAAATACACTTTTACAAGCCAAAGTCATGACAATGATGTTCTTATGGCGATTATCAGTTTTGTCAACAACCGCCATATAATATAATAATACATTGCATAGCTCTCAATTTAAATAGTATAAATAAAATAGTAATAAATGTATAAATAAAAAGTATAGTATAAATAAAATACATAAATAAATACAGAACACATAATACAATGCACAACAAGTTAAATTAGCGTAAACAAATACAGAGATATTACAATGATGGGTTATAAACCTTTTATATATTTTACCTTTTATATATTTTACACACTGGCTTTTGAATTCTCTAAATGACGAGTATTCTTTCAATTCTCTTGGTATTGGGTCACGTTGTATGGATTGCCTAATAACCTTTAAGAAAACAGACAAGCAATGTACTTATGTCTGGTTCAAACTTCCACCACTATGGCGCTGGCATCTAATTTTGAATAGCATCTATAGTAAAAGTGTTGCTAAGTGGGAAAGTAATGCTAACCTTAAACAAGTACTTGTTTTTACAATTTTCTCTCAAAACAAATTATGCTCTTTTCCATTGGAAATACGAAAAACACATTTTTTGTTGTACACTGATCATCTGGTTTGGGTCCTCGAATGTAGAAGACGTCCACCTCGAGATTTTCTTCTATGAGCCAACTCGACCCTGGCGCTCGGCGCACGCTAGGAAGGTTGCTTGCTCTGCTCCACACTCTACATGCGAACTGCAAAAATGATTTATTGGACGACGTTATCAATTTGATTCCAGTTTGCAGTTTGTCCAATGATTATTTTGTTTCGTTTCTTATATCAAATTGGCTTCAGTGGAGATCATAGATTTAATATCAAAGGTCTCAACATTTTTAACCTGTTGTGACTTTTAGTCGCTCATCTGGATATAGCATAGCACTCTTATCATCGGATATATCGAAAGATACGTTCATATACAATCATTGCTGAAGAGATGAGTAATGATGTAGGCAAAACTAATAATAAAACATGACGAGTTTAGAGTAGTTCAAATTTCCCGCCTTTGAAAGTAACCCTCGATTTCCTTCCAACCGAACCGTTTATTTTACTTTGCGCATGCTTTGTGTACCTCTTTTGGATTACATTTCACCTCGATCACATGTGAGTATTTTATTTTCCTATTATAATAGAGTAAATAAAAAATCATTACTTGCGATGGATTTAGTTGTTAACAGTGTTTATCTATGGTTACGGTTACAATTTTAGCACGTTCTCGATTTCCATACTTTTCTGTGAAAATGATGGTATTGTTTGACATTGCATGATTTGGCTATATTCGCGCCATGTTGCATTAGATTATTGAGAATTTTTCAAGAAATCCTATCAAATCCACTCCGTGGTTCAAATTCGGAGATTTCGGCGATTTCTGGAGACATTTTTGTACGTATAAAATACCTTTTGTTTGGTTGAGGTATTGTAAATATCGTTTACGTCAATATGTACCAACCACATGTTCTAATGCCGCGTGGACGTATAGGTTTTGTTGCTATTTGAGCAGAAGTTTACGCCCAAAAATAGGTAAAAACCAACTAATTTGTTTCCTTTTTGTAGCTTGCAAGGTTGAACACCAACTGACTAAAATGGCAGATATTGACGACACACACTTTGAAACTGGAGACTCTGGAGCCTCTGCAACTTTTCCTATGCAATGTTCAGCCTTACGTAAAAATGGTTTCGTCATGTTGAAATCTAGACCCTGCAAGATTGTCGAAATGTCCACATCCAAAACTGGTAAACACGGTCATGCTAAAGTTCACTTGGTCGGAATCGATATCTTCTCAGGTAAGATCTATCATTATTGTGTATCCAGTTGATTAGTTAGCATAAAGTTTTGGCAAACCACTTCACCAGAATCTCGGTTTTTGTTTATGTGGCTCCAAGGTATGAACAATTACTTGAAGAGAAAGGAAACCCAAACTGACATATATAAGTTCACTCAGGTCATTTATGAAACACTGGAAAAATGAAGGAGCACTCGGCGTGTTCCTGGATTTAACCAAAGCATACAATTGCATAAACCATAACCTGTTGATAGAAAAACAAGAGCATTATGGGATACAGGGTAAGGCACTTATCTGGTTTTTGTTGGAGGAAGTCGAAGGATGGTCCCAAAGGATGATACAGATTTCGTATCTGATTCAAAACAAATAAACTTGGGAATTCCCCTGGGTAGTAAGGATTGATCCAGAGATATTCATATTATATATAAATGATATGTCAAAGTGCTTGAATATAAAGAATTGCTCAACAAACTTTGCTGATGACACAAACCTATTGGTAATGGCTGAAGGCTTGGACAGGTTGGTCGATGGGGTATCTGAAGTTTTTATTTCACTGTGTTATTAGTTCAAGAACAAAAGATTAATTTTAAATAAAGAGAAAACAAGTTGTATACTATTCAGAACAAATTGTCTAATATGCATGTGTCAGAGACTGTTCAGTTAAATGAACAAAAATCATATTGACCAGCAGCAGCAGTTTTTTAGGCATTACCTTAGACGAGTGTCTGCCATGGAAAGAGCACAAAAGTAAAAAGCTGAATTATGTGCTACACAGTATTTAGACCAAAAAGAATGAAAATATTATATTTCTCTGATTTTGAAGCACATTGATTGCTAGGACTGATTTTCTATGGAGCATCCAGTGATACTAAAACGATCTTTGCTGCTCAAAAAAGAGCAATGAGCAAATGAAACCCCACTTAATCATAACTACTTACTGATAACATTCCAATATTTCCTTTCTATGAATCTGAAATATAAGCATACATAATATAAACTTTATTTTTTCTAAAGGCATGCATGTCCTGTATATCAATATAATATTAAATTTGTGATTGATTAAATATTAGTTTTTACTGCATATGTTCACTATTCAACATTCAATTGAAGCAATTCATTTACTTATTGTTTCTTTTAAAAATTCTAAGAATATATACACATTTATCTAAAATGCATCTGTTAGGAAATATTTGGCATTCCTTTTGCTTCTCTCCAAAATCATTCATTTCCACTGGCCTTGCCATAAAATATTTGAAAATCAGTGTTAAACTGCCCAAAATAGGAACATATTTTTTATTGAATGGAAAGCAAAAAGCCAAATAATAGAGAACTACATTGCACATTACAACAAAAAAATTAATGGTTTGCAATGTAATACACACTTTTGACATTATTCTGATTTGAGTCTTGGGTATAAATAAGTAGCAGTAAAACTTGAAAAAAAGCATTCATTTTGAGAGTTTTTCAGGATTATTACTTACTTTATTCATCATTAGTATCTAATTTAAAATTTAAATTTAATTTAAAAAAATTCTTATATAAACTACTCCTAATTTTTGACATTTTGAAACACTAAAAAACTTACTTATAGATATTATTTCAGATTTTTGAGTGTAAGCCGAGGTTTAAAGTGAGAGATATACACATTTGAATGAAGTGAAATTATTTTAACATTTTGCAAAGGAATAAGTAAATCTCCCGAATTTTCATTAGTCCATATACCTCCAGCAAAATAGTTTCTTAAACTTCTTTGAAAAATCAGTTAAAAAGCCTCAAAATCAGTTTCGCTGATACAATATAATGAATATGTGGTGTCAAATAAGCATTTAGTAAAGTTTTTTTACTCACTAGGGCTGTGTTGCAAACTAAATTGCATTAGCAAAAATTCTTTTAAGTAGATATATGAATAGTATTAGATTTGTAGCTTCATTGGTAGATTATGTGAATATTAGGTGTCTATCATTTTCTTTACATACAGTAAATATAAATATGTGTCAACTACATTGTGAGATTTCAGAATACAACAAATATGCAAATATTATATTTCTTCAACATTAAATTGAATTCATAATATATTTTTTTTAAACTATCTAATAAACATTAACTATCAAATTACTTGATAATTCCTAGCTTACAATGTTAAGTTATTAAAAAATTATATCAGGGAAATCCTTAACATTAGCCGCCACAATGTTGACAAAAAATGTCCCCCTGCGCCATGGTGCTTTATCAGCTAATATTACTTGTAATACTGGGGTGCGTGAGACACGGCTTCCGTGTCTCGCGGCCTATACGCACGGAAATCTGAGACATGCCATACATGTCTCATGGCGGCTAACTTGTTAAAGAGCGTTGTATGAGTAAATTAGAGTCAATGTTGGATAAAAACTTTATAATTTTTTTGTGACAAATAATTAAAAATTAAAATTAATAGACAAAAAATATATGAAATTTTATCCTAGATTCAGACCTATGTATGAATATTCATTACATAAAAAAAGTGTTGGAAACTGTAGTTTGGAACTATTTCTTTACACACTTTAGTTCCACCCAAATATGTGATTTTTTTGTTAAAAACATTATTAAAGTTGCATGTGTAAACAGAATGTGTTGGAAATGTAAGGATTAATATAAATGAATGAAGAGACTAAATAAAAAACATGTAATTCTATGCTAGTTTCAGATTGATATGTGAATATGGATTACATATGGACACATAAAGTGTTCTTAAAAACTCTGATTTGGAATTATTTCTTTAGAATTTCATTTAAAATAAAAAATATAGTTGCACCCAAATGTGTGATTTTTTCATATTAATTAAATAAATATTTATTATTAAATCGAAACATGTTGAGAAAACAAGACATAAAAACTGACTCAAACAAATTATTAAGCTGGAAACAGACTTTTTGACAACTCTGTCACAAAGTATTGACATAGTTCTATTACATTTTCGAATTTATTTTTGTTCTGCGAAGAAAAAATAACATTTACAAAGTATTACACTGGGGATACTTCATAGACATACAATTTGCAAATATGAAAAGACAATGGCAATATATTCATTAACTAGGTTCTATATATGTTACTGAAAAAATGGCTATATCACTTTAGTAAGATTTATAAGTTTGAAGGGATATTATATATTTATAATTGAAATGTTTGATATATGCAAGCCTTGAAGGAAGCCATTTTTTCGTTTTACCATACTATTTTTACTTTTTATTACTGTAATTCTATACTAGTTTTTAATCTAATGCATAGTCTCCGTGTTACCTGAATATCAATTTTCATTTATATTTAGGCGTCAGGTGAGACTTAAATAAAAATCCTTTGTTCCACAAGCATATGTATGAATCGTCATAGTTTGCTTACTAAATAGGGGATACAGTATTTATATCTACTGCATATGCAGTATTCACTTTCTATATATTCTGCCTTTGAGAATATTTGAGTAAAACTTCCACAAAACTGTAGTGATATCTTTCAGTAGAGTGAAATGATTTCATTTTGAATGTAACATATTTTTCTGTGTATATTATTCGAGTATATTAATCATTGACCTTTACATATTTTTTTTCAGTTTCTTCAAACAGAAATTATGTATTTTTAAGAGATTCAAAAAGAAAAAGCTCCGATCAGGTGCAGATCAATAATCAGTTAGGAACTACAAACTGATCTTTTAAATTATTTAGTTAAAGAATTGGAAAGCTAATTTTTGTGTGATATAAACATTTCTATAATTTGCACATTTTGCTCTATTTATTTATCTATGATAAAATAATATAAGCTTCTCTAATAACTTGTTTTTTTTCATTGTTGGAAATACATTTCAATGCAGATGGGCATTTGTTTGATTTTGAAAAACTATATGGGAATCGTGAAAAACAAAGAGATTTGGGTACTGTTCTATATGGTTTATATGAACTTATTAATTCCATTAATTTTGACACATAATTTGAAAATGTTACCTTTTAGGTAAAAAATATGAAGATATATGTCCCTCTACACACAACATGGATGTACCACATGTGAAACGTGAAGATTATCAATTGACTGACATTTCTGATGACGGATATCTATCTCTCATGTCTGACAATGGAGATTTGCGTGAGGATCTCAAGATTCCAGATGGTGAGGTCGGTGTTCAATTGAGAAATGAATATGATGCCGGAAAGGATATACTTTGTACCGTACTGAAATCGTGTGGAGAAGAAGTAAGTTATTATTATATACTCAAAAATTTCCTCATTCTTGATTATTTGAATTTTCAACTAAAAAGTTAATAGAGATCCCAAATTATTATTCATTCACTTTGTATGTTGAAATAGTGCTATTTGCTTATTATGTGCAAATATTTTCAATTAAAAATAACAACTTCATTTAAACCAAAAGCAAATTTTAGCTGATTTTTGAGGAAAATTTAACACATTATTTATAGCTAATCAAATGCAGTTATTTCAAGACTTTACCGTGGCAACAAGATTATTTACAGAATTTTTCACTTGGTACCCGAGAAGAAATAACACTGGAAAATATTCAACAATTGAAAATTGTGATATTAATGAAATGTAATGCTCACAAACCTCAAGAGTTATGTGCAGTAAGCCGTGTTCTATGAGAATATCTTTTAGGAAATATTGTCCCTATTACTGGTTGTTTTTTAATTTTGAGGCATATTAATTCAATGAATTTACATCGCCTAAACAATTAACCACAAATTATTCAAATATTATTTGAACAAAAACGGCAAATGAGTATTTTGATTTTAGTGATTATAATTCAGAAAGTAAAGTTACTTCTTCAATATTATTTACAATTTTTTTGTGAAATTTTCTTACCGAATATCACACATACTTAAATTATTCCTAGGAACTTTTTCTTGGTCACAAATATTTTTTGAAAAATTTAAAATTGTGTGGAGAAAGTATTGAAAATGAAAGGAATACATTTTTAATTATAAATGACATTGAGCAGATATTTGCAATATTAATTGATTTGCTCAGTTGTGTTAAAAGATTCCACTTTTAATATACCTGACATTGTAATCAATTGGTGAATTTGAAATAACACAACGGATATGATTTCTTTATATTGTCAAAGAGTTGAAAAATATAAAAAATTAGAATGAAATTAAAATAGTTTCTAGCGTTCAAGTAAATAAACTTCCCAAATAACATTTAATTATTTCAAACTCAAACTTTAAATTAATTTTGTCATTCAAATAGGCAATAACTTTATGTACACCTAGTTATATTAACATATAGATTGTTGTTTCTTCTGGTGAGTTAATTGTGAATTTGATTTACAATGAATTGAAAGAAATATGGAGAAGCTACCAGAAGGAATCTTCAAATACCATTAGAAAATAAAAACATATTTAAAGACAACCAAGACTCAAAGCATTGATATAATAGGAAATAGGAATATATGATTTCTAATTATTTTTATTTTTGCAAAGCTGAAATATGAAATGTAAAACAATGCATTATTTGAAATTAATAATAAGTCACTCAATGGATAATTTTTCATTTTGACAAAGTCGCCGTTACCGGTAAATGGTACCACTTGATTTTTATCCTTGTCTTATTCGTTATTTTCATAAGCGCTGGCTACCCACAAGAGGGAAATCTGCTTCCACTGTGTTTGTACTACCCTTGGATAGTCTTATGGACTCAGTTTTATCATGCTGGTTGCTCACTTGTCATTCATTGCTAAATATCGAAGATTTTGATAAAAATCGAAATTTAAAGATACAAAATTTAGTACTATATACAAAACTATTCTCCATATCATGAATACTTTTTGGTAAGCACTTTACCAGAGTGTCACTGAAAATTATGTGTTCCTTTCATAGTCAGAGAGTGTTCGGTATTTAGAGTAAAAAATGCTTATTACATATATCATAAAAATCAACTTTGATTTTTATGAGTATCAAGAGAAATCTGCAGAAATTTCCAACAGCATTAGGTTTATTGACATATTTAAGTTTTCTATCACAAGGAATGGTTTCTTCTACTTTATAATAGCCACAGTCTACTGTTGGATCATCTGCGACAATATAAAAAATGTTTTCTTCTGCATTGGGTATACGATCACTAAGTGTTCTACTGGTTTTTTCCTTATCACATTACAATATCTGACCTAAGCCTTTGGTACACAGCCACATTACCGTCACAATGAGCTTCACTGTAAGTAGTTAGGATATCGTGATATTCCCAAGTGGAAACAGCCAGCCAACAAAAATTTCACTTACCAGTTTAAGTTATTTCTATGTAAAACACAACGTAGTTTGGTATAGCGATGAATTATTTGTCCAAGTTGTCGATCTTTGATATAAATTTTTATGTTCAATTATTGGAGAAGCGGGTGACTAGGAAAAAAATGTATAGATCTTTTTTGTTTTGAATGGCATGTTCTGCACAGAGGTGAAAAAATTATGTATATATATATATATATATATATGGTGCATGAAGAATACTTTCACTTCTAACTTGGAAACAGATATACCATGGCTATCACTTGATGAGTGAACTCAATAACTATTTAATGAATAAATTTTAATTTAGTAGGAATTGAACCCAATAGAACAATAATAATTAAAATAACTTCAGTAATACAGATCTATATATAAAAATTATTTGAAGTAAGTCTGAATGAGTCGTAGATCAATAATAATTATAGCCAATTCATCATATCTATTGAAGATATAAATCATGATTTGTCTAGATTCTTCCTGAGGTTAAAATAAGGTAATTACTGTTCAAGAGATACAAATTAGTAAGTTTTTCCCGATGCATCACGGCATTTGAAATTCACTTTGGATTCGCCTTGTTTGACAATTTTTCGAAATGATCTGAATCCACAATACCAAAACTCTTGTGGCAAATATTCTGATTTGTCCTTCTTGAACAGATAATTAACATTTTTTACTTCGAGGAGTAGAGAAAACCCAAATAAGATGGGAAGGAATATGAGAAGCAAAGAACAGTAATAAATTATATATTTTGATATCGTCTCAGTGTTACCTGAATATTATTACATATTTTTATTCAGGCGTCTAGTGAGACATACATTAAAAATCCATGTTTCCACAAGCTTGCATAAATATCATGTTTTGCTTACTAAATATTGGATACAAAATTTTAAATTATCATTTGCGAGATATTAAGGTCAGCTGCTGGAGAATTGAAGGTCAACTGCTCGAGAATTGCACATAAAAGGTTGATTAAAATTTCACTCGATATATTATTTTTTACTTGTATGTATTATGGGTCTTTGGAAATGAACTACAATTGTGAAATCAAACAAGAGATTGAATACCTGAAACTTTTTTTTCTCTTTCAATAATCCTATTTTTCCTTTTCAAGATAAATATTTTTAGGGCAAACTTTGTTGTTAATGTAGATCGTGTTTTTTAATAATGAATTGAACCGAATCAAACAAATGCATGCTGATGACAAATAATGCTGATTCAATAGTGATAAATTAAATTTCTGAATAGTCAATTTCTATCAATTTGAGAATTTATTAATAAAATGCAACTATATACTAGACGGTATCCTCTTTAACTTTTTTCCTAGGCGCTTATATCTCGAATTGACCTTCAATAAGATTCTCCTGTTGAATAATGTAAAATCAGATAACTTTTTATCAATATGCCAAAGGTGTAAAATACACTAAACTACTTCTCTTCCAATTATGAAAAGTTTAAAGAAAAAAAATGTATTTCACAACAATCTCAAATGAATGAATACAATATTCAATGCACAGATTTTTTTTATTCTTCACAATATTTGAGATACTTTACTGGATTTTATTTTTTTCATTTTCAGGTGGTAATTGCAGTAAAGACAAATACTGCCTTGGATAAATAATAACGGCCAGAAAAGATGGTAGGGGCTGAGATCAAATGTCATCTTGTCCAGTGGGTCCCTGCTTTATATTATATGAAATATATTATCGTATTGGACCATCAGTTATCAACAGCTTACCTAATGTGACGCCCTATCGACTGGCAAGACGTTGATGTGGTGTATACATCTTCTGTAATTTGTTGGCTAAATTAAAATGCAAAGCTACATTTTGTTCAATAAAATTAATTTAATTTTAACCTATGTAAATTTTTTTTTTATCGTATTACCATCTTTTTTGGAACCACCTTTTTCTCACATCAAGCTATACTGGTGATTTTTGTATCATAGATTAAATGAGTTTCGGTTTTTTAATATTTAATAAGAATTAGGTGATTCTAGATACTTGTTGACATTTCTTTGAAATAAATAAACATAGCATTTTTAAAGACTTGTTTTTTGATATTGTTTAGATTAAGTTTTACTTGAAAAGTAATTTCACCCCCAAAGTTGCGAAAAATACAGGAATAAAATTTGTTATAATTTCAAGGCTAAACTACTTGAAGTACTTCTTCACTGCACTAAAAGTAAAAAAATAATTTTAATATTCAACGACTATGCCAAAAAGCGTGGGTGCTTTGTTGAAATAAATTAAATACCAGAGTACCAGAGCTAAAACACTGGAAATTTTGACTATGAGTGTAGTTGAGAAGGTATGCATTTGTTAGCTTGAAAGCGAGGCCCTTTTACAGGTAGCGGTACAAAAGTTAAAAACTCTTTAGTAAGCTATGGTACTTTGCGATTAATGTCGTCCGTGGCCGGCTCTAAGGTGCTAGACTAAGCTCTGATCTCAAAAGTTAGCGTGGGTTCTATCCCACGACTGGTTTGTATTTCACTAAATGGAAATGGTTTGTTTTTATTTTAATATTCATCGTTGTTGAATATTAAAAGTATTTTTTAATTTTTAGTGCGTTAAAGGCGTATTCTTCAGTTTTTTTGAATATATATTTTTTATATTTCTAACTTGAAAAAGGCTCACATATCAAAATTAGAAAAAAATATTGTTTGAAACACTATTTTTCGTAACTCGCTTTCTTTTGCGGAACTCGTTCTGCTGAAATTCGCTCATTACGAAAAATAGTGCTTTTCCCAACTGGTTGCACAAATAACTATTCTAGGTACTCCTCGATAGAATAAAGGCGTTAAGAGATAATTTTTTATTCTTGTTTTAAAGCGATCTAAACTTAAAGGTTTAATGTCTGTTGGTAGAGCATTATATTTTTTTATGCCATAATAATCTGTGCACCTTCTGGTGCGTTGCAGTCTGTGGTAGCCGGGCACTAAATTCCCTCCCCCCTAGTTGGATATGAATGAAATGAAAATCACTGTGTGATATGAAGTTATCCAGGTTTTGTTTCATTCATTTCATTATTAATTTTGCAATGAAAATATCATAAGTAGTAAAACTAACAAATTCTCGACTGAGCTCCTTGGGTTAGATGACAATATCCAAGACGTCTGATGAATTCTTGGGTTACATTTGACATCTCTGGTGTAATTCGTTCAAATTCTCTCTTTAAGGTCTTCCAAATTGGTAGATCAATTTATGTACACTTTAATTTTTTACTTTTTGGGGATATTGGGTATAAGCTTCCATCGTCCAATTGGGATTTTCTGTTGCCTAATAACGACAATTTTGCGTATTCACGCAAATAAGCCTTTTTTGCATCCATAAGTTTTGGTCTTCTTCGACAAGTCATATCACATCAATAGCATAAAATCTACTAGCAGGAACACTTAGAGTTGCCTGCGAGTCCTCGAGTAACACACTGAAATTATTAATTCGATAGGAGCTCATTTTGGTAAGGATTTTTTTTAACATTCTTTTGAAAGATTCCAATTGTAGTTCTCTCTAACATCCTTGGAATAGATTTTTGCACCTCCGGATTATACTAGAATAATAACTACATGAGTTAGAATATGCTTGTTTAACGCTATATTATTAATTCAAAGCACATTCTAACATTGGTTAATTTTTAAGTAACTTGAGGATGAAATTCTCTATTAGGGAAATAATTGAATAGAGGAATACCTATTGTTTTTTTTTCTAATCTCTTCATAGGATCCACCAGATTATGCCCATGCCGGGTATTATAGGCATGAATATCTGAATGTGTGTAAGTTTTTTTTAACGTGTGTGATGTTTTCATAGACAATTTGTGAGAATAATGTCATAATTCCTAAATTCTGAAACAGTGGTTTACAGTGTTCAATATAACTAACCTTGACAATGCTACATACATCTGCTTTTTGTAATGTAAAACTTAAGTGTGTTTCCCCAGACAGTATCCCATAGATCATTACTGAGTGGAATATTGCGTGGTATGTTAAAGCCCTTCCTTCTCCAGTAATGGCTATACTCCGAATGGCAAAAACTGATTTTGCCAATTTACCACAGATAATGCTAATGTGTGCAGCACAGGGTCAAGATTTACACCCAAAATTTTTTGGGAGAATGTGCGGTGGATATTGCGATAATTTAAAAATAGGTATTTTTTTATTCGTTTTGCATGAGCGGTGATGCCTGCTGAAATATCAACATTAGTAATTGATTCCAATTCAAGAGAAAAGGAAGTATCATCAGCATATAATATGGTAAGCAATTCACGTTTCAACAACATATGTGAGGGTAGATCATTTACATAAATTAGAAATAGAAAAGGCTCCAGTATGGATCCCTCTGGTACGCCCCTTTTGATAACACACTCTTGACTTATGTTATCATTATTGTGAATCCTTTGGGTTCTATTCTCGAGGTAGGACTGAATGATGTTTCTTGAAACTCCTCTCATACCATTCTAATTTATGCAGTAATTTTATCATGATTGACACAATCAAAAGCCTTTGACAGGTCAGTAAATTTGTTAAACATGAATGTTTATTTTCAAAAGCTTCGAGAATGTTGTTTGCTAGTCTGTTAAGGCATCTACGTACTTTTTTTTCCTGATTCCAAATTGATGAGCATCAAACAAATTAAGTTTTTCCATAAAGTCACTAAATTGTATCAAGATCGCTTCCATTAATTTGGAAATTGTTGGTAAAATGTGTATTTGTCCGTAATTTTCAGGTAGTTGTTCATCAGCTTTTTTATAGATTGCAAGAACTTTAAAAGGCTTGAACATGACACGACATAAAAGATTCCTTTAGAAAGACAGTTGTTGATGATGAAAGTGAGAGGTTTAATCAAGAGTGATATGCACTCTCTGAGCAATTTAGTACTGATGCCATATATATCTTGAGTAGTATTGGTTTTAAGATTAGTGACAATTGATAGAATTTCTTCTTCATTGAAAGGCCGCATTAAATTCAAAGCCATTATTTTGATTACAACTTCTTGTATAAGTTTAACTATATATATGGATGTAATTTGGCTTTTCTTAGAATTTTCTGCACAGCACACAACAGATCTCATCATTGTCAGATAAAGTTTGAATTGAACAATGAGGATTTTCTTCAATTCCAAGTGAGTGTCTTCGGCAACGGTAGGCCTGCCACTCTTAGCCTTATCCCTAACATTGCCAATCTCATTAAATTTATGTAATATTTTGCTTACCATCGATTTGCTTATTGGTTCTCGATCAGGATATTTTTAATTAAAGATGTCGCATACTTCTGCCATATTTCTTTTACAATCACCGTAACCTAAGATCATCAAAACTTCTATTCGGTGTTTTTCTGACAGTACCATTGTAATTTCAAATATTTCTTTTAGGGAAATATTTTTCAGAAAGGTATTATTGTAGACTTATAAATCGATATGCTACACAACAAATCAATTTCATACTGACACATGCAATGGTAACTAAGAACTTATTGTCTGGTTGCTAAGGGCTTTCAGATGTTTTCATAGCCTACTCAAGTTTGGCAATATACTTGTACTAACTACTGAGTAATTCTCAGGTTTTCATTGCAAAATAAATAATTTTTTTTTTTTTTAAGAAATATGAACACCGCAGGTTTCCTTTATACTCAGTATACTGTAACTTGAAGTGTTACATATGTATGTGGTAAGGTTGAACTCATAAAATATGGGATTTCAAATTTTGATATGAAAATATATATATATTATATACAGTAAAAACCGGATATAACGACATTGAAGGGACCGTATACTTCGGACGTTATGTCCGATAGTTGTTATAAGCAATATACAAAAGTATGTATGTATATATTATGTCTGTTTGTAGTATGGGGATAGGTTATGCATATGAACTTGTTTTCAAATAACTTTATGTTCAGATGTCCTCGTTTAATTTTCAAAGAGTTGTTCTCGAAAAGAGCTTTTATTTTATCTCTATCCTTCCAAATCGTTGATATCGTAGAGTGTGAGACTCCACATTCCTTTGCAATTTCACTATTTGACTCGCCATTTTCTAATCTCCATATAATATGTGATTTTTCTTCAATATTAAACACTTTCCTATTTCTTTTTTGCGGCATAGTAACGCGTAAACACACGATCTAAACCAAAAGTTCTAAAATCAACCTGTAATTCACGAGGTCAACTATTGCACTGAATAAGTCGTAAAACATGCAAGGTCAAATGGCAAAGAGCGGGAAAGAGGTTCTAGAGCAAAATATTCCTTTCATATTATTAGTATGAAGGTGAAAATTGTTCGTAATGTTTTGTTTTGCTGGAATAGGTAAACGGTTGGTCGTTATAGCCGATGAATATCGATAAAGTTTCGTCGTTTTAAGCGATATGTTGCTGTATCCGTGTCGTTATAGGCGGTATGTGTACTTATTAGTTTATATAGATTCGGCCGGACCTTGCCATTCGGTTGTTATAACCGATCTGTCGTTATATTCGGTTTTTACTGTATATATATATATATATAAATATATATATATATATATAAATATATATATATATATATAAATATATATATATATATATATAAATATATATATATATATATATATATATATATCATGTAACTGAATAAGTGTAAATCTTTTAAAGGTGATCTCATAAAAAAAGATGGACTTTTCTCATATTTAAAAGAAACTTCTTTTGAGCATCCCTGTTTAAGAAAATACAGTCATAAATGGGGTACTAAAATTTGCAGTTTTTTATAAGTACTGTATTGTTAATTGAAATTAACCTGACTTTGTCTCAAAAGATAATAAAGCCAAAATGTCAAAATTCCCTTATATATTGAAGAAATGACAATAATTGAATAAAATTTGAATTTCCAAGTAATGGATTTTTTTATTATGTTGGGGTCACCATTTAAATTATTTCTGAAAGCCTCTCTTGCCCTTATAATATAAAAATTGTTCTTGCTATTGCCCAAAATAAACCGAAAGCAGCAAAACATTTATTTACGAACAACTACAGAGATACATCGCCATAAATGCGAACTGGATTTATTGTTATTTTGTAGTTAGTACCTGCATTAAACGATTAAAGGGTAAAAAACAAAACTAAGTTATTAATAACAAAACACACAACATGTAGAAATCATAGTGAATGTTCAATATGTCTACCTCCAAACATTACGCATGCGTCTAGACGTCGGCGCATTGAGCCACGTATTCCTCAAATATTCCTGAGTCTCTGATTACCCTGCACGCATCGGATGATGCGGTTTCTTAAGTCCTCTACACGCTAACAGGAGTTACGATATACCAAATGCCGTGAATGGCCCCAAATAGAGAAATCGAGAGATTGGATCCGGGATCGAAGGGCCATTTATGTGGTCCTCCTCACCTATCCACGATTTGCATATGTTTCAGTTAAATGCTGACGTGCTACTTGACTCAAAATGGGCGGGAGCCCCATCATGCATAAAAACATATCCCTTCTGACGCCCAAAGGAACTTCCTCCAGCAGTACTGGATGCACTTCTTTAAAATTGAACGTAGGCCTCACCATTTAATCGAGGGAGGTAGAAAATGAGGCCCAATTAAATCATCCCCAATAACCCCCGAGCCACACGTTAAGAGAAAACTGTTCTTGATGGCTGTTTCGACAATAAGCGAGGGTTTTACAGCCATATGTGGTAATTATGAAAATTAATAATCTTGTCCCGAGAAAACACATTCGTCTGTGAATTCTATCGCCTTCAGAAAGTCACAATTTTTCTAATCATTTCCAGCATCCAATTGCAAAATTCAAGACGGTTCGAAAGTCTCGCGGTAACAGTGCCTGTACTCTGCAGATGGTAAGGGTATAAGAGTTGTTCCTTTAAAATTCGAAATACCGTCCCTATGATCAACATTTAGCTGGAAAGCAATCTTTCTAGTACTGGTAGTAGGTTGTTCTTCAATCAAATTGAGTACCGCTTCCTCAAGCTGTGGTGTTCGATTTCGTGGCAACCACAATCCTGCGTTTTTTTGTCGAATGAACCATATTCTCGTAATCGCTTTATGAAGTCGGCAAATATTCTATGTGAAGGATGCTGCCGTTGAGGATACATTTCAGCATATCTTAAAGCTTCTAACCCATTCCCCTGCGACAGACCGTAAACGTAATGCATATCAAAGCCATTTCCTCATTTTGTATGCCATTTTATTAACAAGTGAATTATTAAAGTAACAAATTAAGAACAGAACAACAACACACAATTAGTATTAATTCAATTTCGAAATTCCTCAAACTGACAGCGTCATACCAATTTAATTGTCACTATCGCTAATAGCGACCTACTAGATAGATTAGTTCGTATTTTCGCATTTATGACGATGTATCTCTGTAGTTGTTCGTAAAATAATGTTTGCTTGCTTACTGGTTTATTTTGGGCAAAACCCAAGAGACATTTTTTTTTTTAGAATGAAACAGGCTATCAAATAAATTTTCAATGGTAAACAAATAATAAGACAAAAGTTACATTGGAAATAAATTTTAGGGTTGCGTTTTTCACCTTACAAACCAATGGGGTAAACCAAATAAATTACTGGCTAAGTGTCTTTTTGGTAGTACAAAACGTCAGGTTAATTTCAATATTGTAACTTTTTCAGTGCTTGTGAAAAAAATTGTTATACAAATTTTATGTACCCCCTTTAAGGGGCTGTATCTTAACAAGGGATGCTCCAATGAAGTTTCTTTATATGAAAGATCCTATCTTTTTTTCGATGAGGAATCACCTCCTTGAATGTTTTACACTTATTCAGTTACACCCTGTATATACCTCATATCTTGTAAGGTGGGGGGGGTCAAATCTTTTTTTTTCAAAGGTGGAAAACTATAATACAAATATGACCTGTCCGAGCTTTTCCTCCGAAAATGATTAACTCGTAAGATAATGGAGCGTCTCCACACTTTATGAACGCACTGTTTAATGAAGTTCAGTCATAAACAATTGGTGTTCTAACATGTTGTGCAGTTTAAATTTTAGAGTACTGTCTTTGTCTAATGACAATGGTACTGCTAAGTCTCAAAAATAATAAACCCAAATGAATCTAAAACAAAAATTCACTAATATATATTGAAGAAATCACAATAATTGAATAAAAACGGCTTACTGGAATTATACCGAAGCATCAAAATGGAGATTTTTTTAATTGTGCATCTGGTAGAAGTCACCATAAATGAACTCTGAAATGCCACCTCACTCTTGCCATTAATAATATTAAATTTATTCCACTAAAGGCTATTGCACACACGCCAGGACAGTAAACGAAAGCCAATCCAATAACATTTATTTTCAGATATTATGAGCTACATTTCATGCCTAAAATTAAAACTAACTATTTACAATATATACAAGTATATGCAATGAGCTTTCATATAGGTCATGTTTTCTTCTGATATTTGTTTGGCCTCATGCTTGCGCTTATGCCGAAATTTGATGTCTTGTCGTTGTGAGTTTTTTTTTGTTTTGTGTAATTTTCCAGGAAAAGGCTTGTGCAAAAAACCTGGTGAGGGTATGATTTCGTAAGTTTGAGTTTATTTTTCGACAGCTGTTATTTGAGTGGTTTTTGAGTTGTTTTTTGAGTGTTTTTTGAGTATTTTTGAGGCTGTGGTGTTTGAGTAGTTGTATATTTGAGTCGGTTTTTAAGTTGTTGGGTTTGAGTAACTTCGAGTTTTGAGCAGTTTTGTGTATTCAACTCGCCACTTCTGCTCCCTCCCGATCGGGCAAGGGCGAGTGCGACATAGGTTGACTTCCCCACACGTCCCGAGGCGCCGCCGCCGTTTGCATCATGACGAGT
This sequence comes from Gonioctena quinquepunctata, assembly GCA_018342105.1. NCBI lineage: Eukaryota > Metazoa > Arthropoda > Insecta > Coleoptera > Chrysomelidae > Gonioctena > Gonioctena quinquepunctata. The sequence continues at coordinate 267,542 of JAFIRS010000216.1, forward strand.
TGTAAGATTTGTGTTTGTAACGTTAGTGCCGTTTGTATTTCTTTGAGAAGTGCCAAGATCTGCGGGGGTAGGCCCTCTCTGGGTTGGGTTTTCCGCATTGTTTGGCTCGTTCTGATGTCTTGTCCTTTGCCATGTGTTTCTTCTTACACCCTGGCCTCCTAAAGGGTGTGTTGGCATTCTAATATTTATGTTCTGATCTGGAGTTTGCCCTCCATGTCTCTCTAGGTATTTTTGAAAATGGTCTTGTTCTTCCTTTTCTTTAATCTTTTTTGTGTATGTTTCACACTGTCTGTATATAGTTTGCCGGGTGTGCTAACATGCAGTTAGCACATTTTGCCGGTTTATTCGGGCTTTTCTTGCAGTTCATGGTGAAATGCTCTTCTGCACATTTTAAACACTTGGGGGAGCGATTACATTTCATGGCAGCATGCCCCCATCCCTGGCACTTCTACATTGGGTCAGGGCCATGGACCTATAAATATATATCTTTATTTATACGTCCATGGTCAGGGCTTGGTCTGTTCTCCTCACCTCCCAGTCTATGGTGTCCTATTCAGTGTTTTGCAAGTTCTCTTGAGTGTTGAGAGCGTTGTTTCTCCATTGGTTATTACCAAGTATAATGGTCTTTTGGTTTTTCTCATTAGCTAAACTTTTATAGCTTCAATCGAATATTCTTCTTCGAGCCATTTTTCTACGTTTCTAATTGTTGGTTGATTGTCCGAACCTTTCAACACAAAGGCGTGCTGCTTTTCCGCCTTTGTTGTATGTGTGGTAAAGTCAATCTCTCTGTCTTTCATTAGATTCTTGACTTTTTCAAAGTCTTTTGTCTCGTTTGTAATCACAATTATGTTATCTTGTGTATATCTTATAATACTGTTTCCCTCATAGTGCTCTATGCGTGTATCCTTTTCAATTGTAAATGAAAGCCAGTGGTGTATATATGTCAGCTAGTTTGAGAGGCCAGTTCATATTGAGTTGTGCAACCATGAGTAATATATGTCATAGAAACCGTCTACGAATTTTATTAAAACAAGCATTAGCTTTAGATGAGAGTATCGATATCGTGGTTAAAGAAATACATAAAAAAACAAAATTTGGGTTAGAAATTGGATGCCCATAAGACGTCAACTAGGCTGTCCGGCCTTAATTCTGAGAGAGTTACAAACTGAAGATCCTCAAGAATTCAAAGTGTATATGAAAATGTCAAATGAAAAGTTCTGAATTGTATTGTTTGCTCGTAATACAACTTGGGAGCCATTGTTTTTATACACGCTTTATTAGCTTCAGCTGTATGTATGAATGTAGGTAATGAAATTAATTTTCACCCACTTCCAGATGTCCGAATTATTTGAAATTTTGCAGATGTATTAAGAACTGATGATAATACAATAATTTCATAGCTATGACCTGGTATTGTCACCAAGATCGTTAGAAAAAAATAATTTACATTTCAAAGATATGGGAGTCCGCTCCTGCTTGGACAGCCGTGTGAATAATCGCTCCAAAGTTAATTAGTGATTTTAAAGAGTTATCCAGTCCGAAAGAGGTCTTGTACCCCCGAAGAGTGGAGAACGAACCTCCTGATGCATACCCAATTGAAGATTGAACCTACAAACAACCTAGTAGAAATCGACAACCCGCTGGAAATTGCAATCTGGCCTGCAAGAAATCGGTTTGCAGGGATCGCTTTTCTCTCGAGCCGATCTACTGGAAGTACTGGGCACTTTGTTTGCCTCCATTAGAGATGACCTGATCAAAATCCCAGCTGTAAGTTATCTATTATCAGCTAGAACCAAAGATAATTATGGCTCAAATGAGCATGCTCCTGCCAAATGGCAGAAAAAAGAGATACCTATTCCCTTCACTCCCCAGTGCCTAAAGGTAACTTAAACCCACTATTCCTCCTACCGCATTTCGTAGAAGTTGTAGAATCGTAGTCCCTTTCAGCTTGAAGAAATACACAAAATATCGAAATTTCGAACAAATTTGAAAAGCTGTCATTCATGGCAGAAGGTCAAATGCTCGCAATTTTGCTTCAGTTCAGGAGCGGAACCAGCTCTGGTGCGTCGGCACTGAAATTCTAGTAATAGTGATAGGAGACCCCGAGTCAAATATATGGGAAATGCACTGATCGTTCTCAGCATAATTAACTTTTCCAAGATATGGCGAATGCACTGGTCATTCTCAGCACATTCGCCACAATTTTGTAATAACTTCCATCTCATGTGGATGAATTAATTGAGTTTTTCTCCCTTAGTCCTCATCAAATCCTCATCAAATCCCATCTAAATTATAGCCTTACCAACACTAAGCTTATAATATGTGGAGTAACCTTGTGTACTCTCAAATTGATTATTGATGGTTCATCTTTCAAAATAATTGCCTTATACAGACCGAATCCCAGTAGCATAAACTCTTTCATTGAAGAAATAGATGCATACCTTGAGGAACAGAGAGGAAGAAATGATTATGAAATATTCGTTGGGGATATCAACATTGATATTCTAAACGACAATGATGTGAATGCAAATATCTTGGTGTTCTTGCCAAACATGGATTCGAGCCCCATGTAGGTCAAGCCACCCGAGTAACACGAGAAAGTGCAACTTGTTTAGATCATATCTTTGTAAAGAGGCATGTCAATGACAAGCACAAATATAACATTAGTTCATACATCATTAACTGTCATATTACAGATCATTTTCCAGTAATGATCAACTTTGACTCTAAAGAACAAAAAGGAGTTGGAAAAGGAACCTTGGGACAGAGAACATATATTAAATATAACTTCAAGAAGCTACACCATTTATTAGGAAATCCGAATTGGGCTGATGTACACCAATGTAATGATGTTCAGACAGCTACTGACAAATTTTATGCAATATTTGATAGTCAGGTACAACTATGCAAGAAAATGGTTAAAACGGAAAACACTAGAGTAAAGAAAATTAAACCCTGGATCACTTTCGGGCTTATAACTTCTATAAAAAAAAGAGACAAAATGAAAAAACAACTCACAGGAAACTACTCCCAAGAACGTGAAACAGCATATAAAATATATAGAAATAACCTCAATAAACTTCTAATTAAAACTAAAAACGACTATTATAAAAATCAATTACAGAATAACCCAAATGACATAAAAAAAAAAAATGTACCAGGTGATAACTGCCTAACAAATGGAAATAGCAAAAGAAATAATGAAAAGATACAAATTACTTCCGATACCAATTCCGCCTTCAAAGAAACCATGAAATGTCAAACCACTGTAACGAATACTTCATTAACATAGGTTTTAATATGCTGCAAAAATTACACCTCCCACTAACTTCACGGAAAGAATTGCACTGAACAAAAATTCCATGTTCTTGTCACCTATTACTGAAACGGAATTAATAAGACATATTACACATTAAAAACAATAGCTCCCTGGTGAGGATGGCTACACAGCTGAAATAATAAAAGCAAATCACCAACATATTCTAAGTCCTCTTATTCACATAACGAATCTCATCCTACAAACTGGAGTTGTTCCCTCACAGTTTAAGACATCAATCATCACGCCGATTCATAAGAGTGGTGACAAAACAAAGATAAAAATTATAGGCCAATCAGCTTGATAAATAATTTCGGAAAAATCTTCGAAAAATGTCTGAAAGAACAACTAGTGAACTTTTAACGACAAACAATATATTGAGCAAACAACAGTTTGATTCCAGAAGGAAAAGCAACAACTGATGCCATGTATGCCGTTATAAATGAAGTAACTAGAAATATGGACATTAATAGGAAATGTATAGCAGTATTCCTAGACCTGGCGAAGGCATTCGACACAGTGAATCATAGTAAACTCATTGATATTCTCTACCGTCATGGAATACTGAGGCACTGTGTTAGATGTCTTCACCAGCTACCTCTCAGATAGACAACAACAAGTAAAATCAATAACACCATAAGTAACCCATGACTGTAAAACTTGGGGTACCGCAAGGCACAGTACTGGGGCCTGTGTTATTCCTGCTATACATAAACTCAATGCTTTCCATAATGACTAATGCAAAAATTATTTCATATGCAGATGACACAGTAGTAATTTTTAACGGTAGTTCATGGGAAGAAACGAAAAACCTAGTGGAAAATGATGTGGCTTCAATAAAAAATTGGTTAAACGCTTACCAATTATCACTAAACTTCGAAAAAACACATTACATAGCCTTCTCTATCAGTAACGCCAACCGGCCAAACTTCAATACAATAAAAATTGCGGGAACCAATAATGAAATCAAAGCGACTACTGAAGTGAAATACCTGGGAATTATCATTGATCAGAATCTCAAGTGGAACAAACACATCATATACTTATCAACGAAAATTAGAAAGCTTATTCATAAATTTTACCAATTACGGGAAATAATGTCCAAACCTTTACTGCTGATAGTCTATAAAGCCCTTGTTGAGTCAATTCTGAGATATGGAATACTTGTATGGGGTGGTCTTTATACTAATTCTTTGCGAAGATTAAATTTAATCCAAAACTACATTTTAAGAATCATTTACAATAAAAAGACGTTACTCAACAAAACTTCTCTATAATAGTGAAATATGTAATATCCGAACTCTATACTTCCTAAATATTTGCATTTTTGCCTTCAAAAATCCAGAGTTGAGACAGCCTGTTTGTCATCCATACAACACAAGAAGTATGTCTAATAATTTACTTCAAATCCCCCAAAATCACAAAAATAAAACTCACAGATTAATTCTTTACTTATTACCCACAACATTCAATAAACTACCAATTTATGTCAGAGAGATAAAAAAAATTAAAAAATTCATTGAAAAAACAAAACAATATATAATCAATCACTACCATGAATTTATCCGAATCTTAGAGTAAAATATCTGCATCAACTACATACTACATACTCCTCTCTTTTCCTCATATATATATATAAATACTTATTAGTCTTTTACCTTAAAACCACAAAATACACAGCTCTTTCACCTAACCAGCTACAGCTACTGCATCATACTATGTTCTTTGCACAATTTCTCTCGATGCACAAACAGGTGTTGCAACACCTAGGTGCATTCGGCAAATTGTGTTTGTAAATGTAATATTGTTAATTGTTACTGAAACCTGTAATTGTAACTGTAATTGTAAATTGTAATTAAATTAAATTAAATAAATTAAATAAATACTAAACAATTTAGGGCCATGTTATTTCAAACAGTACATTGTCTTCAATCATGATCTTCACCACCACTTCACTCGAAATAATAATGATTTATATATTAATAGAACAAATCACAAAAACACCATGAACTCTTTGATTTTCAAAGGTTTCGATCAGTTCAATAAATTACCAAATCTAATTAAAAGTAGCCCATCTTTGAACATTTTCAAAAATGAACTAAAGAAATTTGTTAGTCTTTTGTAGCAATCTGGAATAAAAAGTTAAAAATAAAATTACAGTTTAAAAAACACGCGTATATAGCAATAAGGACTAAAAAGTTGGAAATAATAAGAACAAAGTCATTGACCAAAAATGTTTCTCTAATGTAAAAAAGGCGTGGGGTGCTGATATCTTAATATCATTATGAAAAGTGAGTAAAGAGTACCCCCCACGCTTTTTTATATAAGATAACTTTTTTTGGTCAACGGCTTTATTCTTATTATTCCCAATATTTAGTCCACAAGAGTGTTTTTTTTATGTTTTTTAAACTAGAATTTTATTATTTCATAATGCTGCGACAGTTCTCTTTTCGGGTGACCCAGTAAACACTAGCCTGGGCTTGTGCGTGGACACAGCCAGCGGCAAGCCAGTAAAATTATGTAGTGGGGACAGGCTGCTGTCTTGAAAATAATGACGGTCTGCGATCTACTGTCAGGTCTTGATTACTGGCTTTGGTTTACTGTGCTGTCTCGAAATTTCCATTCACACGATGCCAATACTGGCCTGGCCTCCTTTGCTGGCGTGTGAGCAATAGCCTTAAGTAATAAAATATCACAAGCCAGTCTCTACTGAAATATAAATTTCACTGCCCGTCACAGGCTGTATACAAAGATACATGTATTCACGCATACAAAAGTGGAATAAATATTAGCTTAAAGGTATGATTCGAATAAATTCTGGTTTCGTACGGCTCTTAATCAACGAGTATATTTATTTGGTTAGGTTAGAAAACAGAATGGCTGAATAAAAAGCACTATGTTCAACCTTAAGGTATGGTCTGGTGTCGACCGTCGCCGTATTGATTCAATGTTTTATAATGAGTGTAGTGTGTGGTCTGCTTTGCGCGACCACCGATGGCGCGCCGTCGCGTCTTGACTGCTAGAATGACCAGTCTGAACGCGCCGTCAGAGGATGTTCATATTTTTAATAATTATGGCTCCCAAATTTTCTGCAACTGTAAACGAAATATTAATTCATTGCGTTCGCGAATTCAGGGCATTATACGATGCGCAGCATAGAGACCACAAGGATCAGCAAATCAGAGAAAACTGTTGGAAAGAGGTTTCTAATGAAGTAAAAAAAAACGGTAAGAAAAGTCAGTTCAATAATTATACATATTTTTTTTCAGCTATTTAGGTAACTACTTAATCTATAAATACGCCGGTCTTGCCAATCAAGAGCACTTTCATTGCAGAAATATTGTGCAAATGCATCTCTAACTTCAAGTCAAGTCAAAAATAGCTTTATTGTTTAAAAATATAAATTTTGTAACAAAGCATGACAAAAGAACTTAAATAAAAACAATTAAAACATTATACCTCATAGTTTTTGTTCAAATTTATACATTTTTCTAGCAGATCAGTCAATAGAACATATAAATAAAAACCTATAATTAAAAACCTAATTAAGACACAATACTATTTCGTATTAACTTACACACATATATGTATATATAAATTTATAAAAACAACAAGAAAATAAATTTCAGAGAGAAGAAGATAAAAACTCTTCGACAGAATAAAATGGCTGTTCTACAAGTAGTTTTTTTGTTGCCCTCCTGAAGCTACAATAGGCTTCAGTTCTTTTAATTGGTTCTGGCAAGTGGTTAAATATTTTTAAACCATTATAAATAAAAGAATTCTTAATAAGAGTTGATGTTGGAATCGGCAATCTTATGTTGTTATCCTGTCGTGTGTTATAGACATGAACTCTAGTAGGGAATGAACTTTTATATTTATATATGATGCAGACTGTTTCAAGAATAAAAAGAGCTGGAAGGATCAATATTTTATTCTTAACCCATCGCTATTAGCAAATCCTACTGGTGCTTTCAGTGGAACAAATCCCGTTGAAGCCTGGTCTTTAGAATTATATTCGTATGATTGTTCGTTTATTGAAAGATAGGCGGATCTAAGTAGATTATGTAAACAACAAGCGGCCGAAACCAAATTGTCACAAGTGTGTGGTTCAATGGCAATTAGGGGTGAGAAAAATTCGAAAAACTTGAGACAATATGCCAAATGCGTTTTCAGTCACTCGGCGAGCGCGACATAATCTATAGTTGAAAATTTTCGTTGGCTCTATTACCTCTAGCTGTCGATCGTGAATATGGTTTCATTTTATGTTCATGTAAGCAAAACGCTTCATCATGTAAGCGAAACGCTTCATCACCAACTATGACAAAAGGAATTCTCTTTCCAAATCCAGGCAATACTTCATCCTAAGGAAACATTTTTCCCAAGTACCTATATATATATATATATATATATATATATGAAACTCTTGGTAAAAATGCCGCTGTCTCCTTTTCCATAGGAGCCGACATCTACAGCAACGAACTTGCAGTTAGCGTCTACCATTGCAAGTAATACCAAAGAAAAGTATTCCTTGTAATTAAAAAACAACAATCCGTTCTTTTTGGAGCATTCAATTCTTATATGTTTTCCGTCGATAGAAGCGACGCAATGTAAAAAATTCCATTTTTTATAAAAATCGTCAGCATTAATTTTTAAAATTTCGTGGGTTGGTTTAGGTAGGCACTAGATGTTTACTTAGTACGTGCAATGTCCCTTTAACGATAACACTTATATAATTTTGCGAAATCCGAACTGCAGGATTCTCCTGTTGCCATAAACCTGCAAAAAAGATTATATATATGTTGCATGATATTATATTATAATTATATTCCTACGTCCTAAACTTATTGTCAAAATTTCAATTTGATCGTTCAATAGAATCTAAAATATTTTGTAACGTACCTAATTAATTCTAACAATAAACACAAATTAAAGATTATTCTACTTCCAGTGGAAGATTGTAAAAAAAGATGGAAGGCAATGAGGGACAACTATGAATTGCGGTAATAATTTAGGTCCATACTCCTATTTCAATATATAATGATGTAATATAAATATATCGATTTTTTGGAAATTACAAATATTGTTATTTACCTTAGTGTTACTGCCAATTTTTCTTCTGGCGTTATTGGATTTTTGTGTGTTGTGGACATTTTAAATATTCTACTAGCGTTACCAAAAATTTTAATTGCTCTCTATTCAAACGAAAAAATTGTCGAAAGCTCTCTTTATCATTCTTGAGATGTCCTTTCATTAATAAAGTGAAAAACCGTTCTGTTCGTCTTTCTTTATAAAGAGCATTCTCTTTCGTTCTCTGATTTTTTAGGTGTTGCGCAAGTAACAACATTTCACAATCTTCATCTGCTTCTTCCAGTAGATATTACACTAAATATTCTTCCATTTTAATCCGTAAATATAACTTTTTACCGGTGTGAAGATTACTATTCGAATGCTGATGCTGAACTGTTTTCAGCGCAAACCAGACCACCCAGTACGTATTCGACGGCTACCGTCAACGGTGGCCAAAAGCAGGCAAAACCAGACCATACCTTTAGAGAGGTTAGTTGTTTCTTTGTGGAGTATGTTCTTGATGGACTATATTGATCAAAGTAGTTTCGGTTTTTAAAAACAAATTTTATGCATTCAAATTCATATATACAGGGGGAGGGATAGTTATTAAACCCGTTTATGCATGAATCATATGATGTGGTTGGCTCGCTTTTGTAATTTAAAACCCCTGTGTACTTCTGTACTCCCACCCCATGCCCCTTAAAGTCCGACCTCACCTTCACGTGGTTTGGGGTGAACGGTCCGCAAACTACCCCATTCGCCTGGTCTGAAGGGCGGCCATGACTTGACTAACGAGGCTCTGGCAAAGGCCTAAATTCAAGCTGTGAGCGCAGTGGCGACGGATGTGTGGCACCGGGGTCTCAAAAGAAACGATGCCGCAATGGAGCCTCCGAGAAATACATTTAAATCTCGGAGTAGTCAGCCTTAGCCCTGTGCAGGAGGCACCCTAGGGCTGGACCAACCCCTTCCCCCTCACTCGTGGGAACAAATGATCACTGAGCCGAAATACCGAAAAGGAATGAGGACTACTCTTGGCCTTCTCGGTTTTATTCAGGGCACTGGAGAGGATGCGGTTTCGAGCGATCTACAGGATCGAAAGATAATTTTTCAGGGTACTGTACAAACAATAAGGGCCATCCAGATGAACCTCCAACACTCTGCAAGGTAGCCATGACAGTACTTGCAAATGCTAGGAGGGACCTCGAAGTGAAACAAAAGATCTGGGAGGGACAAGTGGAGAGCTATTCTGTAGCAGATCTCCCGGACCTGTATTCTTATCAGGTAAGATACAATGGGCCGAAACGCTCAAGTTTCATCGGAGGCCTCGGCCAGACGAGCCTACGTGGTGGAGGTTTTAGTGAGTAAAGCTGACTCAGGGACTCCCACACTACCGCAAGGTGTCCATAAAGGATTTTCTCCACCTTCGAAAAAAAAAAACTCCCGTCCCATACCTGACATGGGAACATAAATGAACAAAATAGAATGATTTGGTTGGTTGCAGTTATTTGTTACGATTCTTACTCCATAGCAAACTGTGCGATGTTTTTGGATTCGCGTGGTTTTGAAATGGTTGGTATAATATTGTTCTTGTAATATATTGTAATCTCTCTACTATACAAATATACTCTGCCATCTGAGTTACAGCATTCTAGAAAAAATTGCAATAAGGGTTGTTGCTGGCTGAATTGGAGAGATACATGTAGAAATACATTCAAAGAGATTTATATATTAACACTCAATTTATACGAGCTGTGTAAATAGGGTTACAAAAATTGTGTTGTACTATGGCTATAAAACAAAAATTTAAATTTACTTATTCCAGATGCACATTATCATATCAGAAGTTACATCTTTTTGAGTTGTAAGGTATACATATTTTTAAATCGTGACTAAACGGATATCTTATTGATAGAACTTTTTATTTTATATTTTGTGAACTATTGTATGTGAGTTATTGTTTATACACACTCTTTATTTGCACTGTGCAATATTTTTCATACATTTGTATGTGTTAAAGAAATAAATTATATTATTAATTTACTTTTTCTGATTACTGCCATTTGCAGTTAATCAGCTAGTTAGAATTGTCAGTGGCCCGAAAGCCAACATTTTATGATGAGACTATTACATTTGTTGTGAAAGTAGCTCCATTACTAATTAAAAAATATATTTTTTTATGTCTATCATCAAGATACTCGCACTGGGCACATAAACAACATTTCATACTTCATCATCTCGGTCTAGAGTGTGTAGAAATTTTGGTTTAAATGGTTTCAGGTTCGTTTTTCTTCAGACATCGCTTAATATTCTATCTAGGTAGTTTAAACTCAAACTCGCATTTGGATTATTTCTGAAGTTCTAATAGATAGTCTCATTATTTAATTCCTTCTTCAAAATGTGTTTGGTTACTGCTGCAGTCCTATTGAATACTTCATTTATTTTATGAGCTGTGCTATATTGATAGGATGATTTGGATGACTTTCACTGAATATTCTAGTTACTTCTCTTTCTACTCCAGTAATTATCTCCACAGGATATATAATTTCGATTTTTCTTGAATTGACAATTCAGCAGCCATTCTCAATTTTTATTTTGGAGAATAAACTCAATTTCAAAATGTATGTACAAATAAGTAATAAACGGTTAAAATCACAGCCTACTGGTCATTTCATTTGAATGCATTCTCACTTCAATAACTCGAATACCTACAAGCAAATTGTAACTCTCACTTGAGATTCGACAATGGACATACAAATATACACTAGAAGAAATGTTACTTGAATAATAATTATTAATTGTATATTTATTGTTCCAATTTTTAGTTATTTGTTAAGGAGAAAAAATGAGGTGGCAAGGACTCTGAATGTAGTTGCATTTGGTTCATATCATATCGGAAAAATCTTTCAACTCTGGAGATGGTGTGTCCAGTGGCGGATCACCGCATAGGCGCAGTAAGCGCGCGCTTAGGGCCCCGAAGTACAGGGGGTCCCAAAATTATAATTTTCACTTTGTTCTGAAAATTCTAATTCCAGAGGAAATAGTGCTGATATTAAGGTCTGGCAACAGTGTGCTATACTCTGGCATGCGCCCAGCCACAGGTCGTAGTAGCGTTTGTCCTGTAATGAACAGCGAATTGTACGATGAATTTGGTCACTAAGTCAGTCGCTAGCTGTACTCTCCCATGCAAAATTAAGTAGACAAGTGCATGCAATGTGTGTGAGTGTTGTCATATGCAGTTCTCAGTACTGGTTCAAACGATTACCGACTGACTTTAGAGTACGTCTTTGCATCGCATCATCAGTGAATATGAAAAAAAAGTATCATGGGTGCTGAAAAGCGAAGGAAGCAAAGAGAACGAGAAAAGTTATGCGCCAAACAGAAGCATCCTCTATCTGCGTTTTTACTGCCTGCTACATTAATCTACCTCTGCTTCGAGGCAGGAAAATTAAAAACCAGACACAGACACCACTGAATTGCAGTTGCATGACGGAATAGAAGAAAACGAAAATCCTGAATTTAGCCCTTTAAAATGGCTGTCGTCGAAGATAATGGGGATGAAGCAGTAGTGAATCAAATATCAACACTGGAGTTCATCCTGGTAGCACAACTTTAACTTGCTCTCATGTCATTGCTTCATGACCAACAATAGTCACGGATAAAATGATAGAATATTATATAGTCAATAAACCTTGTAATGTTGGAGACATTTCAAAACTCAAAGTAGATTACACTGACAGAAACCGAATTTATCAGAGACATTTACAAGATTCTAATTTATGCGACGAAAGCAAATGGCGTGAAAGAAAAGCGAGAACGGATGATATTTTCAGACTACAAAATCTGTTTACTGTTATGTTTGTATATTATTTTCGAAAACCACGAAATTGGTAACTGGCTTCAGTGACTTGAGAAACATTACGAGGATACTGAAAGAATATGAATGTTCTAGTGATCATATATCTGCAATGTGTGATTTAAAAAGAGATCTCTGACTTTTGGACGCATTGACACAGAATTAGTAAAACAGTTAGTTGCAGAAACAAATTATTGGTGTGAAATTTTTAAAAGAATTGTCGCTACTGTGTAACTGCTGTCTACTCTTGGACTTGCTTTCCGAGGTCACAGGGAAGGAGGAGAATCTAACAGAAAGGGGTATTTTTTTAAAGGCATTGAGTCAACACCTGTTTGAGAGGTCATTTAGACAGATTTTCTCAGGTTTGTTGAGTCAACGTAAGTTTTTAGGGTTTTTTGGAATAGATCACCATGATGGTGAATATTTAGAAAATACTGTTTTGAAAACATTGAATTATTTCTCAATTGATATCACACTATGTAGAGGCCAAACGTATGACAATGCCTTCAATATGTCAGGCAAATATATGGGACTGCAAACATAGCCCAAGAGCGAACTACATACTTTGTGCCAGTCATTCTCTCAATTTAGTGGGAAATTCAGCAGCCGAATCATGTTCTAGTGTCATACATTATTTTTGTTTTGTTCAAAATTTATATGTATATTTATCTGCTTCAGAAGGCAATGGAACATTCTGCAAAACAGTTTGACTGACAAAGTTAAGCAAATCAAAAGGGTCTGTGACACTAGATGGTCATCTAGAGTTGTCGCCGTTTGTGCCTTAGCTGATAGCTACAAAAATATTAAAGAGGTCCTCATCCAATTGAGTACGAGTGGCAATGAGAAACCTGTTGCCAAATTGGAAGCACTAAAATTAACTGAATCATTTAATGCTTATGAAGTAGCCCTCATGACGGTACTTTGGAATAAGTTATTGCAACGTATAAATACCACCAGCCACTCCAAGACAGACACTCTAATTTATTAAGGGTACGAACCTGCTCAACTCCCTTATGGAATTTGTCAAAGATATCCGAAATAACTTCGAAACAATTGAGGCAGATTCACAAAAATTAACAGACAACAGAAATTTTAAAGATGGAAAGAAAAGGGCCCGAAAAAGGAAACAGCATTTTGATAAGACGACAGAAAATGAAATATATTTAACCGGTAAAGATGCCTTCATTGTTAATTTACACAATATTATTTCTGATAGACTCATCATAGAACTAGGTAATAGAAGTGTATAAAAACATAGTCGATGATTTCCCTATTTCTTTGACCTGAATATTTCCGAGAATGCAATTAATTTATGTAAAAATATAGCAGAGATATCAACATCATCCAGTTCAAAGATTAAGTTTTTCAGTTTTGGGACAAACTGAATGCTTTGGCGATTTTGTTTATCGATTCTGAATCAGTCAAAGGAATTGATTTTAATTCTATGATAGACAAATTTGCCAAATCCAAAGCTAGAAAAGTTACTTTGTGGATTATTCACATACTTAGATGGATTTATATTTATTTTCAGTTATTTGTGATCAGTATTATCATCCAGAGAAATTGTTTTTCATTTTGTTATTTTTATTTTACAGATCGTTTTTATTTTGTTACTTTTATCTTACCCAAAAATGTGTTTTAGTTTTCAAATATGTATATTTGATGTATTTATGCTTAGTTTTTCATATATTTCTTATATCACATGAATGATATCATCTCAATAACTGTGATATATTCCTAGTTGTACTGGTCGTAGTTGAAATTTATTGAATGTTCCTATTATTATACATGAATAAAAATGTAGTATATCTATCTCACTTCATTCTTGTACCTGGTGAGGTCAAAATTTGAATTGATACTGAAGTATCAGTAAAATGCGTGACCTTGATCTTGAATAAAAAAAAACACCTGCAGCAAATATACACCCCACACATCCTACAAAGAAGGGGCCCCAGATTTGTTTTGCGCCTAGGTCCCCCAGTTACCTTAGTCCACCACTGGGTGTGTCGTCAAAAAGTGTCGAGGAACATTCTGTGTACAGAGTTTTATGACCATGTATTTTTTTCAGAGAATACAAAATAATTTCTGTAAAACGATAAATCTCATTAGTTTTTGTAGGTAAGGAGGTTCTATGAAATACAAAATTCAGTTTTGCAAAATAATACGTTTGAATATATCTATTTAAACAGCAATGGAGAGAGGTCATCTGATTGTTTAGTTTGCAAATAGACGAGAACTGTAAAATATTTGTTTATTGATTCCATGTATATTTATATATATATATATATATTATCACAGGCAATTTTTTGTTATTTCAATTCTATATTTGTTTCTTCCAACCATTTCATAGAGCGATTTTTTGTTTTGCCCATTTTGTTTTTCTCTGTGATAAAATTACTCTTGCATTTCTCGATTTTCCAGGCAATTTTCTAATCTTTTTTGTTTCTTCATCTTATGCAGAAATCTCTGAAAATAACATCGAGCAACTGTTCACTTGTTATATTTCCAACAAGCTTCCCAAGATGTCGCAATGATTTTCTTAAATATTCAGCCATAAGCACTAGATCACGTGACTTTTCCTCTTTCATAAACAATTGCAAGCAATTCAAACACTCTGTAAGGTGTTGTCGATGCCGCATTTGGTTCATACTAGGGTGCTCAACGGAAGGTTCACCGCACCTAAAATGAAAAAAAAAAGTCATAATGAATATGGTAGCAAATTTATTCAACTCACAGAATTTTCAGTCTGTCTGATAACCTTTCAATTAAATTTGAAACTCCATCTTCTGTTTTACATGATATTCTCACACACTTTTCTTCATCCACTTCTAGTTCAACATTGCTTCTCAAATCAATTTTATTGACTACAATTAGGCAATGTTTGCTGAAGAGATTACTTGAGTTATCAGTGGCAATTAGATTAGGTATCTTCATTTTCTTTACATAATATTTTACATAACCATCAAAATCTTTCCTACCATTCTCTTCCATCCATTTCACATATTTTTCAGAGTCTATAACAAGTACAATGAGATCAGATTTTTCATAAAGTTGCAATGCTCTCTGAATGCCTTCTTTTTCGACAATGTCTTTGGTATTTGATGTGAGGCCTGCTGTATCAGCTAGAACCAAGGGATAACCACCGATATTCAACGTAACTTCTAGCACATCTCTGGTAGTACCTTCAATGGGGGTTACAATAGCAGCTGGCCGTTGACCTGATAAAATTGTAAATAAAACAAATGCAAAAATATCCGATATAATTTTGCTACAGGAGTGTTTTGAAGATTAAACAAGTAAACTCTGGAGTTTAAATAATGTATCTTTAGCAATTATGATTCAAACATGGTGTTATTAGTTTTTTTCCAAATTCTTGTTGTTTGTACGTCATCCCAAAACAAACTTAATCTTGTTCAATTAATGATTTTGGGAAACTAGTTGCGTTATGTCTATACAGAAAGGAAAGCTTTTTCAATACTTTTCATTATCCATCAAAATATGGAGTGTTTTGGGTCAATTCCATCTTTCTAATGTTGAATGTGGATATGTTTTTTTGCCTTCAATTTGAAATAATCAATTGAATTTAGCTAGAAAGAACAACAAAATCTCAATAGAGCCTGCGTCAATTACCAATGACGTCGCACTAACAGAAGAGAATATAATTTTATTGATTATTATTAATATATACATGCTTTAATATTGGCGGGTAGAACATTATACTATTCAAAAATCTAATGACTTTTCTGCAATTTCAATAGTCTGAATCTTTAAGTTCTAATGAGATTACTGTTTTGTATATTATGAGTATGTATAGTAGAAGGCTTGGGAAATAAGGAGCTTCTCTTGCAAATCTTCTGGATACTTAAATAGATACCAACATAATTTTATGGTTAATAAATAAACTACAGCAAGAGCCTCAATATCCAAAATAAGTAAGAATTCTCAGTCCCCTTTTTTGCATAACACATAGATTAGAATTACCCCATAGTGAAATACTGTATGAATCAGCGAGCAAAAACAATTGATGAAACGAAACTGGTTGTGAGTTTCAATTGGCAGAGTAAAAAAAAAGCACTCGACACTTTACCTCTTAAGTATGAAATGTATCTAAAGTAAAACCCCATAATTTGACAAAGGGTTACCGGTGGAAGCAATCATGTTTTGAGATTTATCATTGTTCATCTGGAGTTTTTTGTCACTAAACCAGAATTCAGCTTCATTTAGAATTCTAAAACTACCCCTAATATTTAAAACGAATAATCTTCAGTTCGAATATATATTAGGTGAAATTATTGAAACAGAGTTCACATTCGGTAATGTTTAGTAAATATGTATGCTATTATGACAATTGATTTTGAAAACCTGACACATGCTTGGATACCATTCACAGTTGCACAATACTCACACAATAAATTAAGTAGACTACTTTTTCCAGCATTTGGTTCTCCTAATATAACTGTTCTAACACCATTTCTTAAAATTTCTCCTTTTCGACCATCAATCAAATGTTCATTGATTTCTTTGGCTAGGTTTTTTATATCATAAGTAACCTTCTCTATAATATTGTGTTCCAAAGTTTCTGTTTCTTCAAAATCTATGTGTGCTTCAATATGCGCTACACTGTTCGTTAGGATTTGTTTCCATTTATTGTAAAGCTTACTAAGTGATCCCTCGGGTTTGTAAAAAAGCCTAAAACACAATAGAGTCCAAGATGTTGACAACCAGCAGTTACAAGAGTTTGAAGGACTAAATTTCCTTCATAATTTATCAGTCAGAAAACTTCCCCTTCGAGGAATATGAATACTGTTCTTGCCAATCTAACACAAATTCCCATTGGAAAACGATTTACCTGAACTGACCTTTTCAGAACATAATCTAAGAGGTGCTATATTTTAATTCTGAACGGATAAGTTGCCTGACGCTCATTTATGATTATTTTTCAAATTACATAGAGGGATGCTATAAAGAATCAATATGTTGTCTAAGTCTGCATCATATGAAGTACTCTCAGATCACCCGTTTCTAAAAAACAAAATACTTGTAGAAAGTGTATACTGCTCATAAATTAGATATCAATTCAAAATCTCCCTTATTATATGGAAGAAAAATATCTGAAACACTAACATGTTTCTTCTTCCTTCACTATTTCTTTCCTCATTATTATTAGTTCCATGATTATATTTCTTTTCCATATGTTATGAATAAGTATATTTTTAACTAACACTCCAGTATTTGTCTTCCCATAGATTTTTCATGTCAAATGCCTTTTCGTAATACAAATGGAAGTGAATTTTCAAAATAATAAAAAATATTTCAAAGTTTAAATATCGCGTTTACTTAACCTGTATGTGAAAAATACCTGAGGCTTCAGTAAGTTATACCTGGTGTCAACGAATCTATTAGAAAAGTCATAATTTCTAGAATATTAGGTGTATCAAAATGAGATTCAGTATAGGTAAATGGTATGTGAAGAGGAGAATTTTCGCATATTTTTAACTTTCCGGTTTCACCGGACATGGCTCCGGTATTGAATTTTTAAATGGAAGACCCTGTATATTGTAACATTTTTTGATTTCTGAGACAATAGCAGAATGTGACATTTTAAAAATTTTTACGCCTACTTCATTTTTTTAGAGTCACTTTTAATATTGCATCTAGGTGGCCATGATCGGACGTAAACTAATCTGAGGACCTCAGGTGATGTCAGAAAATTACAATCACAAAGTTTTAGTTACTAGTATGATAGATAGGAATAAGACAAGTTGGCAAAATTACATTATTGTGTCTAACTGTTATTTTTCAAATGGCGACCATTTTTTGACAAGCACTTTCCAAAAAAAGGATTTTTGACGAATCTAACGATACTAATTTATTTGCGATTGGATTGAAAATAAGAACATAAATTAAATATTACTGAGGAAAATACTGGATAATAATTTATTTACTATTGTAAAGTGTGCCATGGATAATAATTTATTTACTTTCACTGTAGTACATTTTCAAAGTGCATTCCTCCTTGTTCAAGACACATTTCAGCTCGTTCAATTGTTTCTCTCAACATATTTCGTAACATTTGAGGCGTTATACTTCTAAATGCCTGTAAAATTCTTCCTTCTAAGATTTCAAGCGTGGCTGGGGCTGTTTCCTTGTAAACCTTTTCTTTAACATATCCCCAAATAAAGAAATTGAGCACAGTGAGATCCGGTGAGCGGGCAGGCCACCGTACTGGACCATTGGTTGCAATAACTTGATTATTAAAATGCTCTATTAAGTAATTAAGAACTTCTCTGGTATTATGAGGGGGAGCTCCATCTTGTTGGAAGTAAATTCGCCGTAAAACTGATAAAGGTAGATTATTAAGAAGATCATCAATTTCATTTTGAAGAAAACCCAAGTAGAGCTCGTCCAATAATGAAACGACCACTTTGGCCTTCCCCTACCTAACAACCAATTCTTCTCGAAGATGCCCGAACTGTGGCTAATAATAGAAATTCCATAGGCGTACCAAATTATTTGGTATAGGCGATACACGAGACGTAGAGAACTTACACTCCTATAACTTCTGAATGCCATAATTTCTATTTCCGCTACTGAATAGTACTTACCACTTTCATTCTATGATTCAATGCTATCATCATACTAGTCACTGAAACTTTGCAAGTTGAATTTGACATCACCTGAGTCCTCAATTATTGTCGATTAATCACAGAACAATACTAAGTGCTCATACATGGTGTTCCTTTAAAATTCAAACTGGAGCCATTTCACGGTGAAATCGAGTAAGTATAAGTGAAAAAATGACTCTCACTCTTATACCATTTACCACCATCTCATTGATGCAC
The DNA here is from genome assembly GCA_018342105.1 of Gonioctena quinquepunctata. NCBI lineage: Eukaryota > Metazoa > Arthropoda > Insecta > Coleoptera > Chrysomelidae > Gonioctena > Gonioctena quinquepunctata. The sequence continues at coordinate 286,620 of JAFIRS010000216.1, forward strand.
CTAATATTCGTAAGTTCCCCCCCCCCCCCCCCCCCCCCCCCCCCCCCCCCCCCCCCCCCCCCCCCCCCCCCCCCCCCCCCCCCCCCCCCCCCCCCCCCCCCCCCCCCCCCCCCCCCCCCCCCCCCCCCCCCCCCCCCCCCCCCCCCCCCCCCCCCCCCCCCCCCCCCCCCCCCCCCCCCCCCCCCCCCCATGGTGTTCCGTTTAAAAATTCAAAACTGGAGCCATTTCCGTTGAAACCGGAAGTGACAGGAAAGTGAAAAACATGAGAAAACTCTCCTCTTCACATACTATTTACCTATACCAAATCTCATTTTGATACACCTAATATTCTAGAAGTTATGACTAGTCTAATAGATTTGTTGACACCTGGTATAGTGTGGCCACTTTTTTAATGGGATAGCATTGGTAACATTTCAACTTTAGAAAGGTTAGTCAAATAGGAAAAAACTATATATGAATGTCAGTTCTTAAGACTTAGATAAAACACATTCCACCATCTTGATATTTTTTTAATATCTTTATTTTTCCAAAAATATTGACGAATGCTCTGAATGTTTTCTATTTGATATGAAGATATTCTCCATTTGGCAGTAATAGATTTCAGGCCCAATGTTTTCACTGTCTTGGCCACTATTAATCTCTTTTTTGTCATTAGGGATCTTTTACAACAGTTTTTTGATAATTTTTCATCAAATGAATTGTTTTTGTAATTTTTTTTATTTATTTGTTCAATTTACAGTTTTACATTATTTATAAAGTAGTGCCATAACTATACAATCCAAAAAAACAAAAATGTAGCTCCCAATGGTAAATATTGAAAAAGTTACCTAAAGAAAAGGCTGTGAAATATTAGAATACAATATTGATTATTGTTGATGATTTATATTGCAATAAGGTGATACCAAAGTTCCTGTTTGTTTATAAGACCTAATGTGCTATCTAAAGATGAATTTTTACCACAATTCGTACTACGATAAATAGCAAAATATATATGAGAATTTCTCAGTTGTCTATTTGGAAAATTAAGTTTAAGAAGCTCCTTGCACACAATCGATTCATTTATTTACTCAAAAACACAAATCATAAGTAGTCCTTCTCTTCTCTAGGGTGGATAAATTTAGATTGTTACAAAGATACACATTGATGATTTCGACAGGTTGATATAGCTTATAAGAAAATAATCTTAAAAATGTATTTTGAATTCCACCTAAAGGAATTTTATGAACAGAATAGAAATGAGACCTGACAATACTCTAGATAGCACAGTATACAATTTTAACTGTAGGTACAGAAAAGCTGGTTAATTTATCAATAGAAATGCCAATATTTTTGTATGAATTGATACAAACTGTATTTATGTATTCAATTAAGCTCAGTTAATAATCAAATGCATTATGTAGAATTGAGTTCAGTACCATCTATGTAAGAAGTAGAATCTTCTTTTTATTTTTTCTAAAAAAACAAAAGAGGAGAGCAATGGGCCTCTTGTGGCACACCAGAGGACACCAAAATTTCCTCTGACACAAAATTTCCTTTACCATCTGCTTCGCGCTTTCAGGAAATTACTGAACCAACAAAGAAAAAATAGCATGTTGAAGTACTTGAAAAAATTGTTTGGTAACAAGTAATAAAGAATTGTGAAACTTCAAAATGGTGTTGGGTCTAAAAACCTTTCCAAAACGCTATCAATGTTTTTATTGTGAGGCTTTTCTTAGGTATGTATCAATCTTTTTCCAACAGTTAATTCAGTGTAATTTCTTTCATGATTACCTGTTTCCTCTGAATTTCTGTTTCTGCTTGTAATAAATCGGCAAGACCTTCCACTTCAGTTAAATCGAGTTTAGCATTGAAAAATGCTCTTCGAGTGAATTCACCTGGTTCTGCAATTCTCAATTTAGGAATAGATCCTAAAGCACTAAGGATTGATTAACTACTGCTATACCACCATGCACTTGTAATTCAAAACTATCTTCACCAGTAAAACTTCTTGGACCTTGAAAATTAAAATGATAATTTAATTATATTTTATACTTATTTATGGAATAAGAGCCCAATTCAGGGCTCTGTGATTCATATGAGTCAATTTCAAGTATAATGTTACGAAAGCGAATACTGTACGCCATTGCATGCTATATCAATTCTAGCTCACACGAGGTGACGTCATATCGCGGGCTCTCAACACATCGATTTGAGTCTTTTCTAGTACTAATGAACTCTATAGAATGCATATCCTATGCGAGCGATAGACAGTTAGTTGCCTTTCCAGAAAGTGAAAGAAAGGTCGGACAGGTACAATATAGTACAGTTTGATTAATTGTGAAGAAAACGGATACAGTGTCTTTTTGAAGTGTAAATAATTAGTTCAGTGTTTTTATTAGTCCCCAACCCCAGATTTGTAACGGGTGGTGTCAGAAGTGGGATGTTAGTCACTATTTGAGAACAATGAATGGTGAATACGAGAAATACATCCTATTGTGGCCATAATGGAAATGATCGAGCAGCAGTTTGCCGAGTAAGAGTCACGAATGCTGGAGGAAAAACGAATAGAAAAACAACAGAAAGCATTTTTCCAGATAACTGAAGGACAATTGCAGGATTGAAGTAAGAAGCTCATGTGGTTCGAGAAGAAGCGAGAAAAGAAGTCAGGGCAGTCCGAGAGTAAGCAAAGAAAGAAGTGTGGCGGTGCGAGAGGCACTAGAAATGAAAATTGCTTCACTGAAGTCCCAAGACCACCGTGACAGGGTTGCCACATCGCACAATTCCGTAAAACCACCTACTTTTGATGGGCAGTCGCTATGGTCCCTATATCGTAGGCAGTTTGAAGCTGCAGCAATGGCCAATGGATGGGACGATGAAGAAAAGGCTACTGCACTTATAGTGGCTTTGAAGGGTACAAACCATCCCGGGACGATCAAAATTAAAGGGGGACAGTATTACGAAAGCGAATACCGTACGCCACTGCATACTGTTTCAATTCTAGCCCACGCGAGGTGACGTTATATCGCGGGCTCTCGAAATATCGAAAAACAGGTTTGAGAATTTTCTAGCACTAATGAGCTCTATATAATGCATCGCGTGCGAGAGACAGACAGTTAGTTCTCGATCCGGAGAGTGAAAGAAAGGTCGGAAAGTTCATTCATTCATTCATCGTGAAGAAAATGTATACAGTGTCGTGCATGATATTTTAACAGTGAACTGTGATTGATTCATTTAGTTATCAGAGTACATTATTGAGTTGTTTTTTTGAAGTGTAAATAAACAGACGAAAATTAGTTCAGTATTTTCAATAGTCACGAACCTCGATTAGTAACAATAATTACAGTTTTAATTTTTTTCCATATTTGGGTTTTCTATCCAGTGTCAAACTTTAACAGAACTGATTAATCCTTCCAACAATTTTTTCCGATTTCCTTAAGTTAATCAAAGGTTTGTAGAAGAGAACAGACACACTTCCGGATCCGCCACTAATGGATGTATATTTTTATTCGAAAAATAAAATTAAGAAGTTATATTTCGCTTTTTTTGTGGTAAAGTAAATTAGCAGACCCTTTTTCAAATCTGATATTTCAAACTCTAGTGTTTTCTAGATCACAAGAAAATATTGTTAACCATTTTGTTAGTTGATTATTTGTTCTTACCAGGTAACCATAAAATCAGTCCTTTATCCAAAGTTTCTTTTCTTATAGGATGTTTAATATGTTTCAAAACAGCTGTTCTTGGTTTCGGGAGAGTTTCTGAATTCAATACCAATTTTAATGCATCCGCTGCATGAGCACCAGAAACTCGAATAACAGCTACTCCACATTTTCCTTGACCTGAAAGCCAAAAAATGTTTTCTTCAATTTTTTATTTTTGGATTGTTCTATGAATGCATTATCATATAGGTTAGCAAATAGTTTATAACTAAAAGTGAGGAAACATTTTTAACAATTTTTTCAGAATTTCCAAGAGAGGTACATCATTGATTTCTGATGCAAAGTAATATCAGGAAATTATATATAATTAAATATAACTTTATTCAACGATGTTACATGGCATGTTACATACAATATAAATAAACGTATGAAGCAAAAAGTTTCGAGAAAATCATAAGTACAGATGTACTTGTTTCATTATGGATAATTATGAAAATAGTACAAAAAATAATTTCCAGATGTAATAAGTAAAATTGAATATATATATATATATATAAATAAGGCTAATAACAATAAAATATTAAGCAAATATAGCAGAGGTACGTCAGGATATTTTTTTATAATTTTGAGTTCCTATCTACTCGAATGTTCGTTGTAGTTCAGTTCTTTTACTTTAAAGTAGTATTTTTTCAATTATTTTTCAAAGCGATTAATATTTATTATTGATATTAATTTTTCAGCTATATCTTATTTCTGAACAATGACCCTAACGGGTGTAATATATTTTGCGAGAATTGTATTGATGAGAAGGAAGCAATGCTGTGTATGTTTGTTTGTATGATATTTGATACTAGAACATAAAAAAGTCTTGTGTCCAGAATTTGAGTTTTTAGAGAATATCAATTTGGGAAAACACCTTTGAATAACGTCAATTGGGTGAATGTGAGTATTCAAAGCTCCTCCCCACGCCGCTAATCCATACCAAATATTACTTTCCACAAGCGAATAAATAGAATTTTCAAGTGCTTCAGTTTATTGATGGTATACTTTATAATATTATGTAAACCACATTTCATATGAGCATCAATAATGATTCCTGAATATTTTATTTTTTTCTCTGGAAGAATATGGAAGGGTATTCAGTTCTCACTGTGATTGAATGAAGGTATTACAGCTGAATTACAACAAAAAGGAAGGTAAAATGTTTTATCAATGTTAACCGTTAATAGCTTCTTACCCAACCAACATTTTATCACATAAAACTTCATTTCAACTTTAACATTCAATAAGTTCCAGTTATCTGTTAAATAAAAGATGGCTGCATCAACTGCAAAACCACTAATATTCTGTTGTTACTCAATTAGAAAAGTCCGGTTAATATTAATATGTATATTAAATAGTGTTGGCCCCAGAACGAAACCTTGAGGTACTCCATGGTCAACACATCATCTGTTCTTACTGCCTGGCATCTTCCTTTGAATAACTTTAGAATAATTTCAATATGTTACCTCGCAATCCAATATTCTCCAAAGACTGAAGAAGGTGATGACTGGCAGTGGTAGGTCTATGAACACACAAAGGACGGTTTACTTTCATTTAACTTTTGAACTTAGAGCAGCATATTGAGTTGAAATCCGAATTGACTATTTTAAATTATTTTGTATTTATGGAGGAAAGTAACAGTCTTTTTGTAATAATTTTTTCAATATTTTCGAAAGATGGGTAATTAGGGAGATTGGACGATAGTTTGTGATTATAGATGTGTGCCCTTCCTTCAACAGTGATGTAATAAGTGATTAGTAGATTTCACCAGAATAGAAAATATGAGTTTATATTTTCCGATTTCAAGTTAACCTACTACCTTGTTATTTTTAGTTCAAAATAAAGTTTCCCATTTCCATCGCATTAATTGGTTCCGAATAATTTAAAATTGATGTTCTTTTTATTTTGTAATTCGTGTTGTTTCTTATTTTGCCCGCAAGAGTTGTAACCGTTTCTACGAAGGTTTTATTGAATGCATCCGTAATTTCCATGAGAAGTTTAATATTATATATAATGGATATTTGTTACTTAGTGTTTGAAATTTGTTGAGTAATATCCCACAGAATTTTTGAATTGTTTTGAGTTTTTTCCATTTGTTATAAAATTTGAATTCAGCTTTGTGAATCAATGAAGTAAGCATCAATCAGTCCTAGAAATACACAAATACAACCATGAAAAATATTCTGACTTCCACAACAGTAACACTAGAGAGTGTCAACTAATAAGAACTACTTAATTAAATAAAAAAAAATCCTTATAATGTACTACCTACTTATGTCATGAACTTGAATATCAATAGTTGTTTCAAAAAACAGGTACAGTTTACCTCAAATATATTTTATACAAATGAGAAATATATAGTTGCCCTTTCGTTCACGCCAAAATGAACTTGCCATTATCTTTCATCTTTGTAAGTTTGATTAACGTTTTTTCGTGTATTATTTATTTTTTAATTATAATCTTTAAGTCTCACTTGAAAACGTAATTTCATACACCTTTCATGTAACCCATTCTGACATAACTTATTTGTACTCATTTGAATGCATCTAAAAGACAAATAAACTATCTATCTAATGACAATTTTTTCATCCCAATAAGTGGTTGATAATGATTTCATTATTGACCAATATTGAACAAAAGATGTACAACTGAATCCATCATCAGAAAATATTGGTAACTTTGTCATCCCGATAAATTGTTTTTCATAGTTCATAATGATTTAATTATTGACCAATGTTAATAATGAAAAACAAAAGCTCTACAACCTACGAATTTAGAAGCCTATACAAACGTAGGTACAATTTCATACACAGTAGACAGAATATATATAGCTTTGGCAGAAACCGTCAATAATGAGATCAATGCAACGCAACGTCATAAGGACCAGACTAGATAAAAATACTTTCGTAGTCACGAGAGGGAATTTGAATTGTGGAACGATTTCAATCGAGTATACTGAATGCTAAGTTTAAGATATTATTATTTGTGAAATAAATATATTATATCTTTCCCTCCCCAACAGTTTAGTTTTGTATCTTATTTCCAGGTACAATGTTTATGCAACTATTCTATTGTTTGTAATATTCTGGTTTCAGAAAAAGATATTATGGTTGCGGTAATTTTAATATTAGACTATTTTATCAGTAAGTTGTATTATTTATGCTATTTTGGAATGGATAAAAACCAATTAAGAACTTAAAATTTGCAATAACACCGAAAAATATTGTCTATTTATAAATTTCAACTTAAATCGGAAGTGGATAAAAAGTAAAACAAGATATAGCCAAAAGTATCATTAAAATATTTTATATAGTCAAGGAAAAGGAAGGGTTGATGTTTGAAAGTGAGAAATAAATTCAAATGTTGCAATAAACACTTCAAGAACAAATGTATTGAATATATGAATATATTCTATTCCAGTTGATTAGAATTGATGGTACTTTAGAGACTGAAGAGTCGAGGCAAGTATACGTTTCTACATACTCTAATAATGAGACAACAGTCTGAAAACAAACTACTGAATTACATTTCAAATCTCCTTATCAACACACACTCAGTACCATAGAATCTACTTTTCAGTTCACAAGATAACGAATTTAAATTAAAAACAATTGTAAAACAATAACTATCTTAAATACTTGTGAAATCCATAAATAAAATTAAGTGTTTATTGGAAAAAATAAAATATTGATCAAAACTAATAACTCGATTGAAATTAAATTATCCTTTTATCCGATAAGTCGAATAAAAAGTGTATTCAAAAAAATTAAAGACGAAACCCCAACTTCTGACTGCTCTAATTTACCTAGACAATGTTGGTCGCATATCCATCAAAAAACAACTACTTCCTTGGCTAATGCCTCGACGGACGTTGAATGACATCCGACAGACTTAGCTTTACATCATTTCACAGAAAGACAAGAGTTTAACTTTGATGAAACCTCAAATTTTAGATGGAAAAAAACCTAATAAAAGAAACATCAGCGAATGATCCATATATATTCCTTAGTGACTTGAATACCAGAACTGACACAGAAAGATTGAGTGTTATAGTCATATTCTCGATAAATATGAAGTGTTTCAGAACAAACCGTACTAAATAATAATTTCCCATTTCACTTATTCAGTTTATCAGCACTACTAATCAATAGATACACTTTGTTATTTTTTTTTTTCAGTGGTAGAGCAAACCGAACTGAATTGATTTTACCCGATACCCTCAAGAAAGTAACAATGTATATTTTCAATTAAATACTCCATCATACTAATAATTATAAATATCTGAATAATTTGTAAAAGGTATTTGTATCGTTTTATAAGTAAATTATTTTTTTACCAATTTTAACATATTAGTGTTTGTAAATTTGTTTTTATTTATTTGCATCATAATTTTTTCTATTGTATTGTATGTTTTTGTAAACCCATTATGTATTTTAGCCCTGAAGAAGGCGTCAAATAAACGTCTAAGATCGGCAATTTCCTGAAATTCACATTACTTTATATTGTCCTTAACGTGAATGGTACATAATGGTAAAAAAAATGTAAGATTTAAAAAAATATATTGCTGGAGTCCGGAACTAATGGATTTGAAAAAAATGTATCCCTCTATAATGCGCTTGCGAGGCATGATAGACGTTTTTCGGAAATCAGTGGTTATTTGAATAAGGAGTATAGAAAACAACTGCAAACTGCCTCTGAACACTACTACAATAATGTCATTTTGACTGCAGAGAACAAAACAAAAGCAACCTGGGAAATTATAAACAAATTACAAAAAAAAGTAACGCTGATCCAACTAAAGTTTCTCTAGCAGACCAGCTGGGGGTTAATGAATATGATTTAGCCAATGAGTTTAACAGTATTTTTACCAAGGTGCCGGTTGACAACAGAGTCTATGATAGTCATTACCTTGAGTCAAATATTCAGATGAATCCTCACACTTTCTATATGTCCCTATAACTAAAAATGATCTCCTAGATTTATTCCTCTCTCTAAAAAATACAACTTCTTGTGGGATGGATGGTATGAACAATAATCTGTTAAAACAAACTGCGCTTTATGTATATGAGCCATTAGTATTTTTAATAAATCTGTCAGCTCAAAAAGGGATATTCCCAGAGAAGTTGAAATATGCTAGGGTATCACCCATCTACAAAAAAGGTGACCACACAGATCTGAACAACTATAGATCGATAAGCATTCTATCAAGTATCTCAAAACTGTTTGAACTGAATATGAAGAATCAGTTGACTAATTTTTTTAGCAAATTCAAACTACTCTCACCATCTCAGCATGGTTTTACCAGAAACGAGAGCACAGAGTCTGCTTTATGTGAACTCCATAGCAACATAATTGGACATCTGGACAACAACGAATATGTGATGAGCCTATTTCTCGATTTCTCACGAGCGTTCGACTGTGTTGATCATAGGCTGTTGGTTTCTAAGTTATCAAGATATGGTGTAAGAGGTCTTCCACTACAACTACTAATGTCTTATTTGACTGATCGAAAGCAGGTGGTGAGACTCAATGAAACGTGCAGTAGTCCTCTGACTATACTCCACGGAGTCCCACAAGGATCAATTCTGGGTCCCTTTCTTCATATAGTCTTTGCGAATGACCTAATAAGACATTTAAATAACAATCTCAGCACAGGCATACACACAATATGTTATGCTGACTACAAATATCCTGGTAGTTGAGAGGGACTTGATTGCCTTGAAAAGTAAAAGTCGAAAAACATATGAATGTGTTCTGAAGTGGTCGGAAATGAATAACCTGAAATTAAACACCTCTAAAACCCATGCACTGCTATACACTTTACGTAAGCAAAATGTAAATTGTACTCTTTTTGAAAACACTGACAATTCGGTCGAAATGTCAAAACGCGTAAGCTTGCTAGGTTTAACTATAGATGACAAATTGGCCTGGACTCCACATATAGACAACCTGTGCTCTAAATTGAGAAAAATGTGTTACTCGCTAAGGTTTATGACAAATCATTGTAGTGAAAAGGTTCTACTGACCCTATGCTATGCTAATTTCCATTCACACTTAAAATATGGTATTCTGAATTGGGGTAATGGTGCCTCAGCAAGCAGAGTTTTCATTCTGCAGAAATATGCTGTGAGGATTTTAAGTAAAATAAGCTCTAGGGACTCATGTAGGGATTCATTTAAGAAATTTAATATTTTAACTATGGCAGGAATATATATTTTAGAAACCTGTGTATACATTTTAAAAAATCAGAGTACCATAGCTGAACGTTCACATGATTACAATACAAGAAGTAAACACTTGTTATTACCACCACAACATCGTACTTTTCTGTTTCAACATAGTTATGTGGTAAATGGTTGTAAATTTCATAATAGATTGCCAGAAACTATAAAAGGTTGCAAAAATGTATTTACATTCAAAAAAATGACGAAAAGATTCATTATGGATAAAACTTGTTATTCTATTGACGAATTTTTCCACTAACTTAACTTTATTTTATCATGTACTATCCAATAATATTTATTGTTTTTATGATTTATGTAATCTTGAGTGTATGTACTTAGACATGTATCCGGTGACTTCTTTCAGATTTATTATTGTATCATGATGTAAATCATGTGCAGTTTTTATTAACTGAAATAAAGATATATTATTATTATTATTTGTTAGTACTCATCACATTTTAATGAAATGTCTTTTTCAATGTTTATTACCTCATTCAAAGATAAAACAGATCAATGTCTTGTTAGAACAACCCCTACTATACAAGTAATATGTATGTAGCAATAAAAAAAAATTGAATTTCTTGGTTTATAGAACACAGAGTTTATCAGTACATTTCGAGGAAATATATTTATTTTTTATGAGAAAAAATATTTTGTGATTTGTTCGTCAGGAACACATGACAGAAAATATTCAATTATAGTGAAATTGATATTCTGGACGACAAATTAAAGAGGGCAGACAGTGAGAGTATACATACTGGTGGTGTAACAAACAGAACAAAAAAAAAACAAACAAGTATTGGAAGCTAAAAGAGTAATAATAGAAAAAATTAACTGATTGGTTGCTGTGGAAATCATACAGGAAATAAACATTTATTATTTCTCACCCAATAGTGATTATTGCAGAATTTTTCAAAACAGACTGGCTATCAATAATAGTAATAGGTTGAATAATAATGTAACTGTCCCAGGGTTGACATTGTGAAAGAATGCACCAACACAGATAGTGGTTCTCTTATAGATCTAGTCCTCACCACTAGTGGGAAACTTAAAGCAGAAGTCTTCTTACACCTCAGTCAAATCAAGCTAATAAGGCCTACTCCAGAATCCATGTAACTACAAATTCGAAGCAGGAAAAGAATACATCATCTTGGGATGATAAATATAAAACTTTGTATTTAGTTAATAATATTCTATACAATAACGCCTCGAGAAAAAGGAGATCAGGATATATTCAGTATTCAAAGAATGGTGGACAAAGCATGTGAAAGAGTCAAAACAAAATAAAGACAATCATTACGAAAAGTTCATCATGGATAAAACTCGAAAAACTGGGAATTTTACAATCAAAATTGAAACAGCAGTGAAATTACAGAGAGGAAAAGCATAAAATAATCAACAATGCATAGTAGATGAAATCAAATTAATGGAAAAATTTATGTAATACCGAATCACTCAATAATTACTATGTAGAAAGTACAGTAGTGTTATTGATTCCCATTTTTGCATAGATATGATGAACATGATAGCTCCAAATTAATTGTCTATGAAAAAGTATTTTATTTTTTCAAAATAAAGATAGATGATGTGAACATACTCTTTCCAAAAAATAGTTTTTATAATATTGTAAAATTTGTTCCCAGTGATATTGTGTCCACAATTGTAGCAATTCCCAATAAATTGAGACCTATTATTGTGTTCCCTTCTTCACTTGAGAACATGTTGGAAAACGATATATGAACAAATTGTAGATTTTCTGGATCAGAACAGAGTGATCAGATAGGTGTGCAGTCAGGATGCCAGCATGGGTAGTGTTGCAAAACAGCAAGTTCAAAAAATTTTTCTAGATGGTTTAAAAAACAATTCATATTCAAATATCATGACCAGTATATTTTTTCTTAAGCTCCAAAAAGGATTTGAAACTGTGGACCAAAAAAGCCTGGTGAGAAAGCACTGGTATCATTGGGGAGTGTTGGCATGGTTGGTTGATTACTTGGAAGATAAATATGAAATAGGACATTATCTGAAATCATTAAAGGACAGGTGTTCCCCAGGGTAACACATTTGGTCCTCCATTATTCCAAATATATGCTAAAAATAATACTCTTCAATTTAAAATCAGCTCTAGTTTTCTCCATAAATTGGTAAATACATAATATTACCCACTTCAACTATATTGTTATCTTATATTTGCTACACCAAAATGAAATCATTGCAAAATTTGAAAATTGAGCAATCCTGTCCTAGACAAACATCTTCAAGTGACACGGTAATTCTCTAAAGTGGACACCAATTGATAAAATATTTCTCTATCAAACACTGATCTTCAGAATAAGACAGGCCTTAAGTCCTCCATCATCTCTGAGAGGAAACAGAAGTATTTTATATTAGAACACCATAAATATAACAACAGTCTAGCATTGATTTATTCATAAATGCCAAAACAGAAAATAAGCTCACCGATTATATTGAAAATTCAAATTGTTGGGGTAGTTACATTTTGCCTCCCGAATACAAATCTACAATCAAAACTTGGCGCTCTCAAATACTTTCGGAGTTACAGCTCTTCAAAGGTCAACTAGGGTGATTTTTGCCCCTCCTTTCACAATAAAAAGTTTTTATTAAATTTTGAAAAATGATATGAAATAATATAGTCTAATTACACCTAATCAAGTCATATGTTACCCAAATGATATGTATAGCAATATGAAAGAAGGCAGATGTTTTAAATCAGAAAGAATTTATTAAAAGGAAATGATGAAAAATTCAATCAAAATTGTATTTTTTAAGTGCGAAAAAAGAATGAAGAAAATGCCCCTTGTTGACCTTTGAAGGGATATAACTCCGAAAGCATTCGAGACCGCCAAGTTTTGATTGCAGATTCGAATCCGGGAGTGCTCAACAATCATTAGATCAAAGGTGGAGCCCTGATACCACAACATTATTCCTGGAAGTTCCTCGAAAGGATACTCAAGTACCCAACTACCAAATAATCGACCATTTTTATCTACTGTTCATTGCAAAATCATTACCTGATGACAAAGCGAAAATCGTATGTGAAGAACATGAACGACCTAACGATTGTGTGAAAAAATGCATAGATTTACAAAACCTTAACATTGTTTATATTATTGGTTTGTGATTGTTCAAAAATACCATTTTTATCATATTGTGGGGTTAGCTGGACATAACCTCAATCCAGAAGCTTTCTTTTTGGAGCTTCGTGCACCTGTGTTTATTATATTTCTATGGTTACCATTGTCTAAAAATCTTTAGAAATGGTGTTACTTGTATCACAGAATATTAGTATTCTGTGCTTGTATATGACTGCCCAATAAAACGCATTTTAAGAAGTGTTCCAACCATAGATCGTTATAAAATAAATTCCGCACCGTTCGAATATTACATGAATAGTACTCAACTTCAGAGTAAATTCAAAAAACCTTCAAATGCTTTACTCTACTCTAGGAGTCTATAATCGAACGCACCTCTGTGGTAGAGCTCGTCCAATATTGAAACGACCACTTTGGCCTTCCCCTAACTAACAACCAATTCTTCTCGAAGATGCCCGAACTGTGGCTATTAATAGAAATTCCATAGGCGTACCAAATTATTTCGTATAGGCGATACACGAGACGTAGAAAACTTACACTCCTATAACTTCTGAATGGAAAAAATATTTTTCGACAAATCTGCTGGAGGGTAACAAGTAAACTATTGCGAAGTTGAATAAAACTGCACTACCTATTTATTAATCAAACAAACCTAACCTTTCAAACGCTGCATGCCAAGACACTGGTGAAGATGCGCCGTAGCAAAAGCTGCCACACCAAATCGTGTTCACTCGTGTTTTTCCCCTCTCTACCTACCAAACGGTCGTTTCAATATTGGACGAGCTCTATTATCAAAGAGTAGAACTATATCTTTGGTATTACGATGGTATTACGCCACTGCCGAATACAATCTTTATTTATATATAATACACGGGAAGAACCCCCTTCTACAATGTAAAACCTTAAATAGTTTATTAAGTAAAATTAAGAGTAATAGTACAGCATGAAAAATAAAATAATAAGATATATTTGAACAATTTGAGACTGAATTTCAACAAATGTCAACGATACAAACTGATAGAATAGTAGAGAACACATGTGCATAAGACAATAGGACAATAAATCCAGCTATTCAATTGCTCGCAATGATTTTTTGAAAGCTTCATTCCTTCCAGACAAAATCCATTGCTATTGAATTCATTACCTAATTGCATGAATCTAGCTAGAGGATAATGATATCCGTAATTGGAATGATGAAATGGTATAGCAAACAATACATTATTCGAGTAAGAACTTTACTGTTTTGAAATCAACAGTTGTAGCAACTGTGAAAGGAAATTCCCATTTAGTATTTGAACAAATATGAGGTTTTTTTCATTTCGAGAGAACGCTCAATGTTATTTATGTGTACTTGGTAAAATGGATTCCAAACTGGTGAAGCATATACTGTAAATTTGGTTGTACGAGTGATATGTAAACAGATTTCAGGGTATTTGCATTTCTCAGGAGAAAACCTAGCATTTGGTAACTGCGTGAATATGATCAATGAAAGATAATTCACTATCGAATAACACCCCGACATCACGAACTGTATTGAGTCTGGATAATTCATTTCCATTGTGGTAATTATGAATGATAGGGTTATTAGATCTGGCATTTGTCTAAATTCAACAGACCAAGAATGAGGTGAAATGAGATCAGCTTGTAACTTCTCAGTCATATGAATTTTTAATCTCAAGATTTTTTTTTAGATCATCGGCAAAAAGAAAGAATTTGCTGTGCTGAAAAACGCGACCATTGTCGTTGATGAATAGATTGAAGAGAAGAGGTCCCAGGTGGGACCCCTGTAGCACTCCAGAGTGGAAACGATTTATAGTTTTTGATTCTGACTATTTGAGTCCTATCCGATAGATAACTTGTAACCAATTTATGAGCCATAGAGGAAAGCCAATAGATGTGAGTTTGGTGATAAGAAGCTTGTGATTAGAAACAACTTAGAAATAAGCGCTAACTTTATTGAAAATTCCGCTAATAAAGTATCCTCTAACGCGATTTCAAAAGTGAACTATTGTAAGGCGCTGTTAACGAAAGTAACAGATCTCTATAACTTAACCTACAAAGATTGTATTTATACTTTATGTCACCTTGATTCGTAAGCTGCTGTTGATCAAAGAATTATTTTTTTACATTTCACTGTCATTACACATAGAGATAGCAATTTCAGCTAGGGCCAATGATGAAGACATTGACGAATCAATTCTTCACAATATTGTTGGGTTAGAAAATATACCACCGCCAAATGAACCTGCTTCATTTGATTTTGAAAATATATAGACGAGCAGTGCTTAACAAACTTAAGGTTTTCAACTGGCGACAAATATATGACAGAAAAAAAAAACAAATCCGTCAAAATAAAGGAACTTTTAATAAAAGGTTCTTTGCCTTTATTTAAATAAAGTAAGGGATGCCTGAATTTTAGATTAGATTGAGGACACAATGCGCATGCGTAAATGTCAAAATAAAAGAAAATATTGAAAGAACTATAAAACGGACGTTGCAATAACTTAAAGAGAGTTAACGTTATCTGAGTAGGAGAGTCTATTCCCCATCAGGCAATGGTGACACTAATAGAAGGAGATGAAAGATCATTTGTGAGTCATGGTGACGTATATGGACATGTCATGGCCACCATTCTCTCTGGGTAGTGGCGGACTCCGCACTCTGGTATCTGAGAGTTACATGCTCTTGATTGTATACTGGACCACTCTGTACGTTACGCGGGCCCCCTGTACTCATGTCCATGTACGTCACTATGACACGTTAATGCTTCAAGATTCTGATTGGCTAGAGCTTAATACCTCTTATTCAGATAACGTTTACTTTGGCAATAACTCTCTATTAACTCTATCGAAGACCTTACCGAAATCAGTGTAGACCGAGTTGACCTGAAGGCCATTTTAATGTCAAAATTCCAAGAAAACGCGGTTTGAAATAATCGGGACTAGTTTCGTATTATTATTATTGATATCTTCTTCATGAGTTGAGAGTTGATTGTGGAGAATTTTCAAAAGTTTAATTGATAAATACTCATTATGATAATTTGTGATCTAAAGAACAGACAATATACAGGGGATTGTATTTTGGTCACACTTGATAGGGCCCGATCGTAATCCTCTTTGCAGTCGAAACTATTGAGTTTCGCACAAGTTGCCATCTTAAAAAACCTTCAAAACTTCTGCCTCTCCAATGGCAATTGTTTGACTTTGGTTGAATGGAAAATCGCAAATTTGATATATCAATTCAATTACTTTTGGTCATAAAGCGCTTATATATAAATGTGTCATTTATAGAGATTTTCTGTCTTAAAATATGAACAGTTGGTAGCACAAACAATATTTTGTGAAAGAAAGATTGGGACAGACACCAACACTCCCGCGATTCTTGAAAACCTGGGAGTAGAACAAATGAGAGAAAGTAGGCGTGTCCACGGACTTGGCACGAAAACCGTATTCTTGAACCGAATGACAGTAGAACAGCGCTCCCCGGGGAACAATCATTACATCTCTCAGGATTTGTGATAGAATGAGGCAGGGAACGCTTATTCTTAGGTTATGTGTTGCTTTATGTTTTGGGTGTGTGGTTAAGATTTTTTACAGTCTATTTTCTTACTCGTCTGTTCTTCACTTATTTAAGTTTAATTTAAACATCACATATTTATAAGAACAAATATAATCATATACTATAGCACAATACTTCTAGGTTTTTAATGACACCAGTGTATATGTTTTATTATAAATCAGGTAATTCATGTTTCTCTAGTAAAGAGTATATTATATACTATGTACTTACTTTTCTCCACTGTGTCCATTCTTTTGCTGGAGCATTTGGAATACTTTTAACATGTTCGTTATTTTAATCCAGTTTTTCTTCATGTTTTCTCTTGTATAATCAGCTGTTAACCGACCTAAATACATTTCAGGTCTTTGTGATATGTAATCGATTTGTTGAAAATATAAACAGGATGTTCATAAAATCAGATGTGTTTCTCATTTCTTCCGGTCTTCCTGATGATCGTGGAAGCGTGAAATAGATTTTCGTCGACAAAAATGTATTGAAGACCTAGTGAATGCGATGTCTCTCCTTCGTCAATGTTACGAATGATTTCTGGTGAGTACCCTCTTATGGAAAACATTCTTCTTTGCCTCATTCATCTTTATGAGTTCTTAATCAATACTGGAATAGAAAATCAAATAACTATCTGAATGAAAATGCAAATTTTCAATTTCAGATTTTTTCTTTTGAGTTAGGGCCTTTTCAGAATATCTATCAGATGTAGTTCAATGTCCAGCGTGGCTTTAGCCGGGAAAGTAGTTGTTTTCTGTTAGACATTCACAAAAAAATAACTTCATTTTAATCGTGGATTTTTCAATTCACAGAAAAATCTTTCTATCAATATTCAATTGAGAATGTTTCCCTTTTCAACATGAATACCCCACAAGAGGTTATCTTGACGACGGAAGATAGTGACTAAAGTTTATCTTTCAGTCGCAGATGATTCCACTTCTGATTTTATAAACATCCTGTTTATATTTTCAACAAATCAATCTATCATACCCCATGACAGGTTTTAATGTCAGAAAACACTAATTTCAAAGTGTCTCTCCAAAAGAAATGATTCTTACTTTTTCCATCTTTGCAAAGTGAGATTATTGCTTCTTGAAAATGTGTTTCCCATTTCTTGCGGTCTTCCTGATGATCGTGGAAGCGTGAAATAGATTTTCGTCGACAAAAATGTATTGAAGACCTAGTGAATGCGATGTCTCTCCTCAAGGCCAATGTTACGAATGATTTCTGGTGAGTACTCTTTTGGAAAACATTCTTTCTTGCCTCATTCATCTTTATGAGTTCTTAATTAAGACTGGAATGGAAAATCAAATAACTATCTGAATAAAAATGCAAATTTTCAATTTCAGATTTTTTCTTTTGAGTTAGGGCCTTTTCAGAATATCTATCAGATGTAGTTCAATGTCCAGCGTGGCTTTAGCCGGGGAAGTAGTTGTTTTCTGTTAGACATTCACAAAAAAATAACTTCATTTTAATCGTGGATTTTTCAATTCACAGAAAAATCTTTCTATCAATATTCAATTGAGAATGTAACCCTTTTCAACATGAATACCCCACAAGAGGTTATCTTGACGATGGAAGATAGTGACTAAAGTTTATCTTTCAGTCGCAGATGATTCCACATCTGATTTTATGAACATCCTGTTTATATTTTCAACAAATCAATCTATCATACCCCATGACAGGTTTTAATGTCAGAAAACACTAATTTCAAAGTGTCTCTCCAAAAGAAATGATTCTAACTTTTTCCATCTTTGCAAAGTGAGATTGCTTCTTGAAAATGTGTTTCCCATTTCTTCCGGTCTTCCTGATGATCGTGGAAGCGTGAAATAGATTTTCATAAAAAATGTATTGAAGACCTAGTGAATCGATGTCTCTCCTAAGGCCAATGTTACGAATGATTTCTGGTGAGTACTCTCTTTTGGAAAACATTCTTTCTTGTCTCATTCATCTTTATGAGTTCTTAATTAAGACTGGAATGGAAAATCAAATAACTATCTGAATGAAAATGCAAATTTTCAATTTCAGATTTTTTCTTTTGAGTTAGGGCCTTTTCAGAATATCTATCAGATGTAGTTCAATGTCCAGCGTGGCTCTTTTTGGGAAATTCCTCACAATCGGTTTTAAAAAATTTTTTTTTATCTTGACGATGGAAGATAGTGACTAAAGTTTATCTTTCAGTCGCAGATGATTCCACATCTGATTTTATGAACATCCTGTTTATATTTTCAACAAATCAAACTGTTTCGTCTATCGAAAAACATTCAACTTTTGCTACTCATCTATTGACTGAAAAACATTGTTTTGTCAACGATTTCGAAATATTACATTCAGAAAAGAAAGTTATTAACTCGACCTTCTAGAAAGTCTGGAAATTAATAAATACAAGAATTCCCAATTTTTGCTTGATGACCAGATTAACCTAAATAATTCATCTCCTTTGTTGAATTTGTTTTACTGAAGATTAAAAGGTAATAGATATAATCTCCGTTCTACTGGTTTCATTCCCTAATGGATAATCCTTAATATCATCAATTAGATTTATATTCCTAATACCTGTCTTGATTATTTAATATATATCATGATTGTTGAGTTAGTATTATCTACACCTGAAGAAACTATTGTATAGCGAAACACGTGTCGTGGTTTTGTAACCCCAGTTTAGTGAAGTGAGTATCTTTTATTTACTTTAACGTGTTAAATCATAATCGAAACAGCTTTCAAATCTATGATCTGTTTCCCTTAAAACAAAATACGTCTGGTCCCCTAGGAGCATTATTTTCTTTTATTTGAAAAGATCAAAATCCGTCTTATCAAGCGATTTCTATTTCCTTAAATAGCCCTATTATAATGACGAGAAGAATATACAAGGAAAAGTTTTATTAGTAATCATTTATTACTGATTTACATCTGGAAAGAAGTGAAACTGATTTGATAGACGCATTTATGATATTTACGTTTCCAGATCCCTCTTTTTTCGATTATTATATTTTCTATATTAACTTGTTAGGACTCACATACCTATAATTTGAAATATTTCAAAAAATCACGAGTTCGCTCATTAATCTTAATAAAAAAAAGTAGTATCTTTATGATAAATCTTTATTCATGATTCTATAAAATAAAATAAAAACTAGTTATGCTTCAACTGAAATGTGACTCCTTTCACAAAAAATTTTCATCTACCATATATTTTACAACAATTGTTTATAGGGCTTCACTTTCTATTCTCAATGCTAAATTCAAATTTGAAAACAATTTTCTATCAGAAAGTAAATCTAAATGTTATAGAATATTGATATATTTGTAATAAAATACATTGATGACAAATAGATTAAATCACAGGAATATATATATATATATATATATATATATATATATATATATATATATATATTTAATTAAAATTAACCTTAAAAATTTTTAAAAATTAAAAAAAAATTTTACGGAATCTATATAGTTATTCTTAATTAAATATTTGATTGAATCTCAAATGGAGAATGAATGTGCAATAAACTAATATCTCAAAAATAATCCCACAATGAAAGATTAGTTTCCTATGGTTTTTGATTTCTTTGAACATTTATTGGGGCCTTACTTGATTGAATCTCTAATGAAGAACGAGTGTAGAAAATATATAACTAACAATATTCAAACAAAGAATATGTGGTAAGATTTCATCCAAAAATAATCAAAAACTAAATATTTCTAGATTAGTTTCCCATGGTTTTGGATTTCTTTGAATATTTACTGGAGCCTTTCATTTTTCTTTTGGAACTTGACGAACCATCAGTTTGGATTTTTACAGTCTCCTTTTTAGAGTTAATTGGTGCACCCATCTGATGGCCTCCTTTCTCAAATGTCAAATTTGCCACATGGGTATTGCTACTAATATTTTTTCCATTGTCAGTATCAGGTATCAGTGTATCATCAGAGACTGCATGAATATGTTTGCATAGATTGGAATTTGTAAAGTAATCAGGACAGTCACAGGAAAACATATGAATGCAAACTTTGCATTTTATGCAGAAAGATTTGCAATTCTTCATTGGACAACTATCTGAAATCTTCTTCACAGAATATTGGATTGTTTGAGAAGTAACATCCCCCTTGTTCTCTTCTACAATTATTATATTTTTACATTCAACTTCCATACCTCTTAAGTGACGAATATCAAACAATATCTTATCATTATCTATTCTTTCGATACAATCATCATCAGAGGATTCTTCTTCGGTGTCCTGCTCCGACTGGTTATCAGACAGAATACACACAGCATGGATATGTTTACATAAATTAGAATGTTCTGAATAATCAGGACAACTGCATGAAAATCTATGGGTACAGTCATGACAGTGGGTACAGTAAAACCCACAATGCATTGGATAACATGGACAACCATCTATTTTCTCAACGACATAGCGTGCATTGTTTAAAGTTTGGGATTCCACATGCCATATATTTTGGCGAACACATATTATATCGCTAGCTTCAATTTTTGTTCCCCTTTCATGACGAGTTTCCATTTTATTATACTTTTGGAACGACCTCTCGTGATCAGTCTCTACATCTTCATAGCTTGTAAGGTCAGAATCAGATTCGTCAGAATCATTGAATATAGCGTGGATATGTTTGCACAATTGGGAATTTTCGGAATAATCGGGACAAGAACAGGAATATTCGTGGATGCAAACATGACACCGGTCACATCTTTTTCCACAATACATTAATTCGCATTCATTCCATTTCTTTTGAACAATGTAGAGTTCATCAAGTAGTGTTTGTGACTTAACGTGCCAAACATTCTCATCTATCTGCAATATATTGCTCAGTTTAATGTTTCGCCCCCTTTGGTGACGAATACGCATTTTGCTCCTATAAGTCATATTTATTTCCACTTGTTTTGACAAAATGAAATGCAGAAACTAGGTATAAATTCGAGAAACTTTTTGTTTTCACTTCGTCCTAGATGAATCATTCAATTCGAAACCATTACCCGCCACCCGCCTTGCATGACGCTAAGCACAGAACTGTATCACATACACAGAACACAGACCGACAGACCTCATCTCATAAAAGAATATGTCATAGAATAGAAGGGTAGGTAGAGAGGGGGAAAACACGAGTGGACACGATTTGCTGTGCTACGGCGAATCTTCACCAGTGTCTTGGCATGCAGCGTTTGAAAGGTTAGGTTTGTTTAATTAATAAATAGGTAGTGCAGTTATTTATTCAACTTTGCAATAGTTTACTCGTTACCATGCCAAAATGCCCAGTGGTAAGTACTATTCAGTAACGGAAAAAGAAATAGGAGTGTTAGGAAAGTTATAGGAGTGTAAGTTCTCTACGTCTCGTGAATCGCCTATACCAAATAATTTGGTACGCCTATGGAATTTCTATTAATAGCCATAGTTAGACAATGGTTCGGGCACAGAATATATACCCACACAGAAGCGAAAGAATGCGTCGGCACTTTGATGTTCTAGGGTCAAAAATTAGAAACCTTGAATCTCACTTCTAGCCACACTGAGAAAAGTGAAAGGAAAAAACTCAGTGCAACTACACTAAAAAAACGGGATTCGCTTGCGAATTCCATCAATTTAATGACATCTGCAACTTCTTCCAGAATAATCACAATGGGAATCATTATAAACTGCATAATGATTCTAGAGTGAAATATTTTTTCGGATATAAGAAAATTGGAATCATTGGAGTCATTGCTTTTCTTATTAGTATAAATATAATATGTTAGAACATACGTTTGAGAATATTATTTTTTATTGCTCATTTTCTATATATTTATATATATATATATATATATATATATATATGCTGATCCATATTTGTATATATATAAATATAAATGTATATATATATATATATATATATATATATATATATATATTATGTGAAACTGTGAAAGATGAGATTAATATAAATTTAGGTTAGAATGGGTTAGGTAAATATTGAGTTAGTGCACTCCAACTCCCTGAAACTAGCTGTTACACTTTTCTTACGTGCTTTTGACTCTTGAACACGAATCCGAGAGAATGTGGCGGTCTCATACCGTTTCTGAGTTGGAGGCCTTTTTTGGTTTTGGATCCCACTTTCTCAAGTATCGTTTTCTCGCACAAAAAATCACTCAAAATGCTTCCTTCTTTCTATCAGCATGAACTACAAACAATAAATTACCCACATTTTCGGCACAATTTCGTACAAAGTACCCATTTCTATTGAATAAATCATCCTTCTTCAACACTACATCCTTACTCACACCTGACTCAGATTTAGTTTGTTTGTTTATTTGTTGGTGATGAGAGGTCAGATTATTGAAGACCTATTGAAGAAGGATGATTTTTTCGATAAAAAGGCTATATTTTGTAAGAAATTGTGCCGGAAATGGGTGATTTAGTGTTTGTGATTTTTGGGCGAGAAAACAGTGCATGAAAATGTGGGATCCAAAATCAAAAAAGCTCTAACTCAGAAATAGCGCGTTTTTCAGATTCCTAGTCAGGAGGCAAAAACACGTAAGAAAATTGTAACAGCTAATTTCAAGATATTGGAGTGCACTAACTAAATATTTACCTTCATTTAAACATAGTGTTTGTTACCTTCCAAAAACATCCAGGCAGTAATTATCAAAACACAAATGAAACAAGAAATCATAAACATGTATTTATTTATTTAATATGCTTCTACACAGAATTAAAATAATAACAATCATATATGTATCAAAATTGCAATTTTTCTTGGCTGTTTTTTAGTTTTTTTTTATTTAAATTTGATAGAATAGAATATACGTAATCTTATGAATAACTTGATTACATATGAATGAGGAAATGAGGAACATGGATGAACAAAAGGAACATTTTGAATGGTTTACAAAAGAGAATTCGAAATTCCTGGAATTTCCCAAAGATCTTTGAACGAAGAGGAGAATATCTTTTCTAAATTATAGATGTAATGAACAAATGCTCCACTAGGCACTCTAAATCCTCCAAATATACTTTTTTTGGTATCATAAGATTTAAAATATGCCAGCAAATGTCCAAGATCCAAATCTTCGATTGTTTTCGAATATTGGTTGCAGATGTCACAGTTATGGATTTTAAGTGATTTCTTAATCAAATATCCACATACATAATTGAAAGGATTCTCAAAAGTCAAATTTTCTTTTTAGTAATCATAGTCTGGGAGAGTTATGGCCTTGGATATTTTATTCTCTGAAAAATTGTCGACTTTGGTTACATGTTGCGATTTAAAATTCATTAGTAGGTCATACAAATCATATTTACAATTCATGCCATTTGAGTGTAGATAACTTTGGCAAAACAGTTTCTTGAAACCCCTTTGAAACTGAATTGGAGTAGGATCAATACAGTTTCCTCCTTGTTGTCTCATGCTACCGAAAAAATTCTCAAGGCAATCTTGATTAACACGTCTAGTTTGTAAATATTTGAAGCCGCTCTCTGCTAATTTCTCCCATAATTTTTTTATACTATTTATGGTTATAATCCGGCACTTCTTGGATCTTAATCTACCTGTGACATTTTCACCTTTTTTGTTGAAAATATTAATTTTGTTTATGAATTCTATCATCCCATTCAAATATTCTTTTGGTAGTCGCTGCTATCAAATGCATTTTTATATTTATTGGAACTTCCCAAGCAGGAATTTTCTAAAAATTAAATTGTGCCTATTGCATCAGCAGGTAGTAAACCCAAAGTCAAGTGCATATTCATACCGCTACAAACACTGTGGCTAATGACATGCGTGGCCAATTCAACCCGCATTTTTTCAAAGCCAGGTAAGGAAAAAGTTGAAATAAATAGTCCAGGTATTACTTAATCATTTAAGGTAAATGTCAATTTCCTTAGGTTTGCAGCTCTGAAATTAGCGCCTGAAACAATCATCAAAAAGGCACGGTGTAATAGTGCCAGTTATTCAGCCAACAAATAGCCATGAAAATAAGCACAAAAATAGGCACGAAAAAGGCATAGTGTAATAAGGGTATTTAGATAGGAATCAAACTAGTTTACTATAATTTTTTAATTTAAACTGAGGTGGTCGTCTAACTGGATTACAAAATGAACTATTTCCATTTTTCGACCAAGGCGGTCGAAAACAGGGTTCAGGTAGTGGTTCAGTTTGGTTTATTACTATGAAAGTCTGGCCAGATCTCGACTACCCCATTTATCTCTATTAGAACCCTTATTACACTATGCATTTTTCGTTCCTATTTTTGTGCTTATTTTCATGGCTATTTGTTGGCTAAATTTCCCGAAATAACTGGCACTATTACACCGTGCTTTTTTTATGATTGTTTCAGGCACTAATTTCAGAGCTGAAAACCTAAGGAAAATTGACAGTTACCTTGAATGATTAAGTATTTTAGTATACCTGGACTATTTGTTTCAACTTTTTCCTTACCTGGTACACGATTTTTTCTTCTTTTCTGTCATATTGAACAAAACGAAAACTATGTGATTAATTCCATTTATTTGTTGGTTATGTCAAGTCCAATATATAATTACTGTGTTGGCAAACTTGACATTTCCACGAACGTCCTTGAAATCCCCTCGATTCAGGGGGAAAAATAGAACCAGTCCTATTTATTTTCATGCCTGAAACAATCCACAAAATAGTCTCGTGCGCATGCGTTTTTGTTTAAAATTTCAGCCACGGTCAGTCAGGCAGACAAATAGGCACGAGAAAGGCATAGTGTAATAAGGGTTTTAGTTATTTCCAAATATTCATATGGCATTTTTGGTAGTTGAGAAATGGCTTGAGTAAACGACTATTGTCGACCACTAGTTTTATCCTTATCTAACTACCTGTTTCTTTTTGTAAAATAAAGAGAGATACTTATATTTTTTGTAGCTGCCGTCTACAAAGAATAAAGGTCAAAAACAAGCAAATCCAGGAAAGACTAAAAAACTATAAAGAGTATAGTTAACGAAAATTGTTTCAGTATCCTTTAGAAGAACTAGAAAGGGCACTGGGAGAAATAAAGGAGAAGCGACCGGGAATCAGGGAGGGGAGTAGACTGTTCAGTATCCCTAAAACAACAATGGACCGTCTCAGGGGTCAAAAAGGGGATCGAGAAAAACTGCTTCAGAATGCATTCTTACTGTCCAAGTTGAAAAAAAAAAAAGATTGTGGGGTGGATAATTAATAATTATAAATAATAAAATTTACTGGTAGAAAAATGGTGCAGCAGCGGTCGACAATCAGTGCGTGGTGGCCGAGAAATGGCATTTGTTTATTTCGGATTTTTTTCATATTTTCTGTAACCTATAAACAAAAACCTTTAATTTGTAAGAGGTTTCTTATATTGTGGAGAAATAGAAAGTAAAAAACTTGAGAGGTGTCAAGGGACACCCGGATGGAACGAAGTTCCTTTCGATTAATTAGTGAAGGAATTGTAATATTTTTTTTTTTTAAGATATAATAATATTTTTTTTATTATTAACAAATATAATGTAATATAAGCTTAATCAGTAGGCTCAATTTTAGTACTGTAACGAACCTAGGCCGGACCTGTCGCCTCCCGCGTCGCCATCGACAGCGATGAGATCATCCCCGGAGATATTCGAGAACCATCCAGTCCCTCTTCCGCGTAATGCAACGGTCAATATTGGAAACAATTGGAACATGCCGTCGCCAACTGGAAGAATTCGAAACATCGAGAATGCTGTATCGGAGATAAATAGACAGCCCTCAAGAGGGAGTAAACAGTCTGAACGAGCCCATACGATCGAGCTATTCAGTAGCGTAGTAATATAAATTAAGTTGTAGATTAAGTGTTAAATAAATTAGTTAAACCAAGTTAAGTTTATTTACGTTACAGTACATACGCATTAATATTGTAATATTAAAATATAATTTGCTTTTAAATTTATTAAAGTTATGACGCGTACACTTGTTAAACACACAATAATGGAGAGATTATAACGCGTATGACTTGGTTAGCACAATAGTAAAGAGAGGTTATAATGCGTTCTTGCTAAAAATACATAAGCATTTATTATTGTCTGTATAAAATCTCTACTTACCTAACTCCATCAGCAATATCCGGAACTTGTGCAGAAACACTGTCAGGATTCATTATTGTTATTATTTTTTATTATTTATTATGTACAAAAACCTGTATACATCGCACTCAACAAAAATAATCGTCGCGACACCACACTGTTCAATGTGAAATAGAAAGACGAAACGAAAATAACTGGCTTGCTTTCTATGAGAGAGAGAGAGAGAGAGAGAGAGAGAAACATGCGCACGCCGCACGGCTTATAACTATAGCGAAAGTCTCGTTACAACTTTTGGTCTTAATTTATTCCGTCTAGCCCTCTTTCGCAACGCGCGATAAGGAACTACGTTCCAATAATCAAATGTTTATATGCCTATTTTAAATACTTTTTGTGATTCATTGAACTTTATCTTAAGTGGTTGAAAACCAGCACATTCACCTAGTACGATTCCAAAACTCAGACATTGAAGTATGTTATAAATAGGCGAGGAAGTTGTGGAAATTTATTACTCAATTTTTTAGATCGGGTGGAACCCAAATTATCTCTTTCCGAAGATATTGATGAAGAAACAAACTCTGAAAATCACTATAATAATATTGTAATATCATAGCAACCTGACTTTCATTCAAATTAATATCTAATCACCTGAATAATTTTCACAATGACAGCAAAGAACTGTGGTTTGCAAATATCTATACAATATTAAAATTTCGAAAAAATCATCATAACCCCGATTATGAGTTCTGCTTTCATTCCAAATATGAATTGGAAAACAAAAAAATTATATAATACATTTTATAACGTGTTGTATAAAGAAGTCCGTAGTTCTAGCCAGTTATGTTTTCTACTTGCAACTGTCATTACTTAATTTGTTATAAACATTTAAATGCAAAAAATATTTTTTGTTTTTGTTTTTTGCTTGTAACATGAAAACTAATGAAGCAATCTAGTCGGACAAATTGTAGAGACTCAAAATTCAAAGAAAATGAGCCCTAGCACGACTCGATCGGATTATTAGTAACGGAGAAAAAAACCGGGAAAACCGGAAAAAATCTGCGTTTTTTTTTTAAATACATTACACCGCCATTTTTTAAGTTTCACAGCAGGCTCTCCACGATATAGTGGATTGATATGTACTGTATGTGTGAATAACTCAGGCACTGTTGGATTAATAGTTTTGGTATAATTTCAGTTTGATTTTTTAATGCACTTTATTGCAGCAGATCTGGATGCGTAATATGTGGTCCGATTTCAATTTTTCTAAAAGATTTTGAGTTAATATAGTACTACAAAACGACTATTCTTGTTTTGCGTTAAAATGCTGCGAAATAGGTGAGAAATACTTGCAAACATGACCGAAAACGGGCGAGTGGATGAAAGCGTCTGAGGAGTGGAGGTAGAGCAGCAGATTCATGACGTATTACTATATATTCACTTTCCCGCGTCTGCTGCTCTACCCCCACTACTCAGCTGCTTTCACGCACTCTCCCATTTTCGGTTATGTTTGAAAGTACTTTTTACCTATTTTGCAGCATTTTAACGCAAAATAGGAATATACGTTTTGTAGTACTATACTTCTATCCTCGAAATCTATTTGAAAAATTGGAATCGGACCACCTATGACGCATCCAGGTCTGCTGCAATAAAGTGCATTAAAAAATTCAGATTGCAATTATGTCAAAACTAATGATCCGACACTATCGGAGTTTTTCACACATGAAGTACATATTAATCACTACTATGTCGTAGGAAGCCCGTACTAAAAGTGGAGTTATGAAATTAAAAAAAAAAAACGCAGATTTTTTCCGGGTATTCCGGTTTTTCCCCGTTTCTAATAATTCGATCGAGTCGCGCTTTTTTGCATTTTAATTCTCTACAATTCGTCTATTGAGAGTATCGGGATTGCTTCATTAGTTTTCAAGTTACAAGTCAAAAACGTTACAAAATAAATAAAAATAGCTTTTAAATGACAGTTGCGAGTAGGAAACATAACAGGATTTAATTACGAACCGTCTTCCGCATGATGGCACAGTCGGTTTCCTGGTAGTATTTTTGCCACAGAATCAATGGAGCAGAAAATCTCTACTGATTGGCCTAAATGCTTCGACATATTACGTGAGATCAATGAAGACCAAGCAAATGCTTTAATTTTTTTACTGACATAGGTATTCGGTTTGTTGAATCTTGATGAGATGAAAATATGTCAAAAACGTGCTTTTATTGATCTCGCTCATTGAAATGAAATCGCTTCTTTAGATACCGTTTTGTGAGATTTGTGATATTCTACAATGTGTAAAATGAAAACTGCATGATTTTTTTAAATAGAAAAAAAAAACAATCTGAATTTGGTTGGAAAGATTAGATAATAAATAGATAATATGTGACTTCCCATCATTGTTTGTTCCTTTTCATTTTCCAAACTGAAGGAAACTATTCCTGTAGGTAAATGAAATGTTAAAAAGACGCGAAAGAGATATCTCCGTCATTTAGTTCAAGATAACCATTACAGATCACAACACATAGAGCATTCGACTTCCTGGTGTCGTGGGAGATGGATGTCGACCACGAGGACAGGAAGTCATGCAGGTTAATGTTAGTTTTTGTATAGCCGTTCCACGTGCATCGAAAAAAAAATTATGTTGTGAAAGTATTGGACATTCGTGGTATCACTTTGAGTGAGACAATCCCGTTTTCCCCCCGAAGGTAAATCGAAGCCTACAGAATACGTTCTGGGGTGATGTGGATTTCCGAAGCTAGGTAATTATCTGTAAAGATAGAGCAATGAAGAACAAGCAAGCAAGCACAATACATAGAGTGGATCAACAAGAATACCAATTTCTCATAAAAAAATATCATATATAAATATAATTTTATCCACAGCTGCTATATTATAAAGTCATAATGCGTCTGCTTACAAACGTCTTATGAGTCCAATCTAAACGCACATAATAAACAAACCTGTTGTAACCATATCACATAACCTCAAACAACACATTTCATACATTTTCAGCAACTGCCATAAACAGCAAATAATTAAACCCTCAAATCAAGAAAAGTTTTTGTATTTATAAGATACAGCTGTGAATAAAATGGTGTATTGTTTTTCATGTATCATTATAGCATATTCAAGAAAAGCAAACAAACGAGCTGCGCTCTCGCTTTCCTTATCGTATTTTTTAGGAAGTGTATTGGGGTCCAAGCGCTCGGATCCGCGGACTTTTTGTATTGAGGTCCGAGTGGTCGGACCCGCGGCATTTTGGTAGTTTGATCCGAGCACTTCTGCGGATGATAGTGCAAATAAAAGATGTCCTTAAATAAAGTTCAGGTTCAGTTAGCACTGTTTCAAATCATTTAAATATTTTCATGAGTGCCTTCTCTTGAGTAAAATAAGTGAATTAGGTGATGCGAGCACACTGTGACATACCCTGCAAAGATATATTGCATATGTTCAGATTTAGTTAGCACTATTTGAAATATTTTCATGAATGCCTTCTCTTGAGTATATTCAGTAAATTAGGTGATGCAAGCACACTGTGACATACCCTGTATAGATATATTGCATAAGTTCAGATGCTCGGACCACAATACACTTCCTATTTTTTATGGTTAATAAGATTCATACAATGAATTTACATTACAGTCATAAGTGACATTTCATAATTTTTTCGACTTTGCCATGCGCATCAACTTCACGTTGCCATTACGGCAAGAGAATGCATATAGCCTGCGCCTTCACTTTATTACACTGCTCTTATGGCCGCTTATCAATAATAAATCTATGATATTTACGCTTTGTTTATTATGTTATACGCTTATTGCGGGTCTGGTGGCGAAACATTGCAGTGAGACCACCCCTGTTGTGAAAGTTAATCTGTCAATTGTCATGTCAATGAATTATAACCTAATTCTAATATTTCTCTTTGATATATAGAAAAAAAACATTGAAAATGTATACACCAGCAATGTTTTATCATAGCATTTTCAATGACGAGGAAATTAAATGTGAAACATTTGCTAATGGATATCCAGACGATTCTAACGAGGAACAAGCCCCAAATATGCACAATGTCAGTAGTAAATACTGAACTGGTAAATTATGAATTTGTTATATTCATTGTTCATTTCTAGAGCCAATTACCCGAGACTGAAATCTGCGAAGAATCTATTGAATCAAAAAAGCAAAAACAACAAAAATGTAATGTATGTGGTAAAATTTTGTCCTCTGCATCGAGCTATTATGTACATATGAAACAACATTCTGAAAACAAGCCTTATCAATGTACAATGTGTGATGCAGCATTTTGTAGGAAACCATATTTAGAGGTAAGTAAGTAAGAAATATAGCAATAAGTTTCAGACTGAGCCAAAGAAGCAGTCAGTTTGTAAAGTCTCCGGTAAACATATTTCGAAGGGGTAACAACTATGCAAAATTTGTACACCATAATTAAATATAAGGTACTGAATGACCGAACTAGTTGAAAGATTGGAGCAAATACTGTAAAGGAAACTGAAGTACTGGGATTAGACTGAAATGGCTACTGAAAATACTGGAATCATGTACTTTCAATACTGAAAAGAAATCTTAAATACTTTTTTTCAAGTACTGAATTATAATTTTTTGAGTAATGGTTGGCAGTGGCATAATGTGATAAACTAAAATAAGTAAGGGAAAATACAAGGTACAAAAAATTTAAAATGATGAGAAAATATACTCATGTTCTTATGGAAAATAGGCTCATGTTCTTATGCTTTAAACATTTAGGTTAAAAAAATATGAACTTCCATTCCAGTGGCGCCTTTCAATCTAAACTGTTTTCTTGTTTCATGGAAAATATATTCGGGGTTTTGTTTTTTTGACGTGAAATCCCAACCCAGTGATATATGAAATACCTTTAGAACTAAATTTCCTAGATTTTTTTATTACTAGATTTCTACTATCGTATTTTTTATTGATATTATTTGTGACAGTCCTATACTCTATTTGGAAATGAAAGAGAATCCACCCAAAGTAGGTAGAAATGCCATAGGAGTGTCAATCAATTTTCTTGAAAACAACAAATATTATTAAAACAACCTGGGCTTCAAAGATATTACTTATGTTTTTTGGAGATTTACATTTATAATACTGATGCAACGAATACAGTATTTGTATTCGCGAAATAGTAGACACTTACCAAATATTCGTCTTTAGCAATTAAATAATCACGAATATTAAAAAAAAAATTGAACGCATCTCCATTTGACTGTACCCTGTGAATCTGAACGCTTTAGCTGCAATGAGGGGGACTCTCTGGGGCGGGGGATCACCTACGAACATCGAATTCGTTCATTCATTACGCGTTATTTCTCTTAGTACTTCCGGAATTCTGTCAGTCAAGATTGGATGTGAAGTAGTTTAAAAAAAAATAACTCTATTTGTCTAAACAGGATAAATCCCAATTACAAGACAGTATAGGAGTTTCAGTTGAGAGATACAAGTACAAATAAGTAATAGGTTTTAGGTACAAAAACGAATGGGTACAGATTATACATTGGTATGATGCCAGGTGGATACAAATGCAGGTGTAGGTTGATGGTTTTGGTGTATTTATGATATTCGGGTATGGAGTTGATTGTTTACTATACAGTATTTGTTTGACTTTGTTCTTGAAAGAACCAATTGGTTCATTGTGAATATCTAAACCCGAACAGTCTTCATTAGTTGTTTTTCATATTGCGTACAATGGAGATTTTATAAGTATGTTAGTTGTTGAGAATCGCCCTATATATGGAGAATGTACAGAATCACCATATATGTGATCCACAAAAAAGAATGTTGATGTGACATATTTTGATGACGTAGTTGTCTTATTTTAAATATTGTATTTTATCAAATATATTTTGCTGAAAAATATAAAGAATACCATTTATCTCGTTATAATTGATAGGTTGTAACTAACTTCGGGTAGAAGTTATATATTTCCTCACATAATTTGGCGACCGTGACAGGACGAGAAGATAGATGGACAGATTGATAAACACACTAGATGTTCATAGGACCTCTTTCACAAGAATCCACGATACAGCTATCGATGAATTGCAATCTGCACAACCTGATTCGATTGCTATCCAAGGGAAACTACATATCCTTCAGCAGAAAATTGACATACTTGTAGAACTGGATAAGAAATTCATAGATATCATACTTAATGCTGATTCTGGTGATATTGATATCGATAAAGAAATGGAGAAAGCTGACCAATATGTTATGTGTTTCAACAACTTCAAACTCAGAGTACAGCAGCTATTTAGTGCTACTTCATCTGAAGTGATTACTGATCAATCCAAAGATAAGTTCGGTTCAGATTCACGAAAAATCAAACTTCCGACAATCGAACTTCATAAGTTTGGAGGAGATATCCAAGATTGGTTGAATTTTTGGGCTCAGTTCAAACGCATCCATGAACATAAACAATTATCGAATGAAGATAAATTTCAATATCTTCTACAAGTGCCTATTCCCAAATCTAGAGCACGACAGGTCATTGATAGTTATCCTCCTTCAGGTGATAACTACCCTAAAGCAATCGAGAGTTTGAAAACAAGATTTGGACGAGATGACTTGTTGGTGGAAGTATATGTCAGAGAACTCCTCACACTAATATTGAATAATTTCCACGGGAAATCAAAACTTCACTTTCTTTATGACAAATTGGAAACCCAACTGCGCACACTCGAAACTCTGGGAGTCACATCTGATAAATGTGCTGCAATGTTATATCTTTGATCGAATCGTGTCTTCCTGAAGAAATTATTCGTGTATGGCAAAGAAGTACACATTTTTCTACTATAGACCCCTTGAAAGTACGTCTTGGCAATTTGATGAAGTTTCTTTGTAATGAAGTAGAGAACGAAGAAAGGATAAGGCTTGCTACTTCGAGTTTCGATCAACCAAAAGTTAAAAGAAAAGAAGATTCGACAACAATTCCAACAGCATCCGGATTAGTGAGTACTCATGTACCTAAGTGTGTGTTCTGTAAAAAAAAATCACCTAAGTGTAGATTGTAATGAATCTACAGACATGGGTTTCGAAGGACGTAAGAAAATCCTATCTCAGAAAGGATGTTGTCATTTATGTTTTAAATACGGACACATAGCCCGTAAATGCAGATCTGCTGTTCAGTTGATATGTAAAAAGTGTGGAGAAAAACATGTCACCTTAATGTGTCCTAACACCAATACTTCAAAATCTACAATTGACGAAATCATAAGACCTACAGAGAATCTTTCGAATCATACTCACACTGAAGTATTTCTGCAAACTCTGGTGGTACAGTTGCAAGGAGAAGACAAAGTGAAGAACGTTCGAGCGATTATCGATACTGGTTCTGAAAGATCATATATAAATAGATTCACAGCAATAGACATGAAGCTCAAACCTATCAGATCTGAGGATATGATTCATGCGTTGTTTGGAGGAAATATATAACTTCTACCCGAAGTTAGTTACAACCTATCAATTATAACGAGATAAATGGTATTCTTTATATTTTTCAGCAAAATATATTTGATAAAATACAATATTCAAAATAAGACAACTACGTCATCAAAATATGTCACATCAACATTCTTTTTTGTGGATCAGATATATGGTGATTCTGTACATTCTCCATATATAGGGCGATTCTCAATATTCTCCCAACCACGAAAGGTATATCGGTGATATCAAAAATTAATCACAGATTCAGTCTAGAAACGGGAACTATTCTTCTTCCATATCTAGGTGTCCGTATTTCATTTTCATTTGAAACACTACTCGTTTCTTTCCTCTCTTCATGTGGTCTGGAGTCATTTGTATTCTTCAAAAGATTTCTTTCTGAAATATCCATTTGTAAAGGGTAACTTTTGGAGTGGACGTAAGATGACACCCGTAGAACATCTCAATCGTACTAGCCGTATTTTTCCATCTTCACCAAAAATCAATTCCTCCACTCTGGCTAGTGGCCAATGTATGCGTTTAGAAGTATCATTTCCGATAAAAACTACTTCTCCGTCTTTAGGATCATGATTACTATTTTTCTTTTTTCGAATCATCAACTGTCCTAGGTACTCTTTTCGGAATCGTTTTCTCAAATCTTCTCTCAACTTTTGCTTATATCTAATTCTTCTTCGTAGTGCTCTGGCATCTATAGCATCTATATCAGGAACACCTGATCCTGTCACATCTTTCAAGAACATAGAAGGATTCAAAGTGACTAGGTCTGATTCATCTTCCGAAATATAAGTTAAGGGTCTAGAGTTAACGATAACTTCCAGGCACATAAAATAGTGGAGAGTTCTTCGAATGTCAAACTTGCTTTTCCCAACACCTTTTTCAGTAGTTGTTTGATTAATCGGATCAGGCGCTCCCACCATCCACCCCACCATGCTGCAGAAGGAGGGTTGAACTTCCATGTGATCCTATCAGTTGAATGTTGATCAGCTATTTCCATCCAATTCAATGAAGAAAATGCATTTTCAGCTCCTACAAAAGTACGACCATTATCCGAGTACACTGTAGAAGGTCGACCTCGACGCGCAACGAATCTCCTGAATGCTTGCAAGAAAGCATCTGTTGATAGAGAGGACACCAACTTTAAGTGCACTGCTTTATAGATGGCACATGTAAAAATACATACCCATACTTTTTCTTTGTTTCTTAAATATAAATGACCAAAGAAATCGATACCCGTTACTTCAAAAACATTTCCGTCTCGAACTCGATCTCTGGGCAGTGCTACATGGGTAGTTTCAAAATTCTTTGCTTGGAATCTTTGACAAATGGTGCACTTGGATATGACTGCTTTGATTGATTTCCTTCCACCTATGATCCAGTAATTTTCTCTGAGGATGGAGATGAGACCCTGTACTCCAACATGGCATGATTGTATATGTGTATCGAAAATTAATCGAGTAACTACTGGATGTTTGTTTGGTAATAAAATAGGATAACGAAATTCCTCTAAATCATCTCTTTCTGTTATTTTTGTTTTCAATCTCAGCAGTCCATCATTGTCTTGATAATGTACAAAAGAAGAAATTTTATCCTCTGCTCCAGTAAAACAGTTGTACACATCTCAAGAGAGTTTTCTCACCTTCTTCTTTTTCTTCCGCAGTCAATTTTCCTTCCCTTCGGTTCATAGAATGCCTTGAGTTGAAAATGAACCTCTTCATCCAAGTTGTGGTATTGGTGATACTCTTATAACGGGAAAAATATCGATAAAGTGAGGAGAAAAGGGAAGTTACACCTTTTCTTTTCTCTTCAGTCACCTTGTTTCGTTCACATCAAATTTTTGGACAGGCCATTCGTTTTCATGCTTGCGTAACCAAGAAGGTCCCTCCCACCACCTTGATTGGAGTAACTGTGTTGCCGTACATCCTCTTGATGGCAAATCTGCTGGATTCAAAATACCAGGAACGTGAAACCAACAATTTTCTTCCGTCAAGTGTCTTATTTCCTGAACTCTGTTCCAAACAAATGGTTTCCAAACGTATTTCCTTTTGATCCAAGATAGAACAGTAGAGGAATCAGTCCAAAAAAAGGTCGATATATCTTTGTTTTTGAAACCTTCTAGTGCAGAAACATATAATCTTGCACTTATTGTTGCAGCTAACAATTCAAGGCGGGTATCGACATTTTTTTTTATGGGAGAAACTCTCGATTTAGCTTGAACTAACTGAAGAGTTATATCACTTGGAGACTCAGTTCTCAGAAAAATCGTCGAAGCATATGTATACTGGCTCGTATCACTGAATATATGTAAACTCAATCGTATGGGATAATCGGAATCGTGCATCAACCATCTCGGGATTTTCAGACACGTCAGTGAGTTCAATTCTCTGAGCCACCTGTGGAGTTCATTTTGCATATCCCTTGTAACTTCTGAGTTCCATCCTAAATTCATCGCCCACGATTTCTGAAGTATTAGCTCTGGACATATTAGAACCGGTGCAGAAAAACCTACTGGATCAAATATTCGATTCACAGCAGAGAGAATTATACTCTTTGTGATTTTTTCTAGATTAAGATCTTCGAAACCATCGAAGGATAACTGCAACATATCTGTCCGCTTTTCCCAAATCAATCCCAATACAGGAGATTTCAGTTGTCGAGAGTTGGTCAATTTCCAAATATCTTAAAAATATCAAAAAACACCCCAGTATATAAGAAGGGTGACCCACAACAAATTGAAAATTATAGAGCAATCACGACATTGAGTCCAATAGCCAAAGTAATCGAAAGAGGAATCTATATACGCCTAACAAATTTTTTGGAGAAATATAACATTCTCACGAGTTGTCAACACGGGTTTAGAAAGGGGTTATCAACCCAAACTGCAACAACCGAGGTCACTCAGTATATATATAACAGTCTTGACAATGGTGAATATGTTCTTGGTATATTTTTTGATTTAACGCGGGCTTTCGATACGCTGAACCCAAGCATACTTGAAAGAAAACTGGAACGGTTAGGATTAGGGGCCCTATAAAGAACTGGATAATTTCCTATGTAACGGAACGGCAATTGTTTGTGAAAATTGGGAATGATCTCTCTAGCCAATATAATGTAGGTATAGGAACCCTCAGGGAGTATCTTAGGACCACTCTTATTCCTGTTGTACATAAATGACCTTCCTGACTATATTGAAGGGGAAGGTGTTTATGTATGCAGACTGATACAACAATAATAGTGACGGGCTCCTGCTGAGTACTCTTAATGTGAAAGTGACCTCAGTAGTAAACCAATTCTATGAATGGTGTACAAGAAACCATCTTGTGGTGAATCTACAAAAACTATGTTCATTCAATTCAACAGCACGAGTAATAAACCAAACCTAGTCAATCTAAACATAAATAACAATCAACATGAAATATCAAAATCTACAAAATTCTTAGGCATACATCTCGATAATAACATAATGTGGATTGAACAAATAGATAATACATGTAACAAGCTTAAAAAAGCTGCTTTGCCTTCCTTACACTAAAAAATCACTTCATGAATCGCTCTGCTGAAAGTATATTACTCCGTAGTCTACTCGACCTTATCATTCAACATAATCAGCTGGGGCCTTGCAACTGAATGGACTAGAATATTCGTTCTCCAAAAACGCATAATAAGAATAATATATAGTATGAAACCTTTCGACTCATGCCGAGAAATATTTAAACTAAAGGGTATATTGACATTTCCCTGCATATACATCTTAAATATATTACTATATATACATAATAATAAAGATAGATATGCTAAAAATGGAGACAGGCACAGGTATGGAACAAGAAACAAAGATAACCTTCGCATCGAAAAATTCAACCATACATACTTTACAAAATTACCACAACATAATGGACTCACAGTATACAATTATATACCAAATAACTTAAAAGAATTATCGTCCCCTCTCTTCAAGAAAAAAATTAAACAAATGCTGACAATGAATGCTTTCTATAGCCTTGAAGAATTTGTGAATTTTTGTAAAAACACTTAATTTATGTTATTACTTCTATGTATGTCCTTGTATGACTATTTTTTTCTCAATATAATTTATTGATTTTTTAAATCTGTTTCCCATAGCATTAATAATGTGCTACTAAGTGTAAAATGACTTGCCATATCCAAGCACTGCTTGGCTACAAATGGTCAATAAAGAATTTGAATTTGAATTTATCAGGATAATCATACATAGTATATTCCCATCCTCGGAGATTGAACTTCGCATCAGCCATTACTTCCTGTGATTCTCTGATAAACCGGTGTAGTTCCTCCTCATTATTAACACTCGTAATACAATTATCCACATAAAAACTTTCCATTAATTGTCTTATAGTGCTTTCAGAGAATCTATTAGATTTACTCGCAATAGCTTCTTGTAGATGATAATTGATCACTGCTCCTAACAAGAAGGGACTACATGTGATACCAAAAACTACCCTGGTATGTCGATAAAATGTAAGTTTCTTATGTTCATCGTACCAAAGGAATCGTACAAAATCTCGTTCACTTTTATTGAGGCTGATTTGTAGAAATGCCTTCTGTATGTCTGAAATGACGCCGATTTTAGACAAACGAAATCTCAAAAAAGCTGCAGGTATCAAACTAATCAAATTCAAACCCTTTTCCAAACATTGATTCAAAGGAGGAGAATCTTTCATTTTAGCAGAATCATTGAAGACAGGTCGAAGTTTTGTTGTACTGCTACTTAGTTTTACTACATGTCTATGAGGGAGATAATAACCTTTTGAATCAATTTCTTCATCAGGTATTCTTTCTATGATTCCATCGGATAACCATTCTTGCAAAACATTATTATACTCTTGATAGTATCCGTCTTTGTTCAGTTTTTTGTCCCAGGGAATCTAACCTAGTTTTCGCCAAAAGGAAATTACTCGATAGTGGAGGGTGTCCTTCAATCCAAGGCATATTAACCTCGTATCTTCCGTCACTATTTCTATGAACTGTAGCTAGAAAATATTCCATAATCGCTTCTTCATGTTCTATTGTGGATTTTTGTTCTTCTACGTCCGTTATACCCAACACATCTAAATTCCACAAATCGCTTATATTCAAATTTTTACTGAATAGAGTGGTTGTGAGCATGGAATATGACTTTTTAGAAGACTTTTCCGATTTTCCCATTAAGCTCCATCCAAGAGAAGTTTTTATGGCCACTAGACCACACTTCAGAACATAACGAACTTTAGAAAGTAATTTTCCGGCTACATCAGCTCCTATTGGGCCTTGTTTCCTATCGGTGATCTGAATACCCAATTCGACAAGTTCTACCATCCATGGACCCTCATGTATGGCCATAACATCAGTACAGATCATAGGTTGATCAAGAACTTCCAGACTACATGAGTATTTTTTATCTAAACTCTGCAAATTCACCCTATAACAATTATGACTCATTGCTTCATAGTGTTAGGTTTTGGTAGGTGAAAACACAGTTTGAATCTACAGTTGCTACGTGGAACTTGTAGGTTTATTTGTGCCAATAATTCAGGACAGTCCATTAGATTGTTTAACAGTTTGTAGAGGAATAAGCAAGGACAGTATGATCTACGATTTTCCAGAGATAAAAATGAGTATCTGTGACACAAATTAAACTTTGACTTGAATGACATATTTCATGAAGAATCTTTGCACTGCCTCCAATAGGCGAGATCACTGATTTCTGAAAAAAATACCAGCGTGTTCAGAGCGATGAGAAAATTGATTGTTTTTTTTTAAAGTAGTTTTTCCAAAAAAAAATCCCAAACAAATGTTCCTGTTTGAACACTGCGGAAACCGCGCCAGGATGTGACGTAACAAGTTCAGAACTATCGCCGATTGCCGAGAATTTCAGCGTTGCTAAGCGTTATTCATAATATTTCTTTACAATGTGAGCTGGCCGAAAAAATAATCATATAGCACTCGGTAAACATACATATTATTCAAGAATAACTAAATCAAGAACAGCTATCTAATACGAAGTCTTCATTTCAATATAACACCTGCTGACACAAGTTCTGTTTTATTCATAGGATGAAACAGAATAACATTTCCTCACAAGTTCCGCAAAATGGCGACACTGGCAACTCAGGAAAATGCTAAATCAGTGGACTTATGACGTCAAAACAAGCGGCAATAAAGCTGTGTTTGAATGTCTCACTGAATTTGAGGGTTTTAGAGCGTCGTTTATTCGAATATTACTGATCTTCTAGGAAAAACTATACATACATAATAATTTATTAATGTATTTCAACTTCAAGCACATATGAAGCAAATTTACGAGTTTGTGATCTTGCCTATTGATTAATGGGGCATTTGTTCAGTGGGGACCATATCAGCGAGCAATATTCCAACGTTGATTTTACAAAAGTGTAATATAAGGCAATAAAGCAGTCCTTATTTTGAAAGCCTTTGCATGTTCGGAAAATCAGTCCTGTCATTCTCTTAGCGGAAGAAGTTATTTTGTTATATTCATTGGAAAAATTGAGTTTGGGGTCGAATTAAATCACAAGATCCTTGTTTTGTCGGTTGCGCTCTAATGCGATATTGTTAATTGAGTAAGAAAACTCAATGTTTGACTTTTTTAGGGAATATGTGTCAAATTCGCATTTTTTTATGTTTAGTGGAAGTTTGTTTTCAATACACCAAAGGTGGAATTCTTTTAAAAAAATTCAATTAAAAAAAAAAAATATATGCAATTTTTTTTCTGGTATAATTTTAGGCTAATTTTTCCCTTAAATTTTTTAGATATCGCGGGTTCTGCTAGCTTAACGTTAAGCTAGCAGAACCAAAGAGCTAATTGAATGTTTTCAAAAATCTGATCACACCATAATTTTAGGCTCACGTTTGAACTTACTTTCCTTATAACAGTTTTTTTTAAATCATGGGTTCTGCTAGCTTTACCGTAAAGCTAGCAAAACCCAACTTAAAAAAAACACCTCTTGGACAATAATTTTAGGCTCTATTCATGTGAATTTATCACCCTATTTGAAAATTTTTTGTTCAACACTTATGGAAAATATGGACACTAGTTGCATTCTGTCTGATTCCACATTACTACTACTGGAATCCACTGATAACTTGTTAGGAATATAGATCATCCACCTTTCCCTTTACGATTTTCTCAAAATGTTCCTGAAGTAATCGTTTTTTTTTTTCAATATACCAAGTTCTCATTTCAGGCTATTCATTACTATTAAATAAAAGAACAACAATCAGGGCAATAGGTACATTATTTGCTTTCTATGGGATTCCACATACAACCTATACCTTTTCACTGAAAAAAAAAAAAAGT
The DNA here is from genome assembly GCA_018342105.1 of Gonioctena quinquepunctata. Classification (NCBI taxonomy): domain Eukaryota; kingdom Metazoa; phylum Arthropoda; class Insecta; order Coleoptera; family Chrysomelidae; genus Gonioctena; species Gonioctena quinquepunctata. Next base: position 328,039 of record JAFIRS010000216.1, read on the forward strand.
TATGAATTTGTATCATTCCATTTTCTCAATTGTTTTTTTTTCAAAATACTTAATTCTCCTAACTTCAGGATGAAATCTCAAAGTATTGTGACGTGTTTTTCTAGGGTCTGTTTTAATAGCCCTCAAACTCCTAGAAAGTCACGTTATTTATGACGCCAGAATATTATGCAGGAAATATTTGCAAATCTCGGGCGCCATGGTAGTTACAGATGGAGATACGGAACGTCCAGGGGTCTGGTATGTTGACACTTTTTGAATCTTTACAAAATACTGTAGGCTTAAAGTACAATTTTTGCATGTCTCCCAAAGAGACAGACAGACAGACAAAAATGTCTTTGTTTGTTTTTTTTTACTAATTTCTTTTTTACAACTTGACTAAATACGTCTGCTGCGTAACTTCAATACTTTATATGAAATAGAAAAGGTTTCTTTTTTCAATGTAAACACAGTGTGCAATATGTATTAAATTAACTGGTATATTCAAGTGCTCAATACGATTTGTCACAACAATTTTCATATACAAATATTTTTGCTTAAATCTAAACAAAATCGGTCTGGCCACCTTTAAATAGGGGTAATATATACGTATAATCCCATTAATATAATAGTATCGAAATGATATTTACATTCGCGGTATATAACTGACCAAATGAACTGAAAATTCACGGCAATTAAGGGAATAAATGAAATAATATGAATAGCACAAAAAAAAACAATTTTTTTCCTGAACACGGTTAACTGACTGACTCAGAAAATGTTTTTTCAAGTTTGTAGGCAACTGGTTTTACCTTCCCGACTTCCCCTTGTCAACCCCAAAACCAAATTGAATACAACGTTCCACTCGTATATTACCTAAGCTTGACGTTTGCAGTAATCCCGGCTGTGATATTTTTTTCTCTGTTCCTTAAAATAGGCCCTTTTTGCGACAACTTCTTGTTAACAAGATTTATATATTTAGCTTTGTTTTACTATTGTTTTTGCTCGGCGATTTCCCTGAGCTTAAACAATGTTAACAACTGGGCGTGGATACAGACGACAAAGCATCACAGTGTTTTCGTAATATAAAATAACTTACATCCCCTTAATGGAGTCAATAACGCTTATTTACCAAATCACCTTCTCGAATCGCAAAATTTATTATTCCTCCTGAATATGACTATAACTTGTAAAATTCGTGAACTTTTGCTCTGCACGTATTTTCCGGGACAAATAAACTTTTAATTCATCGTATATATCGCGGCCGTTGTTCTGATTTGGTTAGTTCCTGAATCGGAACAGCGGGGGAACAAGAATTGTTGTTATGTAATTTGTTTATACGTCAATGGCTTAAATGCGGCGTTTTCCCTGAACTTAAGACAATGGAAAACTGAAATTAACTGATTGAAGTGATGTAAACTTTCGCGTCAGTTGTTTGCATTCGGCGTTTTCCCTGAACTCAAACAACTGAAAACATAACTCAACAATTATAATAACGGCCAAATCTAGGAACTATTTGTGAAAGATTTCCCTTGACAAAAAAAAAATAAAACACCTGCAAGAGCTTATTTGATAATTTATTTCCGGGGGACACCAATATTTGTTCCAGAGAAAAAAATCAAAATAAAATCATCCACTTTATATTATTCAACTTGGCAAATACATCATATATATTTACCCATAATCCAACCAACAATTTACTAAAGTGTCAATACTACCCTAAATTAAACACTCAATCGATTTCACGAAAAGTTCGATTGTACCACTCAAACATAACATGAATCAATATTCACTCTGTAGTCTTCTGACCAAATTAAACTTTTCGGCAAATCTCGAATAAAGGAAATTATAATAATGCAGAAAATATATTTAACTTCTCAGGTAACTAATTGAATCAAAGAAAGAATACTATTGCAGAACTAAATGTAAATGCCACGACAGATAATTAAATACATGAAATGATAGTAATGCAAGCAATAATATTTAAACTGCCGGCAAATAATTGAACCAAATGTAATAATAATAAATGCAGAAATAATAAACTTCGGGTGCTTCAGCACACGGAGAAATCAAGCTCAAATACAATTTATTCACAATTTCCACTTACGGATACCTCAACGCTCCTGGATCTCGAATCTATTCGACACTTTTCTCTCGATTAACTGCAACCAGCCTTTGCCGCACAACAGGAACAAGTCTTACAGAAGAACAACAGGAACAAGCCTTACGGAAGAACAACAGGAACAAGCCTTACGGAAGAACAACAGGAACAAGCCCCGATGCTAGCTTCATCGTGCTTTTTATAGGTATCGAATTTATGTCCAAACTAGACGAAAAAGCCCATTAAGAAAGGCGCGCTTTTTGTTGCTTTTAGGGTAAGAACGGCGCACTTTTTTTCCGATAAATCAAAAGATAATTTCGTGCCTGTTACAAAAAATGACGTGGTTTTTCCAATCGCGATTTTGGTTTCTTTCCCGTCTTTTACAAAAACCATCACCGGAGCTTTTCACCCTTTTTATAAGATATAGAAAAACTCCGTTATATTTTATGCATGATGTTGACGTGCATTCCAGTAGCTTTGGGTATGTACATTAATTTTCTAACATGGGAATGAAATATTTTGCCAGACCGGAACCAATAGAAACCCCAAATAGGCAGGGACGTACCAAAGTTATCTTAAATATTCTTTAGCCCTTCTTGTTAGTTCATATCTGGCTAATTTATTACTATAGTCAACAAAAATAGCCCAACGATCATGGAGAATAGCGTTAATTTTTTGCCAGAATGGGGCACTATTTGCAGTGGTAGTAATGTGGAATCCGACAAAATGCAAACAATATCCATATTTTACCTGATTATTGAGCACAAAATTTTCAAATAGGGTAATAAATCCACATGCCTAGACCCTAAAATTATTGTCCAAGTGGATTTTTTCTGAGGTGTTTTTTTTAAGTTGGCTTCTGTTAGCTTTACTGAAGTACCAGATTACTTCGGGAACATTTTGAGAAAATCGTAAAGGGAAAGGTGGATGATCTAAATTCATAACAAGTTATCAGTGGATTCCAGTGGTAGTCATGTGGAATCCGACAGAATGCAAATAGTGTCCATATTTTCCCTAACGTTAAGTTAGCAGAACCCGCGATATCTCCCATAATTGAAGAGCAAAAAATTTGTCAATAGAGTAATAAATTAGACAAAAATTATGGCCAGAAAAAAAAACGAAAATTCCAAGGTGGTTCTGCTAGCTTTACGAACAGCAGTAGTTTGCCTGAAATGTTGTTCGCAATATGTTTATAAAGATTGAAAATAAGAGGGAAGCTAGATTGCTGCCTTAGGGAGCTCCACTTGATGCTATAAATTTATGGGATTCGTGGCCTCTAAATTCGACAAAGAGTATACGATTTTGCAGGTTGGATTGAAACAAATAAATGAGTTGAGAGTCAAAACCATGCTGATAGGCAAGATCACTAATTTTTGGAAAAAATACCACAATGTCCAGAACAATAAGAAAAGTGGTTGGATTTTTTTTCGAAGAAGTTTAAAAAAAAATCCCAAAGGAATATTCTTGTTTGAGCAGTGCGGAAACCGCGCCAGGATGTGACGTAAGAAGTTCAGAACTATTGCAGATCGCTGAGTTGCCAAGCGTGATTCATAATATTGCTTTACAATGTAATCAGGCCGAAAAAGTAATGACATAGCACTGGTATGCATACATATTATTCAAGAATAACTAAATCAAAAACAGCTATCCAATACTAAGTCTTTATTTCAATATGACACATACTGACACAAGTTCTGTGTTATTCATAAGATGAAACAGAATACCATTTCCTCAGAAATTACCGAGTGTGCCAGGAATTACAGCGTTGCCAAGCGTTATTCAAAATATTTCTTTACAATGTGAGCAGGCCGAAAAAATAATGACAGCACTCGGTATACATACATATTATTCAAGAATAACTAAATCAAGAACGGCTATCAAATATGAAGTCTTCTTTTCAATATCACATATGGTGACACAAGTTCTATTCTATTCATAGGATGAAACAGAATAACATTTCCTCAGAGATTCCACAAAATAGTGACACTGGCAACTCAAGTAAATGCCAAATCACATATTATGTCAAAAGAAGCGGCAATAATGCTGTGTTTGAATGTCTCACTGAATTTGAGGGTTTTAGAGCAGTGTTTATTCGAATATTACACAATATCTTCTAGGAAAAACTATGCACACATAATATTTTATCAATATATTTCAACTTCAAGCACATTTGAAGCAAATTTACGAGTTTGTGATCTCGCCTACTGAGTTTGCTCAGTATTATTTGATGAACTAGCTTGACGAATGCTTTTGAAAAGTCGGTGTAGATGGTGTCCAATTGAAAGTGAATGTCGAGGGCGTTGCTTACTGATTGGGTGAAACGCATGAGGTTCATGACGGTAGATCGTTTGCTCATGAAACCATGTTGGTCAAGTGAGATTAAGTTTTTCATGTTAGGGTATATTGTGTGATGAAGAAATATCTCAAAACCCTTTGCAAAGTTGGAGAGAAGTGTGATAGGTCGGTAATTAGCAACATTATTGATTGCTCCAGATTTGAAAATTGGGCATATTTTGGCAGTTATCAATGCTAGATTGAAAATGGACTGGAGGGGTTTGGCTAGGATTGCAGCGCAGTCTCTAACTAGAAAGCTTGGGATTGAGTCGTATCCAGATGTGTGGTTTGGCTTAAGTTTCTTTAAACCTTTTAGTACTTCTATTTCAGAGAAGTATTTAACAAAGATGGTTGGATAGTTTGTTGGTGAATTTAATATAATGTCTGCAGGGTCTGAGGTAGGAGAATAGACACTTTAAAAAAACTCAGCAAACGCATTTACTATGCTGGATAGATCACTTATTTCGATATCGTTGAAATATATGATACCAGGAATTCTTGAGGTTCCCTTCTTGTTTTGAAAGTATGACCAAAACTTGGATGGATCGGCATTTATTGCGTTCTCGGCTGCAGATCTGTATTGATTGTAAGCAATAATAATAATATGCTTTATTGTCCAAAGAAAGTAATCTTATTGACAAAGTAATTTATCGTTAAGGAAAGAAGTGGATATTAAAATTATTTATGGAAACAGTCTGTTAGTATCTCGAGAAAATTAAAATTGTAGGGCACAGAACAACACAAAAATGAAAGAAAGAAAGACTACGCACTACAAAGTATAAAACGGTAATGTCATATAAATTATAAAATATAAAAATATGTTAAAAGAAAGGAGTATAAAGGTAAAAAGGTATAAATATATTTTCAAAAACTGCCGTAAAACTCTTGCAGAGTATAATAGGGTCTAACACTGAGGAGGTCTTTTAGAGTTTTTCTGAAATGAATGTAATCCAAAGTTTTCAAGTGATGTGATAGATGGTTATACATCTTGAGGCCATTAAACACAATCGAGTCCTTAATGAGGGTTGACGTAGGTAAAGGTAGTCTGAGATCATTGGAATGTCGGGTGGCATAGGTAAAGGTGGCAGAGGGAAAATTTGTTTTATGTTTGTGTAATAGACAAACTGATTCTAAAATGAAGATAGCATAAACCGTTAAAATCTTGTTCGTAGCAAATAAAGGCCTGCAAGAGTTCCATCGTCGGACTTTGCACAGGTATCTTTTTGTAGAATAAAAACTGACTCAATTTGGGTTTTAGTACAAACGCCCCAGAATGGGATTCCATATCTTAAGTTTGACTCTATTAGTGCGTAATAAGCGCTTTTTGCTGCAGTTAAGCCCAATTCATTTGAGGTAACTCTAACTGCATAGCATCCTGAAGCAAGTTTTTTATTAAGAGATGCAATGTGATCATCAAATTTTAATTTATTATCTATACTAACCCCAAGAAATTTGGCGTAAGTTCTGTTCTCAATGAAACTTTGATTTGAAGTTAAAGGTATGTTGTCAATACTACATCGGAATGATACAATATTAGTTTTAGAGATATTGAGAGAGAGGAGGTTAGAATCGCACCAATCTTTGATTTTAATAATATCCGAACATATAGTTTTGTGAAGATCAGAACTATTTTTATCAGTCCATAGTATCGTGGTATCACCCGCGAATAGTATGAATTGGCCTTTTATGTCTATAGAAGCCAAATCGTTTATGTACTGTAGAAACAGTATAGGGCCTAGTACTGATCCTTGTGGTTCTCCGCTGTTTATGTCAGCTGGCGACGAAGTTGTTGTAGACTTGACAACTTGACTTCTACCTGTGAGATAGGAATTAAACCATCTATGAGTATTTCCACTGATGCCATAATGATGTAGCTTATGCAGCAGAATTTTGTGATTTAGGCAGTCAAAAGTTTTGGATAAATCACAAAAAACTGCTGCAGTCTCATCTTTAGTATTAATGTTTTTATATACTTCGTATAGAAATGAGAATATGGCATCATGTGTGCTCTTCTTGGATTGGTACCCAAACTGCTTACTATTAATTATATTATTTCGTGACAAGAATTCAGTTAAACGATTTTTCACCAGTTTCTCAATTAACTAGCGAAGGAATGAGGGAAATGGGGCGAAAATTCGAGGTATCCTCTGGATCTTCACCTTTGTGAAGTGGAATAACGACCGATGTTTTTAGGAAAGATGGAAATATGCCATCCTCGAAAGATTGATTTATTACCGCAACCAAAGCATGCAGAGTTTCAATGGGAAGATTTTCAAAAAAATTTATTGAAATTTCGTCGATTCCCGAAGCCTTTTTTATTTTTTATAGATCTTATCACCTCCTTTAGTTCACTGATATCTGTGGCATGTAAGATTAGTTTTTCATTAGTGACGTTTTTTTCTAGGTGTAGGAGCGGATCATATGGAATTGAAGTATTTGTTGTTAGTTTTGCAGCTATTGAACAGTAATATTTGTTCAGTATATCTGCAGGTATTGTGTTTACTCGAGATTGTGCATTCTTTCCTGTAAAGTCGTTTACTATAGACCAAGCCTCTTTTGCTTTATTATTTTCATCAGAAATCCTTTTCTGATAAAAGTTCATTTTTGCAAATTTAATTAGCCGCCTATAGATGTTTCTATATTTCCTCACATAGATATGAAATGATTCAATGTTGGTAAAAAAAATTATATAATTACATGAGCGTAGGTTTTGTGAGGATATTTTTATGCCTTTAGTTAAACTGTTTTTCTTGTTTTGCTTTTATCTTTTGATAAGGAAACGATTCATTGAAAGTACCTACAAGATGGTTATAAAGTGCAAAAAATGGATCATTCATTTCCAGAATAAGATTCTAGTTAGTTAGAAGGTAGTTTTGGTAGAACCTATTATAGTTTGCAGCACTGTAGATTCTTCTGTACATAACTTTCTTACATTTATTAATTGGATCAAGTTTCATTGTGAACTGTATAGCCTCATGATCAGACAAACCTGGTGAGATTACAGGGCAATTAATTAAGTTAACATCTAGGTTGCTACATACATAGTAAATGCAGACATGCCTTGGTGTGTTATACGAGTAGGAGAGTCAACATGCGTACGGTCAAAAGATTCAAGTAAATCAATCAAGGATTGTGAAGTAATAGATTCTAAATCTGCATAATTTATGTTGAAGTCTCCAGTTAGTATAATTTTTGACTTAATAGGTAGCTCGTTTAGTAAGGAATCTAGTTGAGCAAGAAAAATATCCTCTGACAGTGGTGACCGGTAAATACATAATATATAGGTGTTGAGCTTTTTTGAGTACACTATAGAAAACTCAAATATTTTTTCTTGTAAGTAATGGTTCAATTTGTCAAAGTTTTCAAACTTAATTTCTTCGATAACAGAGTTATTTGCCAATATCATAGTTCCTCCATTAGAAGATATTATCTGCTATATTTTGATAAAATCGTATAATTAGGTATGAAAATTGGTTCATCATGTTTCACGAACATTGGTCGTTCAGTAGTATAGACATGGAAAATCAAGCTCTTCTAAGAATATATAAAGGTCATCTATTTTGTTTCTTAAAGATTGTATATTTAATAATACTAATAACATAGCATGATTCTCCATTTTATTGTTAATATTCATATAATTATCAGAATGAACAATGTTGTTTGAAATATTTGAGTTTTCGTTCAGAGTGTTTTCTTTCTTTGTTAAGTGTCCAATACCAACTGAGATAATCGGGGGTATAAAAAATGATGATTATCCGAGGAGAACGCTTCTTGATTGTCGGTAGCATTATCCATTGCAGTCTTCAACAATATTTCATTATCAGCGTCACGTTTTAAAATTTACAGAAATAATTGATCATCTTTTTTGAAATTTGTGAGGTAGCTGCCATTAAGTCCAGAAACTAATAAAATCCTGTTTTTTTTTCTTCTTATCATCTAAATTTATATTGAAAAGATTATTATCTTCTAGGGTCAAACTTGCTATCATTGAATGCACAATGGGAATGTTTCCTTGTTGCAAATTTTCGCTGTACATATTGCCTCGTACTATATCGATGTCGTTTTTATCAGTCGTTTTGTTTCACGGATGTAGTTTGGGTTACAACGCATTCAGCTGTTTTTATACTATTTGCTATTTTTTGTTGTAATATGTCTATCAGGTTTTGCATTTCACCAATTATCTTTTTGTGTTCGTTTAGTGAATCATTATATTCTGATTCAAGTTGTAGGGCTTCATTCAACAGAATATTATTTTCTTTAGTCAATTTTTCCATATGTTTGTCTTTCATATAATTGTCAGAAGATAACTCAGTTATAGTTTGCTCCAATAGTTTGTTTCTTTAGAAATATCATGTTCGACCGGCTCCTCACAGCACAAAATTTCATTTTCTTGTTTAGTATTTACGGATTGAAGGCTTTTGAAATGTTGCTTGTCATCCTCAGAGTGTTTTTTTTTAATTTTCTTAAATAATTTTATTTTGTTTATTATTTCTTTGTTGAACCAAGGAGGGTATTTGCTTGTGAAGTTGGTACGTGTGGGGACCCATAGATCTAGTATTGAGTAGATAATGGAGTAAAAGGTTTCTAACGCTGAGTTTGCAACTGAGAGTTGGTCTAGGCACGACCAGTCAGTCGGGGTTTAGGATGACGGAATATAGTTCGGAAAAATTTGCTTTGCGTTTGAGGTAACTGTGAAGGGAAAGGAGTTCAATTTAATAAAATGTCCTCTCATAAACAAGATCAAAGTGATATATGGAAATACTTCAATAAATTACCGAGTAAGTAGCTATGTAGTGTATGTGTTTTCTTTGTATCAATAACACGTAGGTAATTACTGCGTATATGTTTTATAGTCGTATCCGCCGAATAGTAAGTTTGATGTTCGTATTGGTAAAAGTACTATTTGTTGCACCACTAATTTGTAATGATTTTTTTTACCAAGTTTCATTTTCATATGAGATAGTAATCTCAAGTGGGTGAGAACCATTTAGAGGTAGTGGCTCCCTAAAAATGAAACTAACTATCATTTTCAATATCTATTCATATTTAAAGTTTTCATTCAGATGTACCGAAAAGAAGAAATAACAATATTTAGTGGGTGTGGGACGTAAGTTGTTCTGTTTTTCAAACTGAAGATATCACGCTGCAAGCTCTCAAATATGTTAACAAATGATTCAGATTTTAGTCATTCGCTTTGTAAATTTTAGCCTACAAAATCGTAATCGCGACTGCAGATACCGATTTTGAATAGGATCGGACAGGAAATCACAAAACTCATCCGCTTTCTTCCATTGTCTCCTTCCCCCAGAATCTGAAGAGAATCAGACTCTAAATCACACAATTCTCAAATTTTAAGAAAACATCCATTATTCGAGGGTAAATTTAACAATTTTTCCAATTTTCATAATCTAAAACTTGTTTATGTATTGTCACAAATTCCAAGTGAATCGGATAGCTGTATGACAGATATGTATATAAAAATTCAAATAACTCACCAAATAGGTATGTATGCATATGACGTTCTATATGTATATGTTAATTATAAGAATAAAAATTGATATTTGACAACTTTGGTATATGGCTGTTTCTTTTTATTTTATTATTCAGATTATAAATATCTAGCAAGTTTGAATTCTTTAGTCAAAAAATAGCACTTTGGACCCCTTCATACAAGCAATTTTTTTTGTGGAGAAACAACCATTTTTGAGATTTTTTTGAGGTACAATTCCATAATCTGGAAATATAATTACAAATAATTTAAACATGGATTAATAGGAATCCACAAATTTGTGAAATTATCGTCCAATGACTATTAGCCCGATAATTATACGATACGATAATGGAACAACTATTGAGTTTTATGGAGAAAAAAACAATACGTCGTTCCTCGAGAGACGTTTTCAGAAAATTAGAATTAACCGTCTTCTACCCATTATAACACCCAGAACAGCAACCACACTCTGAGACTCCCAGTTCCAGCCTAAAATATTCCCAAAAGACGCCATATTTTACAATAATATGTTTATAAAAAAAAATTCCGGACATTCGGCAAATCTAAATCCCAATTAATTAAAAATTTTAACCCTTTTTTTTTTGTTTAAGAATATAATTCTTGTTACAAACACAATGTCATAAATAATATTACTAATATAAACATGAAATATAAAATGTAATAATAATTGAATTAAAATATAAGATATTTATACATACATATACAAAGGTTACAGGACAAGACTAGGACTATGATTAAAATTTATGTTTTTTACACAGTACAATCGCAAATACTACACATTCTAAATTACAGGGCATCGTCAAAATATCGTAGGTCATAATAGGCTTTATCACTTGATAGTTTTTTATTTTTTTTTCTGAATATGATAAAAGAAGTCTCTTTGATTTCAGTGGGAAGTTTATTGTACATCCTGATTCCATTATATATCAACGAGTTTTGAACAAAACATGTTTTTGGAATTGGAAGATTTAGTTCATTTGACCGCCTTGTGTGGTATGTGGCTGTAGATTCATAGTTCTCCCTATTTTTATGTATAATCGATACGGTTTCCAATATGAATATTGAAATAACCGTAAGGATTCTATGTTCTCGAAAAAGGGGTTTACATGAATCCCGCCATTTCGCTTTACATAAGTACCTAATAGCCCTTTTCTGCAAGACAAAAACCGACTGCATAAGTTGTTTACTGCAAACACCCCAAAAGGGTATACCATACCTTAGATGAGAGTCTATTAAGGCATAGTACACCACCTTCGCTGCAGCAAACCCCAGTTCCTTAGAGACGTTTCTCAGTGTGTAAAAGCCTGATGCCAATTTTTTGTTGATGTGTGCAATATGCTTAGAGAATTTTAAATTTTCGTCTAAATAGGCTCCCAAGAATTTCAAAGCGGAGTTATTTTTTATTATGCTATCAGGTATATTACACTTGAATGCTAATATATTTGTTTTGCTGGTATTCAATGATAAAAGATTTGAGTCACACCAATTCTTCACTTTTTTATGTCTTGGCACATTCTGTTATGCAATCTGTTTTTGTCCTTGTCATGCCACAATAATGTGGTGTCGTCAGCAAATAAGGTAAAGCTTCCTGTAATCGATATGTTGGTCAAGTCATTAATATATAATAGAAAAAGAATAGGACCTTGAGGTACTCCACAGAGCCTTGAGGTACTCCACAATTTATCTCTCCAACGTCCAAGTTAGACGACATTCCTACGAATTGTTTTCTATCAGAAATGTATGGTCTAATCCAATTTTGACTGGTGTCCCTAAAACCATATCTTGTGAGTTTCGGAAGCAAAATACTGTGATTGACACAGTCAAAAGCTTTGGCTAAGTCACAAAGCACTGCTGCAGTGGCTTTCCCGCTGTTGATTTCATTATACACCGATTGCAATACTCTTGATATAGCATCGCTTGTACTCTTAAAACTTTGAAAACCATACTGATGTGCACTCAATATCCCGTTACTGTTCAAAAATTCCATCATTCTTTTTTTTACCAGTTTCTCAATTATTTTTGCTAAGGTTGGAATGAGCGATATGGGCCTAAAGTTTGCTGGATCTTCATTGTTGCCGCCTTTATGGAGAGGAATAACAACCGAGGTTTTGAGAAATGATGGAAATGTTTCTTGTGCGAAGGAGTTGTTAATCAGTTTAACAAGAAAATTGAGCGAAGTCTCAGGAAGACTTTCGAAAATTTTGATAGAAATTTCATCAATGCCAGATGCTTTCTTATTTTTTATGTTTCCAATCACTTCTTTCAATTCATTTATACTGGTGTTGTGTAATGAAAAAGTATTGTCTGCATAGATATCACTGAGATATTCTAGGGGATCGTGAGGAGGTACAATGTTTTGACTGAGTTTTTTAGAGATGGAGCAGAAATAGCTGTTTAGAAGGTCCGGATTCAAGGATGTATCTGTTATGTTTGCGTACATATTTTTTCCTCTGAGTTCGTTGATTATTGACCAGCTTTCTTTAGCTTTGTTGTCAGCTTCAGTGATTCTGTTTCTATAGTACAAGTTCTTTGCAGCCCTGATTACCTTTCTATAGACTTTCCTATAATTATTGAAATAACAGTCAAAAAATAAACTATTAGTAAACTTTCTGATTTGATGAAGAGATATTATATTTTTAGAAGAAGTTCGTATTCCCTTAGTGGTCCAAGGTTTCCGTTTCTTTTTGTTAATTTTTTGTTTGAGAAACGTGGTCTCAAAATGTTCAACAAGAATTTTATAGAATACCTCAAACGGCTTCTCTTTTAACAACACACTCTCCCAATCGGTACATGAGCATAAGTGATGAAACCTATTGTAATTTTTTGTAGAGTAAATTCTACCAAAGTGAGATTTTTTTCTTGATTTCTGCAGAATGAGTTTTATTTTACTGTATACAGCCTCATGGTCAGATAAATTTGAGGGCATGATTGAAAAAGAGACACAGGAATGTTCGAGATTTGTGCAGAAGTAGTCGATCATCGTTGCTGAGTATTGGGATATACGAATTGGTGAATTGACATGATTGAATATGCCAAAAGAGTCAACGATATTTTTTAGTCTTTGGGTACAGATTGTGGATTCATCTTTGTAGTCAATAATAAAATCCCAAGCTAGAATAATATTAGCGTTCAATTGGAATTGAGCTTTTAGCTGACTAACTCAGATTCTGTGTTCTTTCTGTTTTAAACTGTGTTGTTCGATATTTAACCTTTGATACTTATGACTGTATTTTTTCTTTTTTTGCTATTTGTAACCGATTCCACCCCAGCCTTATAAGGTTAATAAAATTTCTGGTTGATTTTAATTTTTTTAACCTTCTTTTTTCTTCTCATAATTTTTTTTTTGTGTATGTCAGCTTCACTCCTCAGGTAGCAGGATCTGGTAGAGGATATGCAATCCATCTGTTCTCTGAAGACAGATCGTTTTTTTATATATAAGACACACAGACCCCTAGAAAGTATAGAACCTTAATTTTCCCACGTTGTGTTTTTTTTTTCAGTTCTTTAGGATTCAAAGTTTTGGTCAACTAAAGAGAAATAAAAGACACATAGGTAAAAGAAAACGTATAATGAAGAGAAGACAAGAGTTACAATCTCAACTTGGGTTTTGATTATCGGAGTTCAGCTTAGGTTGGAATGGTCTCCTGTTTGAAGGAATATTTACTCAACATTGTGAGATCCCTAAGTATGGTATTGTAACGAACCTAGGCCGGACCTGTCGCCTCACATGTTGCCGTCGACAGCGATGAGATCATCCCCGGAGATGTTCGAGAACCATCCAGTGCGCTCTGCCGCGGAAGACAACGGTCAATATTGGAAACAATTGGAACACGCCGGTCGCCAACTGAAAGAATTCGAAACATCGAGAATGCTGTATCGGAGATAAATAGGCAACCCTCAAGTCTCAGAGAGACAGTCTGAACGAGCCCATACCATCGAGCTATACAGTGGCGTAGTAATATAAATTAAGTTGTAGATTAAGTGTGAAATAAATTAGTAGAACCAAGTTAAGTTTATTTACGTTACAATTGGTGTCGGAAGTGAGATTTTGAAAATAAACAAGTGATCGTGGAGTGGATAGTCAGAAAAATAAATTGATAGACCTTTTTGTACGCCCAAAATAGACAGTGGCCCGGTTTTCGCGAAGTGGACAATTGTGCGTGGGAATATAAACTGATACACTGTTCGCGTGAAACAGAAAATAGACAGTGGCCCGGTTTTCGCGAAGTGGACAATTGTGCGTGGGAATATAAACTGATACACTCTTCGCGTGAAACAGACAATAGACTGGTGGCCCGTGGAAAATAATTCGCGAAGTGAATTTTTAACAAACTGATAAACTTTTCGTGTGAAACAGACTGATACCTCGTCAAAGACAAAATGTGTTCAAGAAAAGTGCGCCTTGCGGATTTGAAGGTAGCGGAATTGAAACAGGAATTGGAGGAAAGGGAACTGGAAACAACGGGTAAAAAGCAAGTACTCCAGGAAAGACTTGCAGAAGGACTTATACAAGAAGGTGAGGACCCCGAAACATTTTTATTCGAAGTTCCCGGAGGTGATTTGAGTCCGATAATAGAATCCTTGAAAGAAGAGCTGCAACAAAATTCGAGGACTTTGGAAGAAAATTCAAGAAGCCTGGAAGAAAATACTAGAAATCTGGAAGAGAAGCTTCAAGAAAATTCTAGAAATCTGGAAGAGAAGCTTCTAGAAAATTCAAGAAGCCTGGAAGAGAAGTTCCTGGAAAACACAGAAGGCCTAAAAAAAGAATTGTGTGGTGTGGCTAATTTTCTAGAAGAAAGAATGGGAACCGTTGAGACAGAGATAGATAAAATTAGGGAGCAAATGAACACGGAGGTAGATAAAATCAAAGATGGGGTCGAGGCAGAAATGGACAAAATGAAGGAAACGATCAGTAAGCTGGAAAAACAAATTAATAGTGCGTCCTCCACAGAGATGGTTAACGAAAATGCAATGCTGGACTCGAGTTTGAACGTGGATAAAGTTCAAGAGGGTATAAAAGATGTCAAGGTCATTTCAGAAATAGGGAAGCTTTCCATGAAGCCGCCTCAGTTCGACGGAAAAACTCCATGGGCAAATTACCGCCGGCAGTTTGAAGCAGCGGCCAAAGCAAACGGATGGAATGCAGGGGAAAGAGCTGTAGCATTGACACTTGCATTACGTGGGGAAGCGACAAATATTCTACAAACTCTCACCGCCCAAGAACAGGAGGACTATTATCAGCTGATTAAACATCTAGAATTACGATATGGCCACGCCCATTTGGAACACGTATACCACTCCCAGCTGAAAAATCGATGCCAAAAATCGGGCGAATCCTTACAAGAATTCGAAACTGACATTGCACGCTTGGTTCGCTCTCGCATATCCAGCCATACCGAAAATGTAATGGAGCGATTAGCGGTTCAGGCATTCTTGGATGGACTCCGTGACCAAGAAACCAGACAAGCGTTGATATTAGCTCGTCCAACACATCTCGAGACGACTGGCACGAGCTTTGATCGAAGCAGCAAAACAATGCTGCAAAACCCAAAGTAAAGTTCAAACGATTGAGGAAGACTCACCGGAGCCTGCTAACTTGGAAGCTGCCATAAAAAAGTGATGAAGGAAGTGTTGCCTGAGAAAAGACAGATAAGATGCCGGAATTGTGGAAAATTGGACATGTGCGTAGCAAATGTCCAACATTCATCGACTCGATGCAGGAAAACTAAAAGGTCGACGAGAAGGGCAATCGTCGGCATGTGTCCGGCAAGCCTCGGTTAACAACGCATATGTCGCTATCCTGAAACGACAGAACAGAGGTGTTTTCGTGAGCGGTCTCATCAATAACGAGCCTTGCACCATGCTGCTAGATACAGGTGAGACTAGGACAATTCTCGGACCTTCCTTTGCCAGAACACCGGAACGAATTGAACCGACAACTTGGAAGCTACGCACAGCAACAGGGGAGCCAGCTACTGTATATGGCGAGCTACCGATTGAAATAATTTTGGGCAGCACTAAAGTGAAACATCAGGCACTTGTAGCGGACATCGAAGACGATGCAATCATCGGAATGGACATCATGAATTCCAGAGGGTTTGAATTGGATTTCAAAGACGGCGTCCTACGTGTCAACGGAGAAGAGCTGGTACTTCATGGGAGAAGTGGAGAGTTGATCCGTGTGCTGTTGGCTGAAGATGTAAGCGTACCTGAGAGGGCTGAAACCATCCTGGAGGCTCGCCTGGACGGGAGTGCGAGCAGTGGAGACGTGATGATGTTCGAGCCCAAACTTCATGATGAGAAAATTGGACGAGGGATTGCACTAGGGAAGACCTTGTTGCGTGCTGACCAATTTGTGCCCGTAAGGGTCATGAATGTCAATTATTTTCCAGTGACCTTGAAGAAAGGAACAATATTGGGGCACTGCTCGCCAGTTTCCTCAGTGATCCGGAGTGTACGAGGTACGATTAGCCAACCTAACAACTTGCCCACAGAACTAGAAAATTAGTTGCCATCTCTTCCAAAGATATAAAACCAGCTCAACAGCCCAAACTAAGAGATTTAGTTAAGAAGTACCAAGACATCTTCGATACGGACAAGGAAAAGGAGGTCGAACTAATGTGGTCCAGCACAAGATTGATACTGGGGGTGCCCGACCGATCCGGCAATCAGCAAGAAGACTTCCTCTTGCCAAGAAGGAAGAGGCTGACAAAATAGTCAGCGATATGGGAAAAGAAGGAGTTATCGAACCATCTGACAGTCCCTGGTCCTCTCCAGTCGTACTGGTGAAGAAAAAGGATGGATCGACACGCTTTTGTGTAGACTATCGCCAACTTAATAATGTCACGAAGAAGGACAGTTACCCTCTCCTCGAGAATAGATGACACCCTAGACACGTTGGCTGGTTCCACGATTTTCTCGACCCTTGATCTGAAGAGTGGATACTGGCAAGTAGAACTGGCTCAGGAAGATCGAGAAAAGACTGCTTTACCATCGGCTCAGGATTGTGGCAGTTCACCGTTATGCCATTCGGGCTCTGTAATGCTCCCGCACATTCGAAAGATTGATGGAAACAGTACTGAAGGGACTCTCATGGAACACGTGTCTAGTGTATCTTGACGACATAATTGTGGTCGGCAGATCGTTTGAGGACCACGTGAAAACTTGGAGGAAGTATTCCTACGACTGAGGAACTCGGATTGAAGCTGAGCCCTAAGAAATGCCATCTGTTCCAAAAGAAGTACGATACCTCGGCCACGTTGTCTCTGGGAAGGAGTAGCGTGGACGACCAGAAGATCAAAGCTGTTAAGGATTGGCCCATCCCAAAAGACATTCACCAACTTCGAAGTTTCCTTGGTTTATGCACATACTATCGCCGATATGTGCTGGGATTCGCCAACATCGCTAAACCACTGACCAAGCTCACGGAAGGCCAAACAAAGTTCCAGTGGTCCGAAGAATGTCAAGACTCATTCAGGAAGCTGAAAGGAGCTTTGATCAACGCACCTATACTGAGGTATCCCCTACCCAAAGGGAAATTCATTTTGGATACGGACGCCAGCAACGTGGGACTTGGAGCTGTCCTATCTCAGATCCAGGAGGGACAGGAGAAGGTCATTGGTTATTTCAGCAAGACGCTTAGCAAACCAGAGCGCAATTACTGTGTCACCAGGCGAGCTGTTAGCTGTTGTAAAGGGAGTGGAACACTTCTACAAGTACGTGTATGGAAGAAGATTCCTGTTGAGAACTGACCATGCAGCTCTCAAATGGCTCTTACAGTTCAAAAATCCTGAGGGTCAAGTAGCACGTTGGATCGAGAGACTCCAAGAATTCGATTTCGAGATCGAACATCGAGCCGGAACTAGCCATAAGAATGCAGATGCCTTGTCGCGAAGACCATGTCCAGATGATTGCTCACATTGCCGACGAGCAGAAGAGAAAGAAGCAACACTTTGTAGAACCGCGGCAATGGATGACAACTGGAATGACAGCAAGATCCAGAAAGACCAAGAGAGAGACCCCCTTGGCTTAGTCGTCAGCTGGAAGAAGGGCAATCGAAGACCATCATGGCAGGAAGTCGCAGGTTACTCACCGGCTGTTAAGTCCTATTGGGCACAATGGAACTCTCTTATTCTGGACAATGGGATCCTGAAACGTGTGTTGGAGGCCGATATTGGTGGGGAAGACAGACGCCAAATAATTGTTCCCAGGAACAGAAGAGAGGAAGTGCTGCGGAAATCCATGATGGAGTCGCCGGGGGACATCTGGGAGTGACGAAGACCCTGCAGAAAGTGAGGCAACGGTTTTACTGGGCCAATTGTCAAGCTGACGTCCAGGACTGGTGCAGAAAGTGCGCTGTATGCGCTGCTAGCAATGGACCTCGAATACGACCCAAGGCCCCGATGCGTCAGTACAACGTAGGCAGCCCGTTCGAGAGAATCGCCATTGACATCGCCGGCCCGTTTCCCGTATCCGACCACGGGAATAAATACATCCTTGTGGCAATGGACTACTTCAGTAAGTGGGCGGAAGCCTATGCCCTGCCAACCAGGAAGCCATCACCGTCGCCGACGTCTTGGTGAAAGAATGGATATGTCGATTCGGTATTCCAATGGAGCTGCACTCGGATCAAGGCAGAAATTTCGAATCCAACCTGTTCCAAGAAATATGTCTACTGCTGAACATCCGCAAGACAAGAACCACGGCCCTACATCCGCAGTCCGATGGAATGGTGGAACGGATGAACAGGACGATCAACCGCCACTTGTCCAAGGTTGTCTCTGACCATCAAAGAGACTGGGACCAGTATCTTCATTTGTTCCTGATGGCCTATCGATCCGCAGTACACGAGTCAACCGGTCAAACTCCTGCTAGTATTATAATGGGCCGAGAACTGCGACTGCCTTGTGACCTGAAGTTTGGGATACCGCCAGGACAAGACGCTGCGGGAGAGGACTACGTCAGCAAACTTCGGCAGAGAATGGACGACATCCACGAACGAGTCCGGTTGAACATCCAGAGTGCCAGCGATAAAATGAAGAAGACCTATGACATCAAGGCCGACGCTGGAGGATTTGAGGTTGATGACCTGGTTCGGCTGTACAACCCCAAACGTCGTCGTGGACTATCACCAAAGTTGCGGAACTCGTGGGAAGGCCCGTATAAAATCGTGAAAAGGATAAACGACCTTGTGTACCGAATCCATAAGCCACCCGAGGGAAACCAAGGGTCGTCCATTTCAACAGGTTGGCCCCGCTGGAAACCATGACCAAGTTCGCACCCTCAAGCCACCGGAGGATGATATGACGTTCGAGAAGTTTATGTCCTTGTATTCAAACGGGCAGAAAGTTCTACATGGGGTTACTAGAGAGGAGTCACGAGACCTTTCGAGGTGCCTGCTGACTACGCACTAGCGCACTGTGTGGCAGAAGATCTTCGAATGTCCAGGGGCATCGCCGTAGTGTTCTCCAAGAAATTTGGTCAACTCCAAACACTGCGGGAGCAGAATCCAGAAGTTGGTGGGGTGCTACAGTTGAAGAAAGGCCAGAGAAACATCTACTACCTAGTTACCAAGAGGCATTCCCAAGATAAACCGTCCTATGAAGATGTCTGGAAGAGTCTCACCAAACTAAGAGATACTATGGTGGACCAGAATCTGGCGGATCTAGCAATTCCAAAACTATCCTGTGGTATTGATGGGTTGGACTGGAGAGTCATAAGAAGTATGCTGGAGGCGATATTCAGATCCAGCGGCGTCAGGATTTTGGTTTGCTGTAACCCTCTTCCACGACCGATCATGAAGACCGTGGAGTGTTACTTCCATCGAACTTCACGGTGCAGATATGGGAGTCATGCAGATATCGTCACACTCCAAGGATGAAATTTCGGGACGAAATGTCTTTAAGAAGGGGGCAATGTAACGAACCTAGGCCGGACCTGTCGCCTCACATGTTGCCGTCGACAGCGATGAGATCATCCCCGGAGATGTTCGAGAACCATCCAGTGCGCTCTGCCGCGGAAGACAACGGTCAATATTGGAAACAATTGGAACACGCCGGTCGCCAACTGAAAGAATTCGAAACATCGAGAATGGTGTATCGGAGATAAATAGGCAACCCTCAAGTCTCAGAGAGACAGTCTGAACGAGCCCATACCATCGAGCTATACAGTGGCGTAGTAATATAAATTAAGTTGTAGATTAAGTGTGAAATAAATTAGTAGAACCAAGTTAAGTTTATTTACGTTACAGTATAAACCTTGGCAAACCGTCATGTCTCAAGAATATGTCTATGTGGCCTATTTCTAGTAATCACTAAGTATAACTTGGTGCTGGTACCAATACGTATATATTCATAACTCTATTTTGCCAATTGAGGGAATGAACCCTATAGTACATTTACATCACCCAACCAAGGAGTTGTAGATGACTACTGGGCCTAGTGACCGGCCGGAATATTTTTGTGTGCACACATATCTGAACAACCCGTTACCATCCTCGACCACTCTTTAAACAGTCTTCCTATTTATATAGGGAAATTCTTGTATATGCGTAAAGCAGGGATCCATGCCTTAGCAGAGAGTAACATTGCAGCAATGTAAACATACTCAGCAGAGAGTAAAATTACGAACATTTCTCAATTTAGCTATTAAATTGTCACAAAGAGCCACGATCATGTACTAAAATCAACTCCGGACAAATATATCTTTTGATGATTTAATGTGGCAATGATAGAATTCAACTGACATGACCATAGATATATTCCTCAAATTAACGATTCCAGATTCAAACCAGAAAACCATTTCAAAATCTCAGTTTTCCTATCTTCACAATATTCTTTAAACTCCTAGATAACAAATTGTTGTTTACTGGTGTATTCAATATGCAAATTTGTGAGATGGTTTAATAATTCATTAGTCTGTCTGGTATCTTACCAAAATTCCTATAGAATTTACTCCCGACAACGTGTGTGAATAGTCCTCTAATATCTTTACCTCGCCACAAATCAAGGCGTTTGCAGTGACCACGCCTTCTGGCAGGCTGGAATCCTTTTGGGTGCACCCGTACCCACAAATCGTTACTTTCCACGGTCACTCTTTACTTAAGGGGTTTGGCCAGGATGTAGAACCAGGAATTATGCACGGCCACTCTTTTGTGTTGAAGTTTGGCAAATTGTAGGAACCGGGACTTCCATGGTCACTCTTTTTAACCGACGAAAAAAAGGAGCGGGTTCTCTAGTCGAAGCGTATTTTTTTTTATGTATGATCAAGCATTGGATAGGGTATACATCAAAGTTGGTCCCATTTGAATTTGAAAAAAATGTCACCCCTAAGATGATTCTTTTTTTATTGGACAGAGTATACTTCAGAGTTGATCATTTTTGGATTTGGAAAGGAATAATCCACCCCTAAGGGTAGAAAAATAGGGGATTAATAATTTTTCATCTGTGTACCAATTCTGTTGAAACTTGGCTCACATATATGTAGTTCTGATGACACTACAATATAATGGATACCTGGAGTCAATTGAGTTATTAGTAAATTTTAGGCACAAAAAAAGTAAAAAATAAAAACATTTTAACAAAAAATTGAACAGATGAAAACATAAACTGAAATGCAAAAAATAAAATATTCCTTTTTAGGCCCGATATTATAATGTCAGTTTAAACTCTTGAGTAACGTCATCGAGTTTAAACCTTAAACCCTACCTCAGGTATGGTTTGAAGGAAGCGAAACGAAACACCATAAGGCCAAGTGACGATGACATTTATATACACGGAAAATAAAAATCTTATGTGTTTTTATAAAACGACTTTTTCACCACCTTTGGTTTAAACTTGAAGATAAACTGGTTTAAGGTTTTCGGAGTTCAAACTGACATTATAATATCGGGCCTTAGCCTTAATAATAACTGAGCTCCTAAACTAATGTGAGTAACTAATTTTGAGTCGGCGCCAAACAAACAATCAACGAAGATCATAATATTCTCTAAAGAAATAATCAAAACACCGTCGTGCTTCCGCTGCCATCATTTTACGCTTTACCTAATTCAATTGCTAGTTTGTTTGGCGCCGACTCAAAATTAGTTACTCACCTTAGTTTAGGAGCTGTTATTATTTAGTCTAAGATTTATTTTATTTTTTGCTTTTCAGTTTATTTTTTCGTTGGTTTAATTATTTGTTAAAAAGTTTTTGTGTTAAAATGTTGGCCGAGGTTGTAGAACCGGGATTTATTTATTAATAGCAAGAAGCAACATTGGGACAAGGTAAGCATACTCAGTTCCACTATTTCACAGTTGTGTCAAAGGTTTATCAAGCCTCTACTTTTACTCAATGTTAAAGTAAGTTACAGACTAATCTAGGCCGAAAAAGCTGACTCCAGAAACTTAACTGAATTGACTTGGTATTGATTATAAAATAATCTTTTAAATTCCCCCAACCTATTCAAACCCGTTTACCGAGCGTAGTCTCTTTGTTGGTGGTTTTGTCCTCTGCTAACCTAAATAGAATTCCATTTCAGATGTTGTCAGGACCAGGACTTAAGCTGAACTGCCTTTCGATCGCTTCTGGGCTCGCTTTTATGGGAAAAAGGCCGTATCTAGGGTTACAGATTTTTGTTTCCAAGAATTCCAAATTCCTGACTGGAACATGCCAATATTCAAATTTTCCGAATGGATTTGCAATCTGAAACTTGCATAAAAGTGATCTAAGCTATCTGTTGTACAATTAGAACCAGATTTCCCTTCGGAATAAATACCGCATTTACCAAATTTCAGCTATAAACCAAAGTTTTTTGACGTCTTGTTCACATATGATGCTTCAGGACAATTTCTACTTTGAAAATTTTTTGGCTCTCAGGCTATGTAAGGTGGCTGAAAGGCATATCAGTTTGAGAAGAAAATTGTATTCTTTCATTTGATGTACGGGAATAGTGGATTAATATTATTGGAAGCTTACAGGATATCTTTGGAGTTGAAGTGTCATCCCTACATATTTGTAAAGTTTCTAAATTTGTTTTTGCTACCTCCAAAGTTAATACTATTACTAAGAGCTTGTTCAACAAAACATATTCTTTCCATTTCAAAAATTTATACTCGTAAACAGAGAAACCTTTAAGTTCATTCTATGACGGAAAATTTATAACAAACTCACAAATAACAAAATGTCATGCGCGCCAAAAACACCCTGTTGGAATCTTCTTATTCATTGATCTGTTCACTTTATATTTTTAATTTGTATATTATGAGTATAGGTTATTATTATTATCATGTACATCCTTTCCTATAATTTGCTCTCTCTTTACTATTATTATTATCACTATGTACATCCTTTTCTATATTTTGCCCTCTCTTTACTATTACTGTTAACTCAAGATAGGTATGTTCATGTAAAAAGAATACTGATTAGTTAATCTACTTGCTACTTAAATCTACCAGTCAGGCACACTACAACTTCTCCAGAAGTTAGGTGCAATGTCATTCTGTTAAAGTATAGCATTTACCCTGTAATGTAACATTAACTCAATAAAATTATCTATCTATCTATTTAGGCTGTTAAATTAGCAGAGAAATGTGATTGAGAGATGGCAGTGTATCGTAAAAGTTGAAGGTAGTCCTTACATGCTCATAAAGTTCCTGAAGTTGGTTTTTCTACCTCAAAAGTTACTATTAATTGAACAGCTTGAATAATAAAGTGTATTTCAGCAGAAAAATATTATTGAATATTGTTGAAGTTGAGTACAGACTTCTTAGATTTGTCTTTGCTGTTCCCAAAATTGATATTAATGCCATCAGTTCGGTAAATGAAGTGTGTTTTTCCATTCTAGATGTTAAATGGCTAGGAGAATATGATTGGGAGATGGCAGTGTAATGCTGAAGTCGAATGGTAGGAAGTACATACAACGTTACATATAAAGAGTACGACCTCATATTTTTTTTGGGAGGTGGAAGAAATCCATTACGGACAGAGGGTGGGACTGACACAGGTTTACCCACTAAAACCTCCACCCTGTAGGCTTGTCAGTCTGTGGCCTCCGATGACACTTGAGCCTTCCGGCCCATTGTATCTTACCTGGTACGATTTTTTTTTACCATGTCGTATCCATGGTTGCCGATTAAGTACCGCTTTGAGTTTCCTCCTAGCGACTGCAAGTACTGCCTTGATTACCTTGCGGTGCTGGAGGTTCATCAGGGCGGTCCCTGTCGTTTGTTCAGCACCCTGAAGAGTCCTCTTCCGATCTCGGAGGACGCTCGGAATCATAACCTCTTCAGTGTCCTGAAAGAAGAAACCGAGAGGGCAAGAGTTGTCCTCTTTCCCTTTCGGTGCCAGAGCCTCGTTAGTCAAGTCGCGGCCGCGGCCCGTTCACTCCATACCACGTGAAGGTGAGGTTGGACTTTAAGGAGCGTATACCTCATACATATAGTGTTCATACTCACCTTGTCCTCTTCAATACCGTCCTGGACTTGCTGTCATTTTTTTGTGCTATTTCATAACTTTAGGTACCGAAGGGGAAAAGGAACCATCGGAGGAATTTTTACTTACTTTCTGCTAGGTTCTGGTCATCGAAAACCTTTCCTTGTGGAAGCAGATGATGATTTTTTTATTATCTGCTTTGTATTCCCTTCTTCTGAATGATATTTCCATCCTCAGTCGATGCTCTAATGTTTTTCATGGTTGACTATTTGGTCTCCTTTCCATAGAAGACTTAATAAACTATTCTCCCCCTACCCACTAAGATCAAGGAATTTATCTAAACTAACAAGACCCCAGGCCAAACCGTCTCATATTCAAACGTACTTTATATTTATATTCCTTAAAATTACAAAAGTGATCCCAATACCAAAAGAAAAAAATGCAGAAGAATTGTGTAAACTAAGACCCATCTCAATACTTCCCGCAGTCGGTAAAATATTTGAAGCTGCTCTGAAATCGCAGTTAGTAGAACACTTTGAGGTACATAACATCATTCCAGATTACCAATATGGTTTCCGGAACGGAAAATCAACCACAGATGCTGTAATGCAGCTGGTAGATAAGATCGTCATAGGATTTCAGAAATGTGTCCACACAGGAACAGTGTTCTGCGATCTTCAGGCGGCATTTGATTGCGTGTCACATGAAATCCTGCTTAAAAAATTGGAGTGGTTTAAATTTGAGGAAAACTCAATTAACCTAGTTAGGTCATATCTATCGGAACACAGACAGTACGTTTTTTTGAATAATAAGGCATCTGATACCAAAGAAATAAAAAACGGAGTTTACCAAGGTTCGGTTTTGGGACCAATTCTATACTTAATTTATGTGATTGATTTCAAAACTGATGATGACTCTGAGATTACGCAATTTGCTGACGACACATCCTTAACGCTCCAAAATACAAACTACGAGGCTATAGTTAATGAAATGAAAGTAGCAGAATCGAATGCTGATAAATGGTTGACAAATAATAAATTAAAACTGAATACAAATAAAACGCAACATTACTTGTTTACACACAAACAACTGCCTGTAGATCAAAATGAATCGATCAAATTTCTTGGGTTCCAAATGGATCCAAAGCTCTCTTGGGAAAAACATGTAGATTTTATTTGCAAAAATTGGCAAAGAGCATTTATGTTATAAGAAGTTTAATGGACATTTCATCTATTGAAACCATTATCACTGCTTATCATTCACTTTTTATGTCCCATATCTCTTATGGTCTAGTACTTTGGGGGCACTCGCCTCATGCAAAAAGAGTGTTTGGACTGCAAAGAAAAGTTTTGCGAGTTATCTTCAAACTGGGTTATCAAGAAGATGTTAAAACAACATTTATTAATAATAAAATGTTTACACTACCTTCTCTTTACGTCTATTCGTGCATAAATTATGTAAAAAAAAATCCTCACCTATATCTAAATCAAAACGATTTTCATTCACATAACACCAGACAATCACAACAAATTAAAATTGAATTCACAAGACTAAATCACTGCCGTTTTTCGAAAAATTATTATGGTCCTATTTTATTTAATAAACTACCAGAAGATATAAAAAACTTAAATACAGCTTCGTTTTCAAATTACATGGGAACTGCTTGGAAAACGCTTTTTATAGTATCGACGAATTCTTATCATTTGACTTCAACACCAACTAATATATTTCGAAGTTACAATCTACGTAGACACAAAAAAATAAATTATAGTTATGTATATTCTAGTGAAACAGTGATATTTATATTGTAATTGTTCACCTCTCATTTGTTTATTTAGTGTTTTTATTTATATACTCTTGACAAAACCTTATAATACTATTGTATTTCTTATGGTGAATAAAGGATATTCTATTCTACTACTGTTTCTACCCTATTTCATTTCCACTCTTTGAGCCTGTAACGTTTTTTCTGATATTTTATTTTACTGCCCAAGCTTTGTCAAAAAGATCCTGTCTTCTGATAATAAAGCATATTCATTATTATTATCAACCATGTGGATAATAAGAAAACTGTTTTTACTCCCGATTGGAATTGGAGTCCCCCCAATCCTCCCAAATGCATTTTCTTGTTTATATACAGATGGTTCCACGCTTTTATTCGCAAGCAAATCTGAGGAACGAATTCAAATCAACATTTATTCTATACTTCAATAACTAACTCTAAGTGGTCGTACGATAACTCCCTGTTTTTAAATACAAATAAAACCAGTCATATAACTTTTCACACTAGATAGAACAATAATATTCCAACAGTAGAAATTATTATGAATTATCAAACTATCGACAGGATTGAATGCTCTACTTTCTTAGGTGTTAGACCTGATCAACATTTATCCTTCAATATTCACTGTAAAACTTTAGCCAGTGCACTGAGCACAGAATGCTGTCAATTCTGAATACTCGGGGGCTTGCTCCTACTCTTGAGGTATGTAATCACTGTTTGGGGTAACTCATCTGCCGCTCATTAGGATGAAGAACCTGATGTTTATTATTATCCACAATATTCCTACGAATACAGTACGCCATTGTTATATCCAGCCGCCCAAGCTGATTCCAAGAATGTAGCCTGACTGATTGGTTGACGTTACGCCGAACAATCGGGAATTCTCCAGTGACTCGAAGCACTCGACGAGAATTTTCTAGCATTAATGACGAATTGGTTAGTTGTTTTATCAGTTGAAGTATAGTACATTTTTAAAGAAGGATTGATTCAGTAGTGCAGTGCCGTGCTTGGTATCATGTACAGTGAATTGTGATCGATTCATTTGATTGTCGTAGTGAATTATTGTGAAGGGGTATGGGTCGATCTTTGACATCTCACATAGTATATTATGAAGCTGTTTCAATTCAGGAGAGTACCATGGTTTTTTGTCGACATTAACATTCTCCAGGTTAAGGCAATGTTGTAGTGATACGGTGATATCTATATTCAAGGAATCAAATGTGTCTTTCCATGTTTCTTTCTCTAGTAAAGTTTTAAAAGTTGTAAAGTTATTTTATGACATATCACGTTTGAACATAGCCTCATCAATTTTCACTGTGTTATAATCTGTATCAAACTGGCATATTTGAAAGTTATGATCAGATATGTGATTGATCTAGATTTGTGAACATAATATCAACAGAAGTTGAGAGGTTTGCTCGTAATTCTTGTTGCACGCTGGATTTGGTTTATTGTTCCAAATTGTTTTAATAGATTGATTGCTTCTCTAGTATTTACAGAGTCGGTTAGGAAGTTAACATTAATATCACCATAGACTACCAGGTAATCACTATCGTTGTATATATCATTTATCAGGTCATTTGGTTCTTCAAAGAATATTTTGGTGACACTGTCAGGTGTACGGTATACATTAATTATGAATAGTTTTGATTCAATTTTGGTGAGTTCTACACATATTATAGCATCTTCGATTTTTTTTTATATTACCATAGTAAGCTACTGGTTTTGAAATAGTAGTATGGTATGCTTTCACCTCCATGTTTAATGTTACTGCGACAGAATCAGTTTATAAGAGAGAAGTTATTTAATTTGAGATTTTTTTTTTCTTCGTGTCTTAGCCCATGTTTAGTAATACAGAAAATATCAATATCATATTAGTCCATTATTATTTCAAGATCAGTAGCCAGTAGCCGGAAATTCCTTGAATATTGAAATGCATTATCCTCAGCTTCTTGCCATGCATGTTGATTCCATTTAGTTCACTCTTGATGGTCTCATTTCTCCTTCGTCTAAAAAAGAAACAATCATTTTCCTAGTACTGAATTTTTCACAGTGGCGATTGAGGTCGAATCTTCTGTAATTAACACCTTTGGGCCAGAATGAAGGAGTGTAGAAAGTTTATTTGAACTTGAAATCTGCAGCAATTGCATATGATTTGAATTTTTTATTTTCCGTCAGGTCTATTACTATAAAATCCTCCTCATGACCATTGGTTTTTCTTTTTAGGAATGTAATGATAACTGAGATCAGGTTATTTAATTTCTGTAGCATAGATTCTGATTGCGAAGTTTTGGTCTTGTGTTTTGTTAACAGGTCAATGTTGATTTGTTGAAATTATAAACAGGATGTTCATAAAATCAGATGTGGAATCATCTGCGACTGAAAGATAAACTTTAGTCACTATCTTCCATCGTCACAAAAAATAACTTCATTTTAATCGTGGATTTTTCAATTCACAGAAAAATCTTTCTATCAATATTTAATTGAGAATGTTTCCCTTTTCAAAAGGTCAATGTTATTTCTCATTTCGTCATTTTCAATTTCCAAAATTTTAAATTTACTTTTTAATAGTTTATTATTTTTATTGAATTTCGTGTTTATTTTGTTCAGAATCTTATTTTCCCAGATTATTTCTCTCTGTCGGAGAGGAAGTTTCCAAAGCATCAAGGTTGTCCTGGTTAGGATTTTTCTGTTCTTCAACTGCTTCATCAAACTTTTGTTTATTACAGCACTTTTTTTATTGGTAACCTTAAGAAATGTCATTTGTGGCTAATTCATAAGGATGAACCACTGTCGGCACTCAGTATGAGTGAGAAAACTTCGGCATTAAAATTCCATCAAGAAATCTCATGCATTTACGACGTTTGAAGAAAAATATATTGCTTTGAATTTATATGCCACTGGATAAGGCAATTGTTCATGATGCAATAGGCAATATATTTTTCCATACAGCTTTATAATATTTTTTTTGTCCAGATTTGTGTTTAAATGACATGAAGAATCGGTACAAAAATTTTGTGTGTTATCTTATTCTAACTCGGATGATCTACATAATATAAAAATTTTAGAAATTTTCATCAACTGGGTAATAACCATTTGATAAATTTCTGTTATTTGAATATTCCAATTAAATTGTTTCAAAGCTAAATCATTTTTAGAAGTTTGTAATGCCTCTTTAGGGTAACTTGTATATTTCAATGTGTTAAGCTAAAATTTAAAAATGAAATTCATACTGTATCATAATTGAAAACTTGAAGATTAATACATTTATTGAAATCTCAAATGGAAGTGGGTGAATTTCAATATTGACATAAATTCATTATAAAGTTAGATATAAGCTTAACCGTAGAATGCTCGCGCTGTGATCTGTTAGACTGACCGCTCAGATTTTACTACATAGTTTATGAAACGTGCATATCCGGAACTTATGGCTTCGTGACAATTCCTAAAAATTTTCCAACACATCGCATCCCACAGTGCTGCACTATTGTGCTGGCGATTCGACCAAGGTGCGAGTGATAACGTTGATGATTTTCATTTTGGTAACCCTGTGACGCCCATTAAGTTTTTCAGCATTATTTATATTTTCGTTTCTTTTAGGATGGGATGGGTGATTACGAAAAATATATTTCTCGCTTACAAGCGCTGTTTGATGAACTAATTTAATTGGCGGGGAGGTTGGAGAAGACAGTGTATCTGATAGTGAAAATGGCCCAAATTCCGAGCAATCCGACGACAATGATGTCGCCGTTGAAGATAATAATATCGCCGGTAAAAATGAAGAGGACGAAGAAGAGATGGAAGTTGAGAACAATGACAGTTCTCAGCAAAGTGATTACAATAATTCCGCCGATGGTATTCCTTTGCTTCACAGATTGAATAGTTACATTGGCAAGGACAAACAACAAGCTTGAGAAGGATTCCGTCAGTAGCTTCTGTAAAAAAAAAAAAAAAAAAAAACTTTGAGCAAATATTGTGTAAAGATTATATACAAAAAAGATTGCTCATAGACAACATACCAAAAGAATTACAAACTAGCATTCGAAGGATTTTGAAAATTGAGGAACTTCTGATAACTAGACAAGGAACAGTTGCCGGAAGGTGTGCCTACTGCACCTCTAAAAAAAAAAATATAACTAACGCTAGATGTTACAAGTGTTCGCATTATATTTGCAAGGAGTACACAACTCTTACTTGAGTGGGCTGCAAAGGAGTAGATAAATAATAAACTTTCCTGTTTTGTTGTATTTCATTAGTTTTGTATTATATTATCATAATAAATAATAAACAAACATAATACCTCTTTATATTTTTTGAAATCGTCGAAAAGACCGGAGCGCAAGTGATAACGTTGCCTTAGCAGGAGCGAGCGCTCTAGGGTTAATAAACGCTTGATGCTATAATTTACTAGTTGAAAATTTCAAGAAATGCACGGGTAGTGCTTGTTAATAATAATTTCTGTGAAATTTGATTTATTTAAATTTTCAAGAATGACATGAAAGATATTTTCTTCCTGTAATCTTCATTATCAACAGAACAAACTTTTTTCAGGTCCACATGCGAACTCACACAGGTGAAAAACCTTTCGAGTGTGAGATCTGCCATAAACATTTCACTCAAAAATCCAGCCTGAACACCCATATGAGGAATCACACAGGACTGAAGCCGTTTGCCTGCCAGATATGTACCAAACGATTTTCAGTCAAGTCATATCTTGTTGCCCATGAATATAGTCACGCCGCAGCCACTGGTATTTCATGTAGTATTTGTGACGAAAGTTTCAGCAATAGAAGTCAGTACATACTCCATATGCAGACACATAAAACTAGCAAGTTTCAGTGTAAATTCTGCAACAAATGTTTCACGAAAGAATCATATTTGATTAGACACAAGATACGTGTTCATCCTGAAGATAAAAAAGAAGATCAATAACACAGTAAACAGTAAATCTTTCATTTTTTATATTCAAAGTTGCATTGCCTTGACCCAGTTTCCGAGGTTTGTTACATCCATTATGTATGAAGTTTGGTTTGGATTTTCCTAATAGTTGAATCAAAATTCAAATAGAAATCGAAGATCTTTATGTTTGTGATTGTCTAGTTTTAAAATAAAGCATGAAAAGTACGCTTTTGATTTTGCAGTCACGGTAAACAGCAGAACATATTTCAATAAAAGTTTTTGGAACACACACATATCTGAACCCTTACCCAAAAAACTTGTAAAGTGTGCCGTTTTAAAGTCAATAAGGCATATTATCTGATTCTAGTTGCCAATGTTGTTTCTATGAAATTACTATTTGTTATTTGAACTTTGTTTTATAATTCATCATAGTTCAAATATCTCCTGATATATTAGTTTGTTATTTTTAAAGGTGTGTAGTAAAACACTTTTTTTGAGGATGGATGGAGAAAAGCAAACATAAAAAAGTTTGAATCAGAAGAAAGAAACCATCTTTTTTTATTATTTTTTGTTTTTGAAACCCCAAATGAGATAACAAATATTTGTAAAAATAATATCATGCCAATTTTGATTTGAATCAGCTGGAAAAAATATCAAACTTTGAAACTCTGGGGTATTGTACTCACCCTTTCAAATATAGAACGAAATAATCTATTAAATCAATGGTTTCGGTTTCATCAAATTCTGATTTTTTTCATTTGGTGAATCACAAAAGAATTTTGAAAGAAAATTGTGTTTATAGGCTAAGAGCTGGCTGCAGAATGTAATGTTTTTAAAATGTTAGTACTCACAGCAAACATAAGAAAAATAATTTGCAGCCTGGGCAAAAGTTATGCATAAGTTTTGTATGGCCTGTTTTCGGAAAAAGCAACTATACCTATGTGGTAACAGGTATTAAAAAAACATTAGTGCCACGTCTATGCCTGTTAGAAATAAATACCTGGCACAAGACTTTCTATTTCTCAAAGTCTTATGCTATTACTAATATATCCTATTAGAGAAGTATTCAGGGATAAATGAATAATCATCCAATAAACAATTATAATTAATACTAATAGAAAAATGTTTAAACTTCAATTTGGATGTATTTTGAAGCTGTTAGTCGATAGGTATATAGTAATGAACCAAAAAAAAAGTTTTGTGCCAAGGCAAGATTTAGCGAGGCACTAAAATATATAATTGTTTACTGTGTAAATACTAAATTTTAAGAGTAACATCAAGCCATTGATATAGTTGCAGTACGAAACATTTCCGAAGAATGGCATACAAAACTTGTGAACAAATTCTGCCCAGGCACTAAATGATTTTTCTTATGGTCTCTGTGAGTGCTAACATAAAAACATTTCATTCTGTTGGTCGATCGGCCAGATTTTCTGCAGCCAGCTCTTAGACATGAAAAAAAAATCTTTCAGGTGTGGGGTTTGAACCCCTACCTGTCGACAACCAGAGTTTAAATCTGGCGCCTTAGACCGCTCGGCTAACTCGAGAGATAGTAGATACCAAAAGTATTTCCAACCTGCTACTACATTGGTATGGTTGCTTTTTCCGAAAAAAAGTTTTGTTTAATCATGAACAATTTTATTCTGAGAAGCCTCTAGTCAATAGGTCAAGGCGTTCAAGGTGGCTTTTCAAATAGAATGTTGTTTTTTTAAAATTTTGTCATTTGAAAAATATTTTAATATTAGGACTGAATATGTATTTTATGTTATTTATTATTCTGTGTGTTATAGCATATTTTTAATTTCTTTGTACTCGAATGAGAAGTCTGTTGTTTTTGCTCTTAACTAATTGAAGTGTTGTACTGAATAAACTTTATATACTGATTTTTTTATTATTTACAACGGAAACGAGACATTTGAAACTAGGTATACCTTTTCTACCACTTAATCTCACACGTTCAATGAACATTATTTCACTAATAGTAATGGTAATAGTGGGTGGTGATAGATGCACTAAAACCTGATTAGATCTATTGTGCCCCTCAAGCTCCAAATCCCTGAGGAATCGGTGTATTTTGAGGGGATCTAATTGTGTTAACACCTGTTTCAAGCTGCTCTGCATAAAGTTGTTCTTTTTTGGTGTTTTGAAGCGAAGGATTTTTTAAAAATTACATCATTGCAAAATATCATTAAAAATCTATAAACTGCAATCTTTTCAAAGGATAGATCATCAAATCTAAAAAAAAGTTGCAATATTTTGTGTACAACAAGCCCGTGTTATTGTGTACACATAACAAAAACTACTTGGAAATGGCAAAAAGGTGATAAAAGAACTCCGGAGTTAAAGAATTCTACAGAATAAAAACTAGGTGAAATAATTTTCCTACATAAATTGGGAATTCAAAATAACGGATACTCCCTCTGGTGTCGATTTTTGAAACTATACATAAGTACATTGTTTACTTTTTGAAACATTAATTAATGTTTATATGATTGTATACTTAAAATTTGTCGAATCTCTTGTGATTGTTGACATTGAATGAAATTCTGGTTTATCTGGTGAATGTTCTGTTGACTATTGTACGTCCTCGAGTGAAAAAAATGAGTGTGTATATAATATAATAACTCCAGATGACTTCACTAAGCTGCCCAGAAACTACGGATATTTTTTTTTGCAAGCAAATTAGAACGTACTTTGTTGTTCAAAGTGAGTTTTTGCAAATGATATTGTCTTTGGATTTAAATACACCACCTCACTAGAGTCTTGGAATGAATAACACTACAAAACAAAAACTGGAAACGAATACATGACAAACAATGTACTTATATATGGTTTGAATTTTCGTCACTCTGGCGCTGGCATCTAATTTTGAATTCCCAATAGCAACAGGGTCATATTAAGGACATAATGCCAAGATGTGCAAACTGTAAGCTGAACATTGAGCAAAATGAAGTTTCATACAACTCTGTGATTCTCGTGTTAGGTATAGGGATCGCGTACAAACAGACCTATTTTTAATTGCAAATATCTGACAAACTGGACACAGGATAGATTTAAAAATTTGTGAGTCGGTTCAAGGAGTATATATTCATTCACCTTCCATAAAGGTTATTCATGTGAAACATCACTTCAACATACAGTTACAAGCTGGAAAAAGGCTCTTGATGAGAACAAGTTTACTGTTGCAGTATTTCGTGATCTCAAGAGAGCTTTTGAGACTATCGACCGGGAGACATTGTTGGGTAAGTTGAGATATTATGGGATAAATGGCACTGTGCTCGGTTGGTTCGAGAGTTACTTGAGTAATCGTTTGCAAATGACTAAAATTAATTATACTGTATCTGAAAAAATATCAAATAATATTCCCTCAAGGGAGCGTGTTGGGAATGCTTTTATTTATTATATATTTACATGACATTTATTATGTTCCTGGTGCCCTCTCACTCAGTCAGTTTATTTTCAGACGATACTCTTTTATTTTATTCTGACAATAATTTAGAAGCTTGCATTAACAACGTAAATAACTCACTGGCGCATATCCAATATTTCTTTAAAGTTAATAAACTGAAATTGAACGTAAATAAAACCAAAGCGATGGTAATCACATCCAGCTTCAAACTATTGGGAAATCAAAATTAAATGCCAGCGCCAGAGTGGCGAAAATTCAAAACAGATATACGTACATTGTCTGTTTACTCAGAAGTTATACACTTGTGTTTGGAGTTTTTCTTAAAATATTTCCATTTGGTATTATTTTCCAGTTTTTTTGTGTACTGTTATTCATTTCAAGACTCTAGTGAAGTAGTGTATTTAAATCTTAAGACGATATAATTTGCAAAAACTCACTTTGAAGGAGACAAAGTATGTTCTAATTTGCTTGCAAAAAAAATCTTTTTCGAAGTTTCTGGATAGCTTAGTGAAGTCATCGGGAATTATTGTTATGAATTATTTTTAAGAAATGTTACACATTATTAGTGATATGTTCGAATTGAAAATAAAAATAACAAAAACAAACAAGATGATATGAAAATGTGTCATCACATAGATACACATATATAGTCACTCTTTTTCCATACTGTATGAATAATCTTTGGTATGTTGAATAATATCTCTTTTTTATCTTCTTAACTCTTTTTTTTCTCAACTCTCTTTGAAGGTTCTCTGTTTCTTGGCCAAACACAATACAGGAACATTTTGGGAAGGAACTGTATTCTTCTTCAAGATCCCAAAAGCTCGTCGACTGTCTATAGACTCACTCAATCCTAGATTAGTCTGCACCAGTACATTACATTAATTTTCTCACGGAAAATGATAAAAACTTATTCCAGTACAATGGGATCGTTTCTCCTAAGAGTCACATTGAGGTACACAACAGTAATGATTTGAACTAGAATCATTTTTTCACTCGAGGACGTACAATAGTCAACAGAATATTCACCAGGTAAACCAGAATTTCATTGAATGTCAACAATCACAAGAGATTCGACAAGTATTAAGTGTATAATGGCTAAAATCATATAAACATTGATGTTTCGAAAGGTAAACAATGTGTCGTTATCACCTAGACCTACATATATAGTCACTCTTTTTCCACATTGTATGAATAATTTTCGGTATGTTGAATAATATCTCTTTTCTTTCTTCTCAACTCTCTTTGAAGGTTCTTTCCACTTTTTTCTTGGCCACAGAAAATACAGGAAGATTTTGGGAAGGGACTGTATTCTTCTTCTAGAGCCCATCGTCTGTCTATAGACTCGCTCAATCCTAGATTAGTCTGCACCAGAACGTTACGTTCATTTTCTCACGGAAAATGATGAAAACTTACCTACAACGGTATCATTTGGCCAAGAGTTATATTGAGGTAGACAACAATAATGATTGGAACTTGAATCGCTTATTTTTTCACTCGAGGACGTACAATAGTCAACAGAACATTCACCAGGTAAACAAGAATTTCATTAAATATCAACAATCACAAGAGATTCAACAAGTTTTAGGTATACAATGACTAAAATCATATAAACATTAATGCTTCTAAAAGTAAACAATGTACGTATGTATAGTTTCAAAGACCGACACCAGAGGGAGTACCCGTTTGTTTTGAATTGCCAATCGCATATTGACTTGGATTTCATTAATATCCACATAAATGGTGAACCGATTGAGTTAGTATTGTTATTGTTGACAACTCATTATCCTTAAATATGCTGAATATTTAATAATAAAAATATCTAAGAAACTTTTTTCTTCTCTAGAATTTCCAAATGTTTATGAATTTACGCCAAAATTACTACATATAACTGTATCATTCGGCCACATTTTGATTATTGTGTTATCTTACTTATTTATTTAATCTAAACAAAATATCTCAATTGTAAAAACTACAAAATTGTGGTATGCGAATTATTTTGAAATGTGACAGATATGTCCCTATATTAAATATGCTGAATACACTGAACTGGCTTTCAGTTTCTAAACATCTATTCTTATTTGCGATGATTTTCATTTTTAAGCCGATCAAAGAATTAGTTCCTCCATATTTTAGTGATTTTGTTACAATGAATTATAAGATTCATGACCATGATACTCCAAACAGAAACAACTTCTATATAGTAAGAACTAATCTAGCACTGGGCAGGAAAGTTTAATCTTCTAATCCTTTGAAGAAGAATGAATACAACAAATTACCAAATTGCATAAAAAAATACTAATAACATTCAAAATTTCAAACAGAATCTTTTGAGACACATAAGAAGTTGATTATAAATTAGGTTCCTCTACTGAATAAAGATTTACAAAACTATAGAAATACCTTCAATAATGGAAATATTATAAAAAAACAATTATAAACAATAAGATTTTTTTTAAAATCATATTCTCTAGACAACAAAATGGTAATTTTTTTAATACTAAACTTATTAATTTATAAACAAATGGCTTACATTTTTTTTTTCGAATGTTATTAAATGTCTTTTTTTTATGCAAAAACAGAAAAAGCAAACATATGGATAAAAAGAAAATTAACTTTTTTTTTATTTTAATTTTTTTGTTAACTTTAAAAATTATAATAAACAATTTTTAAAAACTTTTATAAGGTGATCTTGTTAAGTATATATATATATATATATATATAACTAGCGAAAAATTTATAGAGCTATTATTTAAACATTTATGCCGTTTTTTATGAAAACCGAGGTCCAAAAAATAAGGACTCATTAACAAATGCCTAACTTGTTTTTTCAAGTGTGAAAAACACCATAATTTATTCAAATTTTAAAATTGATATTAATACTATTTTTATTGGAAATTTTCTAATCTTTAAGAATCTTTTTTCCGATTTTCGCTATCGCTTATAGTTTTTGAATTATTCCCAAAAAACTGAACTGTTTTTTGTTAATAACAATTGCAATTTTCGTCAGCAAAAAAAAAATCGTTTTCCTCAGAATTGCATCCCAAATCGAATGAGCTATTGTTCATATTTTTTGGAGACTTGGAACTATTTTTCGCAGGATACTCACTTCTTGACTAGTCTATTAAAATATGGCATCTTTCCTGATAAACTCAAAGATACCGTAGTTATACCTGTTTACAAAAGAGATAATCCAACACAAATCCAAAACTTAAAAGCTTGTTACCATCTTTTTCAAAAATATTTGAGTCTGCAATGTGCAACCATCTTCTAAACTCCTTCCAGATACAGGGACTTTTAAATCCAGCACAGCACGGATTTCTAAAAGGAAAATCAATAGACACAGCAATCTTTGAATTTATTGAAAGTATATACAATAATTGAAAACAAAAATAAAATACTGGGAGCTTTTTTAGATTTTTCAAAGGCCTTTGACAGTCTCTGTCATCATGTGCTGCTGAGTAAGCTTGAGTTGTATGGAGTCAAGGGGTCTGCCCTGAGGTGGATCAATCCTATCTTGGAAAACGAACACAATGTGTCAGTCTGGAAAGATATGGGATTAGATTGGAGTCTGCCAAGGGGGATATAACCCGGGGCATTCCGCAGGGGAGTGTGATTGGGCCCATTTTATTCATTTTGTACATGAAAGATCTACCTTATATCACAAAAAATTACCATACAGCTCATGTAAATTTTGCAGATGATAACAATGTCCTTGTAATAGCAAAAAACTTCATAGAACTTGAACAAAGAGCAAATTCCTCTCTTGGCAGAGCTCAAGATTGGTTTAATAATTTTCTCCTTTCAAACACAGATACATCTGTTTTTCTAAACTTCCATTCAAATTCATAACCAACAACTATAAAAATATTTTCAACAAATGTCAAATTTCAACCTTCAGTAACATTTCTTGGTCTATCCATAGATCACAACCTAAAGTGGGATATTCATATTGACAAACTTTCAGGCAGGATCAGCTGTACACAGCTTTCGAGTGTGAAAACAGTACGTAGACCAAAAAGCTCTACTATCAGTTTACTATGCTACCTTCTACTCAACACTGCGCTATGGTATACTGTTTTGGGGAAAAGCTGGAGATCATGGAGACCCTTTTATTTTGCAAAAGTGTATACTATGACAAATCCTGGGCCTAAATTGTAGGGGTCTTTTTAGGAGAACAAATCTACTCTCACTGCCAGGAATTTATGTATTTGAGTGCCTAAAATTCATGCATATTTTTTTTTCCTATTTCACTCAATATTTGCCTCAACACAAATACCATACAAGAAAATCAAATCTAAATTTCCCAATACATAGGCTTAGTCTCACAGAAGCGAGGCCCACCTATGCCTGTTTAATAGTTTACCTAACAACCTAAAAGACACACATTTTTTTTACAAGTTTATTCCAGTACTTGGTATAGATTGAACCTTACACAATAAATGCGTTTTTAGAATATAAAAATAATATTGAAAAGGGAAACATTCTCAATTGGATATTGATAAAAAGATTTTTCTGTGAATTGAAAAATCCACGATAAAAGTGAAGTTATTTTTTGTGAATGTCTAACAGAAAACAACTACTTCCCCGGCTAAAGCCACGCTGGACATTGAACTACATCTGATAGATATTCTGGAAAGACCCTAACTCAAAAGAAAAAATCTGAAATTGAAAATTTGCATTTTTATTCAGATATTTATTTGATTTTCTATTCCAGTCTTAATTAAGAACTCATGAAGATGAATGAGGCAAAGAAGAATGTTTTCCAAAAAAGAGTACTCACCAGAAATCATTCGTAACATTGACGCAAGAGAGAGACATCGTATTCACTAGGTCTTCAATACATTTTTGTCGACGAAAATCTATTTCACGCTTCCACGATCATCAGGAAGACCGGAAGAAATGGGAAACACATTTTCAAGAAGCAATCTCACTTTGCAAAGATGGAAAAAGTTAAAATCATTTGTTTTGGAGAGACACTTTGAAATTAAAAAAACTAAAAAACACGCTTTTATAGAAAACCAGACTAAAAAAATAGAAAAAAAAAAAAAGTATTTATTTAAAAAAAGCGTGGGGTGCATGGTATCGCCTTGGCCAACAATTACCTGTGATCTGAGACATTTCTTACTTTACTGCCCTAGGTGTGTAATGTACTATATAATTATTGATACCATGCACCCCACGCTTTTTTAACCCTTCAGTGAACGGGTTGGGTATCTCAGACCAGAGCGTAAACAGATTCCCCTCTTTTTTCGTCACGCGTGCGCTGAGTGTCTGCCCCTTCCAGTACCTTCCTGTTTCAACTCGCTCTGCACATCGACAAAAGAGTGCTGTTAGTGGAGATCGGTATTTCATGTTATTGTTAGTTTCGGTCTGTGAGGCCCAACCCGTTCACTCGTGAAACTTTCCATTTTATCGTTTATTTGAATTCCATCAAGTACAAGTATGTCTGATCCATATGAAATAGAGGTGAGGAAACTACAGAATCTATTTGACGAGGTGTCTAGTGGTGATGAATATGCAGATGATTCGGATTCTGGGAGAGAAGATCGTATGATCGTCAGTGACCACTTTTCTGAAACTGAGGAGGATAAAGAGGAGATAAATGAACATAACGATAATGAAGGCGGAGATGATGGCGATACATCTGCTCGTACCAGAGTTATTACGCACGATCAAAAAATAAAAAAAAGAATACATTTATATTATGTTGGGAAAAATGGGTTCAAGTGGTGCAAAATGGGTCAACCAAAGAATGTTAGAACCAGATCACACAATTTGGTGCGGAAACTTCCCGGAGTCGTAGTCGAGGCAAAAAAAGCGAAGACTGTTCTCCATTCTTGGGAGTTATTCATAAGCCATAATGTACAACAGGAAATTGTGGATTGTACTAAAAAATACATTTGTAAAATTTCCGATTCATATAAGGATAAAGACGATGTCAAACTAACTGACTTAGTTGAAATCAGAGCTCTTCTGGGACTTCTTTATATCGCTGGCGTTCTTCGGAGTAACCGCCTTTCAATTTACGAATTATGGGCAACAGATGGTACTGGGGTTGAAATTTTCCGTGCGACCATGGCGCTAAGAAGGTTCCGATTTTTATTGAGATGTTTACGTTTCGATGATCTCAATACACGAGCAGAACGAAAAGCAACAGACAATCTTGCTGCTATAAGAAATGTTTTCGAAAATATCAACAGTACTTTTCGGAAACATTATTGTCTAGGACAATATGCGACCATTGACGAAATGTTGTTAGGATTCCGTGGGAGATGTCCATTCAGGATGTATATTCCTAATAAGCCAGCTAGATATGGGCTGAAAATATTCTCGTTGGTGGATGCGAGAGTATTTTACACATGTAATTTGGAAGTGTATGTGGGAACTTAACCCAATGGACCGTGTAAAGTGGAAAACAATGCTATTGAGGTAGTTGTTAGATTGACAAAACCAATACACAATTCAAACAGAAATGTGACTATGGATAATTGGTTTACATCTATACCATTAGCCACAACTTTGCTAAAAAATCATAAACTCACTCTTCTGGGTACCTTACGCACCAACAAGAGAGACATTTCTCCAGAATGACTACTTCCAGAACGACCTGTCAAATCAAGTATGTTTGCCTTCACAGCGGATATGACTTTAGTATCATATAGACCAAAAAAAATAAAAAATGTATTAGTTTTGTCTACGATGCACCATACTGATACGATTTCGTGTGTGTTTTATTTGTAATTTAGCCGTTTTGCTATACATTCCAATAATACAAATCAATTATAATACTACTGATAATAATTAGAAATAAAAAAAAATTCAAATGTTTTTTTTTCCCTACACTCTAAGTGAGTACACACTTGTATTGTGTAGTGAGAAAAAAGAAAAACAAAACAAAACAGCATAACATGAAAACCGACAATTTAAATAAAGTTTAAAAAATTAAAATTGGAAAAAAATTTTTTTTTAATTTTAAGAAGTCCCTATAATTACTATAGATATAAAGTTTAATGGCTGAAGTGAATTTCTTGAGGTTAGCATATTTTCGAATGGCGAGAGGTAATAGATTATATGCTTTAGGTTGAATATATGTTACAAAACGGTGACTAATGTTCTTGTTGTTAAGTGGTGTAACGAGTAGTTGGTTCAACGTGCCACGTGTATTGTAACCATGATTGAATGTTTGCTGACAATGACCACTCTTATAGGCAGATATTAAAATTGTGAAAAAATATAATGACCGAATATTAAGTATATCTGGAGAATACAGTGCATTTGTCGAGGATCGTTTTTTTCGTCTAAAGATAATTTTTAATATAAAATTCTGGATCACTTTGAGATTTTGTAATGAGTTTTCATACAGACCACCCCACACTAGTATTCCATAGCGTAGGAGTGACTCCACAAGTGATTTGTATATTATAAGCAACAGTTTAATCGACAGTATCTCTCTCAGTATATAAAATTTGTAAATCAGTTTTCTGAGTTTTGTTATTAGATAATTGATGTGAGTTTCCCACCTGAGATTTTTGTCGATTATAATGCCTAAGTATTTGATTTGGCTAACTTCTGTGATCTTATTTAGATTATTGATGCTAATATTCTGGAACTCTGGCCTATTTGCATTATTGGCAGAAAAAGCTATATAGTGTGTTTTTTCAACATTCAGAGATAGCTGGAAAGCATTTAGCCAATCCGTTATTATGTTTAGTTCTCTTTGGACATGTAATTTAGCTTGTGACCAGGAATCACCCTCGAATAAGATCACAGTGTCATCAGAATAGGAAACAATTTTAGCATTTGATAGTGAAAGCATTGAATTGATGTAGAGTAGAAAGAGTACTGGTCCCAGTACCGTTCCTTGAGGTACACCTAACTTGACGGTAGTTGGGGCACTTAGCGAGTCATGGACTTTAACTTGTTGTTGTCT
Organism: Gonioctena quinquepunctata; assembly: GCA_018342105.1. Lineage (NCBI taxonomy): Eukaryota > Metazoa > Arthropoda > Insecta > Coleoptera > Chrysomelidae > Gonioctena > Gonioctena quinquepunctata. Next base: position 370,394 of record JAFIRS010000216.1, read on the forward strand.
ATTATCTAAATAATGGCGGAAAACATCCAACACAGTACCACGAATCCCATTTGTTTCAAGAATAGAAAGGAGTTTCTGATGGTTTACTGTGTCGACTGCTTTCGCCAGGTCTAGAAAGACCCCTATACATTTTCTATTCTTGTCCAACTTGCTTATAATTTCATTCACTACAGTGTACATGGCATCACTTGTTGATTTACCTGCCCGAAAACCAAATTGATAATCATTCAATATCTGATTAGCGTTGAGAAACTCCATTAAACGATTTTTGAGGCATTTTTCAAAGATTTTACCGAAGTTGTTTAATACACTTATCGGTCTGTAGTTATTTATTTTTGTTTTGTCACCTGCTTTGAATACAGGAGTTATTATTGACTGTTTGAACTGATACGGGACAGATCCTGTTGAGAAGATGAGGTTGAAAATATGTACAAGAGGGACCAGGATGTGAGGATGAGTATTTTTGATCATCTTAGTGGTAATATTATCTATTCCGGGAGAACATTTATTTTTTAGTGAGGATATTTGTTGTATCAATTCAGTATCAGTTACAGGAGTTAGGAACATGGAATTTCGATTTGGAGTAAGTGGTGGCAGCATAAATTGCTGAGTAGGGACATTTTTTAGCATATCGATACCTATATTGGTGAAATATTTGACACAATAGTTTGCCATTTCATTATCATCATCAAAATCTTTGCCATGTTCGTCAACAACATGGAATTTGCTGGATAATTTATTATTTTTTTCATTGGTTGCCTCACTTATGATATGGTAAATTTTCTTCATATCATATTGACTATTATGTATTTTATTCAAGTAATATTCATTTTTTGTCTGCTTCAGGAGTTTATTTAAATGATTTCTATAACGTTTGTACTCTAATTCTAGAAGAGGTGAGTATTTACAATTAAGCTTTTTTTTCATTTTGTCTCTATGTTTTATTGATTGTATTAAACCTGCTGTTATCCAAGGCTTAATTTTTTTAGATTCATTAGTGTTTTTCTTGAATATCTTCTTACTTGTCTCTAAATGATTATTAAAGGTTGCATAGAATATATTAGTAGCATGTTGTGCATGGCCAGATTGTAAAACATTATGCCAATTTTCTTGTGATAAGAGGTTATTTAGTTTTGCAATATTATATCCGCCGAAGGTTATTTTATTACTTTCGTTATGGTTATTACTATTAGCTTCCCTGTTAATATTAATCATCACAGGATAGTGGTCTGTGATATTACATTCGATAATGAATGAGCTTGGTATATATTTTCCGATTAGGTTGAATTCCATTTTGACAAATATATGATCTAAACATGTGGCATTGTCTGTTGTTATACGAGTGGGCCTTCGAATGTACGGCTTAAAGCCATGTTTAGCCAGGACGGAAATATATTTATTTACATTTACATCATCATCTTGCATAATATCTATATTAATGTCGCCAATGAAAAAATCAAATTTGGGACTAACTTCACTCATCATGAAAAAGTCGTCAATCTCTTCAATGAAAGCAGTCAGATTACTAGGACAGGGTCTGTATAGGCCTATGATCCTATAAGATAAGCCATTGCAAGCAAGTTCCAAAATGGAGAGGGTTACACCACTTACCGCAAGCTTGATGTTTTTGACATTATAATTTAAATTAGATTTGATTAAAATCACTGTCCCATCATTTTTATTGAAGTCAGCTTCATTATATTTGGTATCATATCCAGGAATATGTAAGTTTTCAGTAGATTCCAGCCGAAAGCACTCACTCAAAATAAAAATGTCACAACTGTATAATGCATATGTTTCATACATGGCCAGGAACTCATTGAAGTTCTTTCTTATACTTCTTATGTTACAATGCATGATATTCAACACTTTATTGGGCATGTTATTGAAGAGAGAAGCATACTCTGCTGGGTTCAGGTAATTTCCCTTATGTTCTTCGTAGATTAAACTCAAGTCCTGCAAAATAACATCTTCGTCCAGTAAAACCATTATGTGTTATAGTCGGTTTTGTTTTGTAGTATCTTAACCTGATGTTCCAGGGAGGGACATTCCCGATCCGTTGCCTTATGACTCACATTATAATTCATCTTGTATATCTGATTACTCTTCACACAGTTCACGCAGCAAGTGATAGCTTTTGTACACTCATTTTCATGATGATTTTCACTGCATTTAGGGCAAATAACGTGATCAGTGGGGCAGTTTTCTTTTTTGTGGTAGAATCCATGACAGTTGTGGCATCGAGGTATATTTAGGTCTTCGTAGATTGCGTATCTTTCCCATCCAATGTACACCTTATTTGTGCCGGTCAGCTTTTTGAATATTGCAGCTGAGCATTCACCAAATACTATATTCTTACCGGTACGACCTTTCTTAATGTAAGTGATTTTTAAATCATCAGACAAATCATTTTGATTGATAATAGATTTTTCAATTTCTTCCAAGGTCATTTCTTGGTCAAAATTCGGGATTTTAATTCTGGGTTTCCTTAATTTACTTCGTTCAATATCATATTCATCCTGTAACTTATCACGAACTACATTTTCCAGGATCTCCAATTCTGTTTTACTCTGGCATTTTATAACAACTGAGCCTGTTTTTGTAGCTATACATTTCTTCACACCAATTTTCAATTCAGATAATTTTATTTTGTTGTCTATATCCTGTTTGGTTATTTTTGATTGCTGTTTGATTTTTGGTTTAATAATTAAGTCAGGTACATTTATTGGTTTGGAAATCAGTTTTTTATTATCATTTGTAATTAATACATCCGCATAAGTGTGTTTATTCATCATTTCGTTTTCATAGCTATGTAGTTTTTCTTGAAGCAATTTGATGATCTCAATTTTGTCGTTGATTAACGCTTCTTTATCCTCAAGTTTACTTTGTAAAAGCTTCACATAATCTTTATTACGGCAAGATTTACAGTGAAACATCAGTAAACGCCGTTGTAAGGGTAAACATCTTATTTCCGAGGAGGAAATTTCCATTCCATTTACTAAGGGTTTATAAAAAAAACCCTTTACAATGTAACGAAAGGCGGTGTTGAACAGTTGATCAGATGGTTTCATCCTATAGTGTAGCTAGAAATAGCAGGAGGTGGCCAATGACATTTTTTATGGTTTGCTTGATGTTGCCGGTGTGAATGCTTTCATTATATACAGATCAAACAACCAAGATAAACCTATTTCACGGAGGACTTTCCTGAAGGAGCTCAGTCTAACTTTGATTGAGGACCAACTGAATAGAAGAGCGAGTGACAAATATATCTCAAGGGATATAAAGCAACTTGCAAGGAAACTTTGTATTATCGAAGTTGTGCAGCCACCATCCGGTAGAGGTAGATGCGCATTCTGTAAGGATCGTAAAACAAGATATCGCTGTCACAATTGTGGTAAAATGATTTGTTTAGAACATTCCAAACAGACAAGCCCGGATTGTGTTACAGAATTACTTTTTTAGTTTTTATGTGTTATGTCAGTTATAATCTTTCATTTAAATGTTTAAACGAATGAATTTTTCATTTTATACTATTACTTTACCATATTAAACTGTTCCTCTTCTGTGAATACGGTATTTCTGTAAATAGATGTCTATTAATTTTTTCGGTCTAATAGACCCAACCCGTTCCATCTTGTAATATTTTGCTACCAGTTCACTGAAGGGTTAAAATAAAATAATTTTTTTTCTTATTTTCTATTTTTTTAGTCTGGTTTTCTATAAAAGCGTGTTTTTTAGTTTTTTTAAACTATTATTTATTTTCAACTTTTTAGTTTAGTTTTCTATTAACGCGTGTTTTTAGTTTTTCAAACTATTATTATTATTATTTTTTTAACTATTATTCTCCAATATTGAATAGAATCGGACCATAATCACAAAACTCGCGGCCATTTTGGAGCCGCCATCTTGAATCCTTCAATTTTGACAAAATAATCATAATCTCCGACCCCAAAACCCCACATACCAATTTTGAATAGAATCAGACCATAATCACAAAACTCGGCCGCCATTTTAAAGCCGCCATCTTGAATTTTTCAATTTTTACAAAAGAATCATAATATTCGACCCCAAAAACCACCACATACCAATTTTGAATAGAATCAGGCCATAATCACAAAACTCGTCCACCATTTTGGAGCCGTCATCTTGAATTTTTCAATTTTGACAAAAGAATCATAATCTCCGACCACAAAAACCCTCAGATACCAATTTTGAAGCGAATTGGACCATAATCACAAAACTCGTACGCCATATTGGAGCCGCCATTTTGTTTTTCACACAAAAATTTCTTAATGCATTGTCACCGGAATTATGTACACCTGCCAAATTTCAAATCATTCGGACGTCTGGAAGTGGGTCAGAATCGCGCCCAAAGGAGTCGGTTACAAACATACAAGTGAAGCTAATATAAAGCGTGTAATAAAAATGAAATATCTCTGTATGAATGTGAAGGCTAAACTTCTTTCTAATCTTTCAAAACTAACCATTTTTTTATATAGTATTGTATGAATTTTATATTTGTATTTATTTTTATTACTTTTAAAATTGTTTATACTTAAGCCAATTGAAATACTAATACTTTTAAGCTAACAAAATTGGTTCACTTTATTACCTGTTACTCTTTTTTATTACTTTTGAATAACTATTGCACCCAAGAAACAATTTCCATTAAAAAAAAATGTATTCATTTCTGTTTAATAAAGTTTCACTGAGTGAACCACATTTTCACTTGACGGCCAACCATTCTGACAATTATCTTTCAAAATTTGGAAAGACTCATTTGACCTTTGATTGACTTACATCAAAGTTGTAAAGCTTGTAATATAAACATCGATACTGATGCCGATGCAGTATTTCTAGTGACACATTGTCTCACGAACTGTACACAAAAAGTTATGTACAAAGTAGTCTGAGAGGCCTTACCTGTATCGAAAGGTGTACCACAAGGCTCAATACTTGGTCCCTTACATTTTACTTTATATATCTGTGATTTTCATCTATTCATCAAAAATTGGAACTTATATGCAGACAATACCCAGCTTTCGATTCTAGAATATTGAACTTTACTGAATATTATTAATCGTGATCTATTTCTGATATTTCTTCAGCCCATAAGTTAATACTCAACTCTAAGAAATCGGCAGTGATTTTAATATGTTGAACTTTTCAATCATCAGGAATCTTGTAGTATCTCAGCCCATCACATAAAATTGATTCTTATCCCATTCTTGTTATTGTCATTGTAGTTTATTGTGTGCTTCAATTCTCAGAGTAATGGATTTCTCTTTTATAGGAAGATGATAAATTTAAATCTGAAGATTCATTTCATATATTTTTAAATTTATATTACCTTCACTTGTATGTTTGTTTGTAACCGACTTCTTTGGGCGCGATTTTGACCCACTTCCAGACGTACGAATGATTTGAAATTTGGCTGGTGTACATAATTCCGTTGACAATGCATTAAGAAATGTTTGTTTGAAAAAAAAAAAATGGCGGCTCCAATATGGCGGACGAGTTTTGTGATTAAGGTCCGATTCGCTTCAAAATTGGTATCTGAGGGTTTTCTTGGTCAGAGAATATGATTCTTTTGTCAAAACTGGAAAATTCAAGATGGCGGACGAGTTTTGTGATTATGGTCCGATTCTATTCAAAATTGGTATGTGGGGGTTTTTGGGGTCGGAGATTATGATTATTTTGTCAACATTGAAGGATTCAAGATGGCGGCTCCAAAATGCAGACGAGTTTTGTGATTATGGTCCGATTCTATTCAAAATTGGTATGTGGGGGTTTTTGGGGTCGGAGATTATGATTTTGTCAAAATTGAAAGATTCAAGATGGCGGCTCCAAAATGGCGGACGAGTTTTGTGATTATGGTCCAATTCTATTCAAAATTGGTATGTGGGGGTTTTTGTTGTCGGAGATTATGATTATTTTGGCAAAATTGAAGGATTCAAGATGGCGGCTCCAAAATGGCGGACGAGTTTTGTGATTATGGTCCAATTCTATTCAAAATTGGTATGTGGGGTCGGATATGATTATTTTGTCAAAATTGAAGGATTCAAGATGGCGGCTCCAAAATGGCGGACGAGTTTTGTGATTAGGGCCCAATTCTATTCAAAATTGGTATGTGGGGGTTTTTGGGGTCGGAGATTATAATTATTTTGTCAAAATTGAAGGATTCAAGATGGCGGCTCCAAAATGGCGGACGAGTTTTGTGATTATGGTCCGATTCTATTCAAAACTGGAGAATAATAGTTAAAAAAATTAAATAATAATAATAGTTTGAAAAACTAAAAAACACGCTTTAATAGAAAACTAAACTAAAAAGTAGAAAATAATTTTAAATGAGTTTGAAATAAGAATACAGTGATTAACAACAAATTTATTTCATCGTAAAAAAGCGTGGGGTGCTTGATGTCAATTGTTGTTAATATTTCATGGACAGATATTGGTAAAAGTAGAATCATTATGAAAATATCTTAAAAAGCACCCCACGCTTTTTTACGATGAAATAAATTTGTTGTTAATCACTGTATTCTTATTTCAAACTCATTTGAAATTATTTTCTATTTTTTAGTTTAGTTTTCTATTAAAGCGTGTTCTTTAGTTTTTAAATTATTATTTATTTAGATAGCCAGTTTTTGATTTTTTATTTGATGTAATTCACTGTTAGATGCAGTTCCCCCTATGTTGACTGTGAATCAGTGAGTAATACAGCAGTTTGCAGTGTTTTAAAGACATGAATTCATATAATCTACCTAGAGCAGCAATCCCTGAAAAAAAAATCTGCAAAAGTTATTGATTTGTTGTACCCGTAATAACTTATTTTCAAAAAGTTCACGAAAAAAAAATATAAAAAAAACTTACTTCCTATTTATATATTTTCTTTTTACATTTAAAATACATACACTCAATAACAAACATTATTTATAAAATTTTTACCCTTATCAATTAATCATAATGTACAACTTGGAACACATAGACAAATATCACCTGGATAACACTCAAGAGGCTATCCATTAAACAAAATACAAAGAGCAATTCAAAATGATTATAAAGGTATTTTGATCTATTGAGTTCCTAAATAACAAACATTCTAAACAATTACAGACTAAGTATGCTTAGGGTAGCACAGTTCCTTTGCACATTCACATAATGGTTCCAGATAATATAAAATTAGCTCAAGTTGCGGCTTGAGGAACAGTCAATGATTTCAGTGAGACATCGTCCAAACTCTTCAATTATCAATCGCTTAGTCATCTCTTCATCATGCATATTTTCCTCGGCATTATCTGATATTGTTAACAAGCACTGACAAGTCGCTTCGATAACATCATCAGTGATGAAATTAATGGTTTGTTTCCTGAAAATAAACAAACATTAGAGCACAAAAGAAATTCACATCCAGTATCAGTATTGTGGAGATGTTCAATAATAACTGTTTTCATTTCGGATTGTGAGAAATACTAAAATATTATCTATGGTGAAAATGAGGCTGATAAAGACTTCGGCGTTCAGAGGAAAGCCTGGTTGTATCTATATAGGGTAAATCGTCATATTACAGCTGACAAGATATCTAAATACCTGAAGGAACAAGAAGCTTTCAAAAATTCCAACATTATAGTAAATGAACTGCCTACAAGCGAAAATAAAAACAAATGTTTCATGTGTGGGGTAGACTTTGAGCTCAAGGATGAAATCTATAAATCTTCCACTTGGCCAAAGTATGTTGCATACAAGAGGTTTGATTTCAGGAAATACCACAGATATGATCAGCAACCTGAGGATTTTTAGGAAACCTGCTACCTACAGCCCATCTAAATAACACAGTACATCAAAATGGTCAAATAAAAGATACAGAACTATTGGCTATAATGCATCTCAACATTCAAGGCATGGCTCCAAGAAAAATAAACCAACTGGAAGTTCTACTAGACCAACAATCACCAGACATTCTATGCTTCTCGGAACACTGGCTTACCTCAGCGAAAATAGAAAAACTAAAATTATCCAAATACAGAGTGATAAATAGTTATTGTAGAACACTGTATGAACATGGTGGTGTGTGTATTCTTTCAAAAGAAAATCATCATCTCAAACCTTTCACTTTCAACAAAAGTATAGAGAAAAGTTTTGAAGCAACAATAGCTGTTCTAGAAATCCCAAATAAAAAAAACAAACTGTATATTATCACAGTGTACAGAACACCAAATAGTGACATCGATATATTTTTTGAAGAAATTTATGATCTGATGTGCAAAATATTCACGACATCACAATTTTACATCCTATGTGGTGATATTAATATAGACTCTTTAACGGACAACTCTGAATCGAGAAAAATTAAGAACATATTCTATGAATTTGACATGAAAAATATTATAACTGAGCCTACACGTATTAATAGAAGTATAGATGCAGTTTACACAAACCTCCACCCTATCGATTGTCATGTTGAATTTACACATCTTTCAGATCATAAATTTCAAATTTGTACATTTGCATTACCAACAACACATAATTATGGTGTAGAAACTATCTATAAACGTAACTACACAGATGATAACTTGATAACTTTCAGAGAACTGTTGATGAATGAAAAATGGGAGGATGTGTATACAGCAGGTGATGTGAATGAAGGATATAATGCTTTTCATACAACCCTTCTGTACCACTACAACAATGCTTTTCCACTGAAGAACATAAAAACAAATAAAAGTAATAGGGATAAACCGTGGATAAATAAAGAAATCAAGGAATTACATCAAATGGTATGTGATATGTGTAAAATAGCAAGTATTCAGCAAACGAGATAATAAAAAACAAATATAAACAACTCAAATATATTTATGAAGAATTGGTAAAAAAAACTAAAGCAGAATATAACAACAAAAGAATATTGAATGCAAATAATATAAGCAAGGAGAGCTGGAAAATTATTAACGAAACAAGAAATAATGTAAACACTAATAACAAAATTGAGCTCACTATCAATAATAATAATATCACAGACAAATAAAGTATTGGAACCACTTCAATGAAATTCATTTTTCATGGGAATTGAAAAACAGATCCAATAACAAATAATCTGAAGTTATCCCCTTCTCAAATACTACACTATTCTTGTACCCAACAACTTATATAGAAGTACAGGATATCATTACGAAAACAACAAAACCCCATCACCCGAATAGATGAAATCCATGGTAAGGCCCTAAGAATTGTCCGTGACGTAATATGCTATCCACTATCTCACATAATAGATAAATCATTTGTTGATGGAACATACCCGGAAGCACTGAAAATATCAAAATCTATACCTATATATAAGAAAAAGGGAACCAAAATGAAGTGGCCAACTATCGAAATGTATGTTTACAATCACAGGTTGCGAAAATTATCGATTTCGGCTACTATCTGAGACTGGTAAATTTTGTTGAATATCATAAACTTATTCCGAGCTGCCAACATGGCTTCAGACAAAAAAGATCGACTTCAACTGCAATAAACGAACTCTGCAAAGACATATATATGCACCTCAATAATAAACAATTTCCTGTTGTTCTGTTTTTCGACCTAAGAAGAGCATTCGACACAGTGAACCATAATCTATTGCTGGAAAAACTGTACCGAATTGGAATCAGAGGAGTTGCAAATGATTGGGTGGCATCATACCTAAAAAACAGATCTCAGATAGTGGTTATTGACTCGGTGAAATCGAAACCTGCTTCTGTTTCAATGGGGGTTCCCCAAGGTTCAACTTTGGCTCCACTTTTTTTTATAATATTTATGAGTGACATAGAACTCTCCAGTATGGTCCAGCAAAAAATGATCATCTATGCAGATGACACTAGTAAAATATTGGCTCAGAATAAGCTCCCGCTATCTATAAAAGCAGCATATTCAGCTGCAGATGAATTCGCCAGATGGTGTGAAAATAATGGGTTAGTTATTAACATCAGTAAAACAGTCTTCATGGTTTTCCAACAAAAAAACATTTCTTATGACTACTGTCCCCTAATAAAAGTTAATCACAAATCCATAGAGCAAGTGAATCTGTTCAAGTATCTAGGCCTAACTATAGATCAGAAATTAACATGGGAGGTACACATAGAAAACCTTGTCTCAAAAATGAGCTGTCTGTGTTTTGTAATAAAGCAATTACGTGGAACAGTTTCACTACATGTTCTTAAGCTGACCTACTATGGACTTGTACAATCCATTCTATCTTATGGACTACCTTTCTGGGGAAACTCAGCCCATACAATAAAAGTTTTTAAACAACAAAAAAAAGTAATAAGATGTCTAGCTGGACTACATTATAAAGAATCATGTAAGAGTACATTCATTGAGTTAGCCATAATGACCTTACCCAGCCTGTACATCTACATAATCACCATGAATATTTAAAAAAATTAAACACACTATACCAAAAATAATTTGATTCACAACTACTATACCAGAAGAGGTAATGAACTACGGTTACCCTATTCCCGTCTGGCTCTGGGACAAGACTCTGCGAGTTATAAAGGTATCATCTGTTACAACCATGCACTCAAACTATTTGGATACACCTGTAGCTTGAGAAGCTTCAAATCAGCTCTATATAATCATCTCACACAAAATGCTTTTTACTCTGTTGAGGAATTTCTACTATCCCAATAATTTCTTAATATACCCATTTCCTGGAGTATTTTATCTGATCAATTTTATATTTTTTATCTATATTTGGTATTATCAATAATCAAATTTTAAATATATTTTAAATTGTTTGTGTGTTCTGACTAGTCTGATAAAATTTTATAAATGTATGTACTACAGTTGTAGAATTTTCAATGATGAATAAATTTCTTTCTTCTTTCTATACTAGTATTATAAAGAGGTAATTTTTTTTTGTGTGTATATAGGGGGTAACCTCTGGAACTACTGAACCAATTTCAGATTTTGTTTCACTACTAAAAAGCTAAACTATCCCTAAGTAATATAATTCATTTTGATAAAAATAAGTTTTTAGTTCGAAATCTCAATATTTGTAAGTTAAGTCTGATGAAAAAGCGCTGCATGGCTGCATTATCGGCGTGCGCTAACCAAATGGTTGGATATTCGCGAAAATACCGGCAACGATGCTAGATTTCCAGCTTTCCTTTCAAATAAAGATACACTAATTTCAGGGTTTTTGAAAATTCAACCCAATGGGGGGTAAAATGGGTGTTGAAAGTTTGTGTAAGAGTAGTGTAACGTGTACGTATATAGTTGAATATGGTGTCGCACCAATAATCTTGAATTCGTATATAAATGAATGATTTAATGTGTCCTTTTGCATAAATGTGACAATGCATTCTATTAACTCAAAAATGTGTCAACAACAACTGTCTTTTCTGTTACCCAAGTCAACAGATAAGAAACGGACTCTTGATAAGGGACGGACTCGGATATTTTACATGCCCCCGGCCTTGGTGGACTCAGCCGACAACTGGAAGCGGACCTAACCTATTCACTGCAAGCGAACTGATGCCATCTGCTGTCTTGATAGAGGCGACTCGAGCTACTCCATCACTGCCATGGGTAAAGTCTAAAATGCGTCCTAACCGCCATCTGGTTGGTGGAAGGTTGTCATCGCGTATGAGAACTAATTGACCCTTTTCCAAATTGCCATCATTACTTTTTCAGCGTCGTCTCTGTTGTAGTTCGCTTATATAATCGCGACTCCATCTATACCAAAAATGGTCATACAACTTTTGAAGTTTCTGATATTGTGACAATCGATTTTCTTTGATGTGATCAACGGATGGTTCTATCAATGACATCAGGCCTTCCGATCAAAAAATGAGAGGGGGATTGAGCACTGACTCGATTCGGATAAATAAAGTTTGAAAATAAAAAAAGAACAAAACTTTAATGCCCAAAACTCGTCGTAAGTGGTGTTTTAAGCTTTTTACCCCTGCTTCTCATATACCACCGAAATGGGGTGAATTTGCGGGTATGAAATGCCATTTTATATCCATATTGGCAACGTATCCAGAAATGTTAGACTCATTATCCTTAAAAAACTTACTGAGTTCAATGAAATCTTTGTTTGCCTTAACAAAATTTGTACCATTATCTGAGAACACCTGATGGTTTTCCGCGTCAACCAATGAATCGATGAAAAGCTTGTAAAAAAGCATCACTTGTCAGGGATTGCACCAACTCGAGATGTATTGCTCGAGTACTAAAACACACGAATAAAGAAACCCAACATTTAATGAACTTACAACCTTTACCTGGTTTGTCCTTCATCATAAAAGGACCAGCTTAATCTACACCTACTACTGTAAAAGGGAGAACTGGATGAACACGCACACGAGGTAAGTCGCCCATTATAGGTTGCACTTTTTTCTTGGCATTAAATCTGGAACATCTTACGCAATTCTTTACAATCTTTTTCACAAAGTTTCGACCAAATGTTACCCAAAATTTGTCTCGACTTGAAGACAAAAGTAACTGTGGACCTGCATGTAACAGTTTCCTATGATCGTTTTCAAAAATGAGATTACTCAACATATGTTTAGGAGATAACAAAATGGGATATTTTTTATCATAAGGAAAATCAGAATTGGTTAATCTACCTCCCACGCGCATAATACCTTGGGAATCGAGAAACGGACGCAAATTCAAAATTTTACTACTAGACTGTAAATCACGACCCGCTTTTAAGGTTGAATAATCCTCACAATATGATTCTTGTTGAGCAATTCTGATTAAAAGAATAAAACTCGAATTCAACTCATCAACTGTTAAATATGGAAGCAAAATTCTTGACTTTGAATTTGTCTTACAATTTTCCTTGAATCTTAGCATGTATGCAAGAACTCTTTTCATTTTGTTGAAATTAGAAAATTTATCAAATGGAAAAACATTCTAGTAACCGAAACCAAACATTTGCGTTTTTCGGGCAAATTGGGTATTGCAAATGATGTATTAGGCCAATCTTTAGCGTCACCTAATAACCATCTCGGTCCGTGAAACCACAGTTCGGATTTAATCAATAATCTTGGGATTAGACCACGTGACACAATGTCGGATGGATTTTCTGCAGTAGGCACATGTCTCTATTCGAAGTTCTGAGATATTTTTTGTATTTCAGCTACGCGATGCGATACAAAAGGTTTTAATAAATTAGGTGTTGTTTTTAACCACCCTAATACAATGGTCGAGTCTGACCAACAATGAACGTCATTAAATTCGATATTAGAGGACTGTATCTTATGAATAAGTCATGATGAAATTAAAGCAGCGTTTAACTCGACTTTTGGCATAGTCAATGACTTTATCGGCGCGACTTTTGATTTGGCGCATAAAAGGTTTGACTCTAAATTACCTGCTTTATGTTTTGAAACAACGTAAACGCAAGCACCGTAGCTTGTTTCAGATGCATCCGCGAATTCGTGTAAAGATATGAATACAGGATCAATGCATATAACTTTACGAGTAATTTTCAGTTGGTTCAGATAATACAAATCTGAAGAGAATTCTGTCCAAGAATTTGCAATATGTTCCGGTAAAATATCGTCCCACGAGAGCTTTTCCGACCACAGTTCATGTAGAAAAAAAAAAAAAAATACATTTATTGTCTAAACAGGATAAATCCCAATTACAAGACAGATTAATATTACAAGTTGAGGAAAGCAAATACAGGATAATTAGTATGAATATAAATACAAGATAGTTCGGAAGTTACAGTTGGAGAATACATATTCAGATAAATACAGTTAATACAGAGGGATGCAAATGTAGTATTAAGAACAGGTTGATTGTTTTAAATACAGTTTTTGTTTAACTTTGTTTTTGAAAGAATCTATAGGTTCATTAAGAATATCGATTCCAGAACAGATTTCATTAGCAATTTTACTTATTGCATACATCGGTGATTTTAAAAGTATGTTGGTATTAGGTTTAGGTAGGTGAAAGGAAGTTTTATATCTACAATTGGTACGAGGGACTTGAAAGTTGATTTGTGCCAATAAATCAGGGCAGTCTGTTAGATTATTTATTAATTTATAGAGGAATAAGCAAGCACAGTATGATCTACGATTTTCTAGTGATAAACATGAAAATCTATTGAGTAGTAAATTGTTGTCGTAACCTTGAGGGGGGTAGGTCCCATCCAGCTTCAAGGACACATATTTCATGAAGAATCTTTGAACTGATTCAAGTTGATCAATATGACATTTGTATAAGGGGGACCATATCAGGGAGCAGTATTCCAATCTAGATTTCACGAATGCATTATAAAGGGCCATGAAGCAGTCCTTGTTTTGAATGTTTTTGCACGTACGGAAGATTAGTCCGGTCATTCTCTTAGCGGCAGAAGATGTTTTGTTGTAATGATTGGAAAAGTTAAGTTTGGGGTCGAATTCGACACCAAGGTCCTTTATTTGTTGTGATATTGTTGATAGAGTAAGAAAACTCAATTGGCGACTTTTTTAAGGAGTATGTATTGGATTTGCATTTTTTTATATTGAGAGGGAGTTTATTTTCGATACACCAAAGGTGGAGGTTTTGGACATCATTTTGTAATATATGGCAATCATCAATTGATTCAATTCTTCTGAACAATTTTAAGTCATCTGCGAATAGCAGCAAATTGCTTGAGATGTTGTTCCCAATATCATTGATAAAGATAGAAAATAATAGGGGGGCTAGGTTGCTACCTTGTGGGGCTCCGCTTGAAGCTATGAAATGGTGGGATTCGTGACCTCTAAATTCTACAAATAGTATACGATTTTGTAAGTAAGATTGAAATAAATTAATTAGATTCGTGTTGAAACCATACAGGTTGAGTTTGCTCAAGATTATTTAATGATCTAGCTTGTCAAATGCCTTTGAGAAATCAGTGTAGATGGTATCCATTTGAGAGTGATTATCGAGGGCGTTACTCACTGATTGGGTGAAACACAAGGTTCGTGACGGTAGATCGTTTGCTCATGAAACCGTGTTGCTCGAGAGTAATTATGTTCTTCAAGTGGGGTATATAATGTGGTGAAGACACATCTCAAAGCCCTTTGCAAAATTGGAGAGCAGCGTGATTGGTCGGTAATTTTCAACTATATTAATTTGACCATATTTGGAATTTGAAAATTGGGCAGTATATTGAGTTTGGCTAAGATTTTCCATCTTTCACAGAAAATCCTTAGGTTGAATCAAGTGGATTGTGTTTTAGTCTAAACATTAGCACCTTTTCAAGAAACTTGGATTAAATATGTTGGATGTTGGTCTTCAGTTTCTTCAAACAGTTTAGCACCTCTATTTCAGAGAAGTAGTTGATAGATATAGTTGGATAATTGGTCTGATTGGTACATTGGCTACAGGGTCTGGGATAGAGGAAGACAATTTCAAAATACACTCGGCAAAAGCATTTACTATGTTAGATGGATCGTTCAATTCCCTATCGTTAAAATAGACAATACCAGGAATTCTAGTGGTTCCTTCTTATTTTGAAAGTATGACCAGAATTTGATGGGTCAGCCTTGATTGAGTTCTCTGCTGCTGATCTGTACTGATCATATGCAATTGATATTTTAGATTTAACAGATTTTCGAAGATTTTTGAATTGCTGTTTGTCATATTCGGAGTGGTTTTTCTTAATTTTTTTAAATAGCTTGTGTTTTTGTTTTATTTCGTTTATGATTTCTTTGTTAAACCAGGGAGGGTATTTATTTGTGAAATTGGATCGCGTGGGGACCCATAGGTCAAGTATTGAGTAAATAATTGAGTAAAAGGCTTCCAACGCTAAGATTACATCTGTGTACTGGTCTAAACAGGACCAGTTGGCGTTGATGATGGCGGAGTATAATTCGGGAAAGTTCGCTTTACGAAAGTTGTAATTTATTCTATTATTGTTGAATGATATTGCTGCATTGGTTTTGGGAAACGTTATCGAGACTTGTAGAGCTGGATGGTATCCATCTTCTGGGACAAAGGGTAGGTTGTCATGGCACACGGGGCAGTCTAAGTTGGAAAAAATCAGATCTAGCAGACGCCCTGATTGGTTTTGAATTGTATTGAACTGGTTTAGGTCATAGAAGCTGCTGAATTGCTTTATAGTTGATAAATTGACATTGAAAATATTTGCATCAGGGGTAGAAAAGTAGGGTTGATTGAAATCACCTAAAATCAGTATGTTGCTGCCATATAGGTAGTGGAGGGATTCGAGAGTAGTAAAGAGGTTTTGGAGGTGTAGGATGTTAACATTGGGAGGAATATGAATAACAAATATAAAAAATGATGTATGTTTGAATAGTACCTTACTGCCTACGATGTCGATAGTGTTAAAGTTTTCGCGAAATTCAGACAGGTCTATTTCTGATGCTTCACAGTCAGATCTGATACCTATCAGAGCACCTCCACCACGTGAGACTGCATTAGCCACACGATTTCTATCACTTCGAAACAGCACATAGTTATTTGGTATTAGTTCAGAGCTGGAGATATTATCTTGCACCCAGGTTTCAGTAATAGCAATGATGTGATACTCGGATGCTGATGCAGATTTGAGGAAATCGTGGGTTTTAGTGTTGAGGCCTATGACGTTTTGATAATAGGCTTGAATGCTGGAAAAATCCTTTTTAGACGGCCCTAGAGGTTTTTTACAATTTTTGGTTCACCATTTACATACTTAATTTTCAGATCTCTTTCGCCTTTAGCTATGCGGTCGTTCAGGGTTATCTTGATTTCACGGTATTGCTGGGCTTGAAGAGGAGTTTTGTCAGAGGTGATGGTAATATTTTTGAATCTTTCGATTCCTTTGATATTCTTTGCCTTGTAGATGATTGACATAGCCAATTCCGTAGATTGAAATATCACTTTGACTGGTCTGGGTTTGGCGTTGTTGCTATCGAAGCGTCCTACTCTGAATATTTTCGTACTGTTTGGTTGAACGGATTTGATGACTTCAACGCAGAGTTCCTTGTCTTTTTCACTGTCTGCTCGATTTTCTGGGAGCCCAAACAACATAACGTTTTTTTTTGCGGGATTCACGTTCCGAAATTTTCATAATCATCTCGTTCATTTGTGAGGCATGGTTTTCTGAGTGAGAGGCCGTGGAGGGGGTTGTATTGGGCCTTTTCAGTATGTCGATTTCGGATTTCAGTTCGGCTATAGCTTTGATGATTTGGGGTATTTGCCTGAGTCCACTATTACAGTCATTACAAAGAAATAGCAGAACTCTTTTTTTTAGTTGCATACATTTGATCTCCGATGCAGTCAAATTCGAACAGGATGGATGACTATGAATAGGCCGTTTGCAAGAGTCACACTCGAAGTATGAGTCATCTTCAATTTCATCCTCGCATTTGGTGCAGATCTTAGACATCGTCCTTTATGCAGAAGAGAGATTGGTTTAATTTAATCTTGGTTGTGGTGGATTTGAAGAGGTTTGCCTATTTTTCCTGGAGTACAGTTAATAATTTATTTGAACATCTGCTTGTTATTTTATTCAGCCTTTTTTGTTGCCATCAAAGCCTATCAGGTGTTGAAGTTTTTGTTGGTTTTTTGTTTAAAAACGAGATTTATGTACTTATCTGATGTTAGCGTTTTTTTTATTTTGTTGGCTTCTTGGATGAGATGGTATGAAAAATGCACCGTTTTGCTGTAATTTCCACCTTGATTGAAAACTTCTTCACAATCTGATGCGCTTATTTTGCTGGGGGAGATTTAACTGAGTACTGGAGAAAATTTTGCCTTTTTGCTTGGCTTATAACTACTATTATTTATGAAATTGTTGAGGAGCAGAATAATACGTATCTCACAGTGACAACACGAAATTCACAATAATTAATAATAATTTTTTTGCAATGATAATGCTAAGCCCCAATGGATCGAAAATAATTGCTATTCTAGAGAGAATCGTTCTCTTGGTTATTCTAGATGGGATAATATCTTGTTGTCGTAAACGGAAGGTAAGAAGGTCTGAGTCGCATTCCCATGAAAGACCTAGAATCTTATTGCTATGGTCTTTGGTCAATGTAAATTCAAGTAAATTAGATGCACACTGCGCATAATTATCAAAAATATTTTTGTTGTTTGACTTCCATTTTCCGAGTTCAAATCAACGTTTTAATAATATTTGCGAAATAGTAGTGCAGATGTATTTAGCTTGTTCCTCGGATTCTACGCTTGTTAATAAGTCATCAACGTACATATCATTTCGAATTATTTTAGCGATTAGGGGGTGTTCGGTTTCGCATTCGTTAGCTATCTCGTGCAGACAACGTATCGCTAAAAATGATTCCGCAGAAGTACCATAAGTTACGGTATTCAATTGATATGTTTTAATAGAATCGTTCGGATTTGTTCACCATACTATTTTTTGCAAACTACGTTGTTTTGGATTAATCAAAATTTGACGGTACATCATTTTGATGTCACTTGATATCACAATGGGGCGAATCCGAAAACGTAAAATAATTGATAAAATATCTTGCTGTATGACAGGACCACACATCTGTAGATCGTTCAAAGAAACACCTTTTGAAGAAGACGCTGAAGCATTGAAAACAACGCGCAACTTGGTGGTACTGCTTGATTCCTTTAGCACTCCATGATGAGGCATATAATATTCGAATTCATCTTTCGCGCAGTCGGTGACAACGTCCTTATTCTTTCGTTATTCATAAGGCGTCTTTCTAAAGAAATTAACCGTTTAACCGCATTCTCTCGTAATTCACCTAATAATGTAGGATATTTTTTAAATGGTATTGAGACGATGTAACGACCAGTCTCGTTCTTGCTTAAATTCTGAACGAAGTTATTTTCACATTCCTGTTCTTCAAGCGACCACGATTTTTCGTGTTCAATTTCCTCGACCTCTCAAAATTTGCTCAATTGTTCCTGAATGGATATGTTTGAGCTTAATTTACAATGCAATTTATTTGAATTTGAATTAGATTTAGTTCTTGGCACACTCATTGCACCAGCAACTATAGGGGATGAAAACCCAATGCTCATTTGACCTACGCTCAAAAGCTGCCAGAACGCATCTGGTCCGATTAAGATATATATAGGCTTAGGCATGAAGAACTCCGGGTCAGCCAACTTTATGTCAAATGGTATATTCAAATTCTGTATATCGATTGGGGAGTCAGGTAAATTGGAGGTTATATTATCTAACACGAAACAGGACAAATTGAATGAATATTCACTGTTTTTTGACTTTATAATAATATTACACTTATGATTCGCATAGGAAATAATTTCTCTTATTCCAGATATCGATAATTTGCATTTTATTTTCTCTACTTTAAGCTTATCACATAATCTACTCGTAATGAAACTCGATTGTGAACCGCAGTCCAACAAAACTCGGGCTGTTAAACAATTGTTTGAGTTATCTTGAAAATTCTGTCCGCATACGTGAACTTGAGCCGTTGAAAGAATTGAATTTTGTGCTGTAGCCAATGTGCAATTAGTAAAGTCTACATTCGGAATATTCTTGAACGCTGAACTTTGTTCGTCTAAAATGTCACTTTGACTCGCAGCATCTGTCGAGTTAGTTTTCTCGGTTACGTCATGTAATATAGTATTATGTTTATTACCGCATATTTTGCGTCCTGACCGACTGCAATTGTTAGCCGTATGATTTCGTCTTAGGCAATTTACACATAACTGTAATGAATTAACTTTTGAATAATGATCCTTGATCGCAAGTTTGAGAAAATCCGGACAATAAAATAAATTGTGTCGTCCATCACAATTATAGCACACTTTAGCTTTCGAACTATCCCAAATTCATAAGAATTCTGGAAAAAATCTAGAAATTAAAATATCTTATATATATAATATATATATATATATATATATATATATAATATATATACAGTAGTATTATATCACTGGAATTTTTGGAGTTTCACCATCAACATTGGCTCAGAAATAATTATTTGTAAAAAAAGTTCACTCACTTAGGTGCACTAGTAAATAGGCAAATCCTAAAATTGTATTGATATTAATGTTATACAGTTACTCTTATAAGTTATTTTTTAAGTCCTCAATAGGTTGTATAAAATATCTTTTTTTTAATTTTTTTTTTTTTTAAATAAATTTTATAAAAAAAAAAAAAAAAATGTTTTCACCCTTTGAATAATTGGATTTTTTATTCGAATATGTACCGGTTAATCGCGTATCAAGATGACCTTTACCGTTTTAGGAAAATGTATTTCCACTGTCTCCAACAAAGTGGCCTTTTCAGAAATTCTTTGAAAATGTTCAAATCGATTTTAACATGATTGAATTTGTGTTTTTCCCATTCTTGGGCCGATTGTTTATCTAATTTATTCGAGATAATATAAATTAGTAACGTATCCCATGAATCAATTGGTTCACCTAATTGCTTTAAACAACTTAAGTGTTTGAATAAGTTTTCGCATAAAAATCGTATTTTACTAGCAGAAGTAGCAACAATACTTTCCATATTGAATCTTTCGCATAAAGTTTCCCAAGCCGTTTTATAATTTTGCTCAGTAAATTCAATCGATTGAATAATTATGAACTAGCGACAGAAACAAATCTCTGAACTCTAACCAAGTATCATATGATCCATAAAATTGGGGCACCCTTATTTCCGGCAAATTGGTATTGTAATAATCGATCGCATGACAAACATCAGACGTGTTCAAAGACGAATTGTTGGATGTCTGGCATTCCTTTTTGTCAGTTTTTTCTAAGAAAGATTTTGCTGTGGCCATTGTAGAATGAAATATATCTTCAAAAACTTCGCGTTCCGCGATTTGATCAACATCTGAATCTGTATTAACCTCGATATCAGTTTGAATAATGTCAAAATCATTAATGAGAGTTTTGGCTTTTGAAATTCTCTGAGATCATTCGATTGCTCGAACCCTATCACCATATCTGGGTTGAAACGAGCTTATATATTTTTTTCAAATAATGTTAATTTAGCTTTCAATGTGCTTCTTTTCTTAACTAAAGGAGATAATGCGTCTTCGGACATTGTAAATAATCAAAAACTAGACTAAAGCTTACAAACCACTTAGCAATATGCAACGATAATCTCTACGTTTCTTTTTTAATATTACAACTCCACCCACCAGTCTCGAATAAGTGCTCTATTGAGGAAGGATGGAAAAAGGATAAGGAAATGATCTCACGAATGAATGTAGTTTCTGGGATACTGGCAATGTTCTGCGCTGGTCTCAAAAACTCGATCGTTTCTTATCCGGCTCGAAGGACCATGTAACGTGTACGTGTATAGTTGAATATGGTGTCGCACCAATAATCTTGAATTCGTATATAAATGACGATTTAATGTGTCTTTTTGCATAAATGTGACAATGCATTCTATTAACTCAAAAATGTATTAACAACAACTGTCTTTTCTTTACCCAAATAAACAGATAAGGAACGGACTCTTGATAAGGGACAGACTCGGATATTTTACAATATTGCTGACACAGTAAGCTTGCTAAAAGGTCAATTCTACAAAACTTGAGAGATCATCCTCAAAACAAATTAATGACCATAGGATGAGCGTGAACAGTTTTGATGAATTATTAGAGGTAATAGGACCAAAGATAACACATCAGGATAGTAAACACACAGCCATAATGAAATTCGATAATAGTCGCAAGTGCGCGCAGGTCCATACCTGTCCGTGTGATTCATTTTAAACTACAATAATCGTGCCGCCACTAAATTAGAACAGGCTGCATCTTTTTAATCACTGTGATTATTTTGTAGTATATGTGCGCATTTATATTTAATGCCGTGTGATCTATTTTTGCGACTAAATAATGGCACTACTGAAAATTGCATGTGCGCCTCGGCCCTAACTTTGTTTACACGATTAAACGATGATAAAGTTTTGTTTTTGTGGTTGTATATTTTGGGTTCTAGTTCCTTCGTCTTGAAATGTAGTGTGTGTGTGTGTGTATTACATTTTTGTCAAAAATATGCCCCGAAGGCGTTTACAGACCGCTCACATGCAACAAATTATACGATGGATCAACGAAGGGTTAGCGCAACATATAGGTTTTACGCAAAGTATTGTAAATCGTGCGTGAAATCGTGCGTGGAATCGCTATGTGACGAATGGTACAGCATCTTAGGTTCATGATGGAGGGCGGCAACGCAGTACAACTCCGGCTGAGGACCGATACTTGCTGATAACTGCAAGGCGGAACCCATCCTATCCAGCTTGTAGCATTAATAGGTTACTGGGTAACACTACTGGCACAATCATTTCCAACCAAACAGTTGAAAGAAGGCTGCATATGACAGGTTTACATGCAAAAAGATGTGCCCCACATCCACAGTTAACTAGGAAGCATAGGGTGGCGAGACAGCAATGGGCCGAGATATAATGAACATTTGAGGGTCCGGTCCCTGCTTTTGGTAGAGGCTAAGCTGCGTTTGGGGTTGGAATTTGTTTTAACGGCCGCACTAACTTGGTGGTTTTGATCGGTACCATAATGTCACGAATTATTATCGAAAGCTTAGAATTTTACGGTATTAATAGAATGGAATGGCCAGCCCGCTCACCAGACATGAACTGCATAGAACATGTTCGGGCCCAATTTTCGAGGCATTTGAACTTGTTCATATGGATTGAGAAATAAACGAGAATACCAAGCCACCGAGCAGCCCGTACATTGATACTGACACTATGAGGTTGAAGGTTATCAAACTTGGGATAATCCAGTAAAGTTTTGGTAGATAATTCCTAATATTTTTTTTGGCCTATTAAGGACTGATCTAAAATATTTAAAAGAAAAAGCTATTTTTTTTTATGGACTGTCCTGTTAGCGGTAGTGCAGCAAGTTAGTTCATGCTCTGATTATAATATTTGGAATGAATAGTTTATTATTTGTTTATTGGTATACGGGATATCCCCAGTACAGAAAAATATATTACAAATTTAAAAATTGAATTATTAAGGTAGTACCGCTACGAGACAGTTGAATTAGGAAATTATTAAAATTTGGCATACGTATTGTTTAACATGTGAACAACACCTCTATAAAAATTTTACAAGTTTCACCATCCCCAACCCGAGAAATATATAATTGAAGTTGACTCAATTAACACATAACATATGGACCATGCATAGGCAAACAGCACATTTTTAATTCTACCGTTAGTACTAAAATTAAGAAGGTTATGAAAAACGAGGAGGAGCTAGAGCAGGATATCACAGATATTGTGAAAAAAAAATACAAAGTGATTGACCATCTAGTTTGACAGATATAATCAAAACTACTCTCGTTATTCTAAAAAATTTTTTTTGCTGCGCCACATTATTAATTCTACCGTTAGTACTAAAATTAAGAAGATTATGAAAAACGAGGAGGAGTTAGAGCAGGATATCACAGATATTGTGAAAAAAAACAAAGTGATTGACCATCTAGTTTGACAGATATAATCAAAACTACTCTCGTTATTCTGAAATATTTTTTTTGCTGCGCTTCTCGGGGACATCAATTTTTTGAGTCGCCGACTTTCTATAACGAAGAAATTTTCTAGAGTCGATTAGGGGAGCAAGTGCCTTCCTTCAAAAAATTTTTTTTTTCACATCACATCACGAAGAATGTTACGAGCTAGGTAATTAGTCTGTGAAAGTATAATTTGGATCTCAATCGACAGAGTCCACAAAACGGCGCACGCATGTAATTCGGTCGAGAGGCATTCGCCAAAGAGGGGGAAGCCAGCTGTAGTTCCATTTCGAAATGTTTCAAAGATTCAATAGCTTGCCGAGCCTAGCAGAAGCAGTCACGCGTCCGACCACTAGTATCCAGAGTGTGAGCCAAAGACCGAAGCAGTCCACGACCGTCCCGAGCCTTTCCGAAGCATTGAGATCGGAGTTTGGGTAAATATTGTATATCAGGTGAAAAATATCGGATATATTTGTAAGTACCACAGGTATGATTTGCGCATGATCAAACCATAGCAGTCAGAGGCCCATGTTCACTTTAATGCGGCGCCACCACCACGTACGCCGAGTAATAGCCGTGACCGTCAGACCAGTAAACCAGATCCGGTGAGTCATTTAGTTTCCTTTACAACAAGAGCAGTTTAGTAATGTGATACGTGGTTTGGCTAAATTCAAAGCACGGGTGGAGGTCGCATAGAAGGGGTAGACATTTCTCACGTCTCAGCTTCCTGCGCTCCGTCGTGACTTGTTGTTGAGACAGAGATAGGGAACACGGTTGGAGGTCGCATAGAAGGGGTAGACATTTCTCACGTCTCAGCTTCCTGCGCTCCGGCGTGTCGGTTTTTAAGGGGAATAAAATATTAGTAAACACGGGTTGGAGGTCGCATAGAAGGGGTAGACATTTCTCACGTCTCAGCTTCCTGCGCTCCGGCGTGTCGGTTTTTAAGGGGAATTTAAAATAATAGTTAACACGGTTGGAGGTCGCATAGAAGGGGTAGACATTTCTCACGTCTCAGCTTCCTGCGCTCCGGCGTGTCGTAAGTAGGGATAAAAATAATTATTAGTAAACACGGTTGGAGGTTGCATAGAAGGGGTAGACATTTCTCACGTCTCAGCTTCCTGCGTTCCGGCGTGTCGTAAGTAGAAGTTAAAAATAATAGTTAACACGGTTGGAGGTCGCATAGAAGGGGTAGACATTCCTCACATCTCAGCTTCATGCGCTCCGGCGTGCGTCTGTAAAAGGGGATAAAAATAATAGTGAACACGGTTGGAGGTCCCATAGAAGGGGTAGAGATTTCTCACGTCTCAGCTTCCTGCGCTCCGGCGTGTCTTAATCAGGGAAAGACAGAGTGGGAGAATAAAAGCTAACAGCAGCTAGGAAGGATAGGGTAAGCCAGCCCCACGTGGAGCATTACGCACTGCTTTCAAAATTAGTCGCTTTGGCCGTCCGTAAAAGCTTACATCTGATACCCGCTGTTCTGATACCCGCTGTTGCCTTGCACCCGTTTTTGAGCTTGCATACTAATCCGTACGACCCCCCCTTGTTCACAAGAGATTTTGGTTGATGCGTTTGCCCCACATGCGAGAACAAACCCTCCCCGCTTTTCTGTAACTAGTACTAACCATCCTAGTGTATTGGTAGTGATGATTTGAGGCTGACATCAGCCGCCCTGACTGTATTGATATTTTATTAATATACCTGTTTTTAGAGTATTCTTTCATTTACTATCTTGAGTAGAATTTAAACACCTAGTGCGCAGTCGCCACCCAGGTTCGAAACCCAGTTAACACTTAAAGTGCTGACATTATTTTATTATTATTATTATTATTAAAGAATTATTAAAACATTCAAAAATGTACAGAGCATAAACAGTCATGATGTTATTATCCTTAAAAACTGTTCGACAAGAGTCATTATAATGTTTGCAATTGTTTGCAATTATATGGTAACAGACACCCGGAAGCTGACAGTGTTTTTTTTTGAAATTATGAATAATAAGAACATTATTGACATGTAAAAAATATTTATTTTGAAAAAATACAGAAATAAAGTGATATGTCAAACATGGTTTGACACATAGGGAAGGCTTCCCAGGACAGTAAGTTCAGTGGTACACAGTCTCTTTCCTCACTTTGTTCTTAGCACAATAGCTACATCTAGGATATGCATGCTTATTGGTTGTTGCTGTTGATAGTAGTTTGACATTAAATAACCACACTGAGTATATTAAGAAAATATCAAAAAAGCGCTTTTTCTTTTCTAGAATTTCAAATTGTTTGAGCACATATTCTAAAATAACAACTTTCAATTGCATTATCCAACCTCATTTCGATTATTGTGCTTCCTTACTGTTTTTATTCAATCAAAATAAAGTGTCTCAATTACAGAACCTTCCATGTAGTCGCTATACTTCAATTTCGTATATGTTAAATTCACTTCAGTGGTTGTCAGTAAAAAAGAGGCTTTATTTTTCAACAATGGTTTTTATTTTTAGGATTGTTAAAGGTTTTCAACCAACTTATTTGAATGATTTTAACTAGAGATATCCATCATTATAACACTAAGCAAAATAATGACTTCCACATTAATAGAACTAGTTCGAGACGATGCATGAATATCTTATTTTTCAAAGGTTTGAATGAATTCAATAAACTCCCCATACACTTGAAAGAGTCCATTACTGTTATATTTTTTAATAAAAGTCTATTGGCTTTTTTAGAACAAGATTTGTGAAGTATTAGTAGTAGTAGTTTATTTGAAATAGATAAAAATCTAATTTACAAACATTCAAAATAATCATTAAAGATATACATAATTTTCAAAATAATCATTAAAGATATACATAATTTTATAAGGATAATATTATAACTATTGAAGTAATAAAATATAAATAACATTAAAATATAAATAACATTAAAAGTATTACATTACAAATCATCTAAAAATGCCACTAGACTCTTCTTAAAATTAACAACATTATTGGAATTTTTCAGATGTATTGGGAGTTTGTTGAATTCATTTAAGCCTTTAAAAAATAGGTTATTCATGCATCTTCTCGAATTTGTTCTACTAATATGGAAGTTGTTACTGTTTCTGGTGTTATGATGATGAATATCTCTATTTAAAATCACATAATCATTAAAATACGCTGGTTGCAAGCGCTTGACAATCTTAATTTGCTACAAGGAAACACAGACAATCGCTATTCCCATTGTGCATTCTATGAAAGCAAGTTTGACTTTTGAAGATAATAATCTTTTCAATATAAATTTAGATGATAAGAAGAAAAAAAATTGGATTTTATTAGTTTCTGGACATAATGGCAAACATCTCATTAGATACCTCACAAATTTCAAAAAAGAGGATCAATTATTTCTGTCAATTTTAAAACCTGACGCTGATAATGAAAATTATGATGCATTTAAAATTTAAAAAATGTTTTTTATCCTAGGCCCAATGCATGAAAATACATTTACTAGAGACATTAACCAAAGACTTTCAAATACAAATACCTTGGTCATTACTGAACCTTATAGATATAACTTCAAAACCTGCAATGAATTCATATATCAAAAAAATGTATCCCTTATTAAGCACCTTCATGCCAGCAATTACCTAAATACCTTTGCCTTTGAATGCAACAACTACTTGGGCAGAATATGCTATAACAAAAATGGCAGCATAAACAACAAAGGAAAAGCATGCTTAAGTAGAGCTTTACTGGACTTTATCAAATTGTTTGTCTGCATTGCAAAAATTACAGAACAGAGGCATGCGCCTAATTTTAAGATGTAATAGATATACGCCAACTACAACAATGTTGGAAGTTCTGGATTGGCTTTCTGTGAAAGACCGTCTGTTCTATCTTACCATGGCATTCATCTTCAAAATACTGTCTGGTAATGCACCCTCATATTTTGATCAATTTATTGTTTTCCATCACCAAATTCATAATTACCCCACCAGGGGGAATACTAATTTATATGTACCACGTTTGAACTATACACGATCCATGAACTCCTTATTCCATAAAGGACTATTGGACTACAATAACCTCCCGCTTGAGATAAAACAAAGTGAATCTATTATGACATTCAAAAAAGGACTTACTAGTCATTTGAAGATACAACATCCATATTAACATTGATATTATAATATCATATATATATATAGATCTAGTATTTAAATTAATATTGTTATTTTTTCTATTCTCTGAATGCTTGGATAATTCCGAGCATACACATTTTATTGCTATGAAGTTGGACTGTGACTCTGTCCATCCAATTTTAAAAATGTTTTTGTATATTAGGATGCCTATTTGAAATAAAGATTATTATTATTATCAAAAAGTGTAAGGATTCAGTTGTGAAGAATCACGATAACATAGGAGGACGTGAAAGTGTAATAATGGAGTCTGAAGAAAATAGGGACTCTAGTAACCCTCGGCAAGAGCTGCAGATCGCAGAAAAGAGCCCAACCACAAGGGACATCGACAACTTTAGTGAAGACAATCACGAAGCGATCGCCTCGGATAATCATCATTTTTTATATCCCCGATTATCTCAATTGGTATTGGACACTTAACAAAGAAAGAAAACACTCTAAACGAAAACTCAAATATTTCAATCAACATTGCTCATTCTGATAATTATATGAATATTAACAAAAAAATGGAGGATCATGCTATGTCATTAGTGTTATTAAATATACAATCTTTAAGAAACAAAATAGATGACCTTTATATATTCTTAGAAGAGCTTGATTTCCCAAGTCTTATACTACTGAACAAACATTGGTTGAAACATGATGAACCAATTTTCATACCTAATTATACGATTTTATCAAAATATAGCAGAATAATATCTTCTAATGGAGGAACTATGATATTGGCAAATAACTCTGTTGTCTGATCATGAGGCTATACAGTTCACAATGAAACTTGATCCAATTAATAAATGTAAGAAAGTTAGGTACGGAAGAATCTACAGTGCTGCAAACTATAATAGGTTCTACCAAAACTGCCTCCTAACTAACTGGAATCATATTCTGGAAATGAATGATTCATTTTTTGCACATTATAACCATCTTGTAGGAACTTTCGATGAATCGTTTCCTTATCAAAAGATAAACGCAAAATAAGAAAAACAGTGGCTAACTAAAGGCATAAAAATATCCTCACAAAACCTACGCTCATTTAATTATATAAAAAAATTCACCAACATTGAATCATTTCATATCTATGTGAGGAAATATAGAAACATATATAGGCGGCTAATTAAATATGCAAAAATGAACTTTTATTAGAAAAGGATTTCCGATGCAAAAAATAAAGCAAAAGAGGCTTGGTCTATAGTAAACGACCTTACAGGAAAGAATGCACAATCTCGAGTAAACACAATACCTGCAGATATACTGAACAAATATTACTGTTCAATAGCTGCAAAACTAACAAAAAATACTTCAATTCCATATGATCCCCTCATACACCTAGAAAAAATCGTCACTAATGAAAAACTAATCTTACATGCCACAGATATCAGTGAACTAAAGGAGGTGATAAGATCTATAAAAAATAAAAAGTCTTCGGGAATCGACGAAATTTCAATAAAATTTTTTGAAAATCTTCCCATTGAAGCTCTTCATGCTTTGGTTACGGTAATAAATCAATCTTTCGAGGATGGCATATTTCCAACTTTCCTAAAAACATCGGTCGTTATTCCACTTCACAAAGGTGGAGATCCAGAGGATCCCTCGAATTTTCGCCCCATTTCCCTCGTTCCTTCGCTAGCAAAGCTGATTGAGAAACTGGTGAAAAATCGTTTAACTGAATTCTTGTTACGAAATAATATAATTAATAGTAAGCAGTTTGGGTTCCAATCCAAGAAGAGCACACATGATGCCATATTCTCATTCCTATATGAAGTATATAACAACATCAATACTAAAGATGTGACTGCAGCAGTTTTTGTGATTTATCCAAAGCTATTTGACTCGTAAATCATAAAATTCTGCTGCATAAGCTGCATCATTATGGCATCAGTGGAAATACTCATAGATGGTTTAATTCCTATCTCACAGGTAGAAGTCAAATTGTTAAGTCTACAACAACTTCGTTGCCAGCTGACATAAACAGCGGAGTACCACAAGGATCAGTACTAGGCCCTATAAAATTTGGATGATACGATACTATGGACTGATAAAAATAGTTCTGATCTTCACAAAACTATCTGTTCGGATATTATTAAAATCAAAGATTGGTGCGACTCTAACCTCCTGTCTCTCAATATCTCTAAAACTAATATTGTATCATTCCGATGTAGTATTGACAACATACCTTTGACTTCAAATCAAAGTTTCATTGAGAACAGAACTTACGCCAAATTCCTTGGGGTTAGTATAGATAATAAATTAAAATTTAATGATCACATTGCATCTCTTAATAAAAAACTTGCTTCAGGATGCTATGCAGTTAGAATTACCTCAAATGAATTGGGCTTAACTGCAGCAAAAGCGCTTATTACGCACTAATAGAGTCACACTTAAGATATGGAATCCCATTCTGGGGCGTTTGTACTAAAACCCAATTTGAGTCAGTTTTTTTTCTACAAAAAAGAGCACTCAGATACCTGTGCAAAGTCCGACGACGGGACTCTTGCAGGCCTTTATTTGCAACGAACAAGATTTTAACTGTCTATGCTATCTTCATTTTAGAATCAGTTTGTCTATTACACAAACATAGAACAAATTTTCCCTCTGCCACCATTACCTATGCCACCCGACATTTCAATGATCTCAGACTACCTTTACCTACATCATCCCTCATTAAGGACTCGATTGTGTTTAATGGCCTCAAGATGTATAACCATCTACCACATCACTTGAAAGCTTTGGATTACATTCGTTTCAGAAAAACTCTAAAAGACCTCCTCAGTGTTAGACCCTATTATAGTCTGCAAGAGTTTTACAATGACAGTTTTTGAAAATATTTTTGTAGCTTTTTACCTTTATACTCTTTTCTTTTATCATATTTTTATATTTTATAATTTACATGACATTGCCGTTTTATACTTTGTAGTGCATAGTCTTTCTTTTTTATTTTTTGTGTTGTACTGTGCCCTACAATTTTAATTTCTCGAGATACTAACGGACTGTTTCCATAAATAATTTTAATACCACTTCTTTCCTTAACGATAAATTATTTTGTCAATAAGATTACTTTCTTTGGACAATAAAGCATATATTATTATTATTTCACACAATTAACATATCCACCATAAGTTTTAATTAGCAGAAGGTAGTCTGAAATTTTCATTTGTAAATTGGAAATCTTTTATACATGTTTTATTTTTATATGTACTATAAGTTATTTTATATGAGTTTGATGTCTTACTCTATGGAGATATTGTTCTTTTACTGATTGTTATCTGTTAATTGTATATCTAATTAGCTTTGTCGACAAGTGTTATACTTATGACAATAAAGTATATTTGATTGATTGATTGATTAAAAATAAAAACCATTGTTAAAAAGTATTAATCTTTTTTTTACTGGTAACCACTGAAGAGAATTTAGCATATAAGAAATTGAAGTATAGCGACTGCATTTTAGAATCATGCGCATTCCGCGATTTTGGAGTTTTTGCATCTGAGACAGTTTATTTTAATTGAGTAGAAATAGTATAGAAGCACAGTAATCAAAATGTGGTTTAATAATGCAGTTGTAAGTCGTTATTTTAGCATAAGTGCTCAAACAGTTCGAAACTCTAGAAAAGAAAAAGAACTTTTTTGATATTTTTTTGATAATATACTCAGCATGTTTGTTTAGTGTTAGGGAACTGTCAATAATAAATCCGAGATATTTGATTTCGGATACATTTTCGATACTTTCACCACTGATATTGATTGTATTCAAATTAGTTAGATTTTTCAACTTATATTCTGATGCTATGATCATTGCTTTTGTTTTATCGGCATTAAGTTTTAGTTTATTAACTTTTAGATATTTTTCAATATTACTGAGAGAGTTGTTTATATTTGAAATTGCATTATCAAGATTATCATCAGAGTCAAACACCAAAGTATCATCTGCAAAGAGATTTAAAGAATGCGAACCTGGTGTGTAGTGAATGTCATTTAAATATATGATGAATAGAAGTGGTCCCAAAACGCTTCCTTGAGGAACTCTTATTTCATTTAAAATTTTGTCAGATAGAATGTTCTTTATCTGGGTCTGTTGGAAACGATGGCTCAGGTAACTTTTAAACCAATTTAACACATTGCCAGATATACCGTAATATCTTAATTTTTTCAAAAGGATGTTTTGATCTATCGTTTCAAAAGCTCTGCGTAAATCCAGAAAAATAGCTACAGTATATTTACTAAGATCTAATGTCCTTTTCCATGTTGATATGGTGTACTGAAGAGATGTTTCACACGAATAATTTTTCCGAAAGCCAGATTGAGCACCAATAAAGAGATCATTGCTATTAAAATAATTTTCAATCTGTTCTTAGACTGCTATTTCAAGAACTTTTTCAAGTGATGGCAAAGTGTTTATTGGTCTAAACTCACAGGAATCTATGGAATTGTTAACTTTAGGGATAGGAATAATGGTGCTAATTTTGAAGTGATCTGGGAATATCCCTTTTTCGAGAGATGTATTAATAAAATTTAATAATACATGTCCAAAGCAATCAAAAGTTTCTTTTAAAAGTTTACTGTTAAGGATTTCCTGTTTGTTTATTTTGTTGTCTAATGAAAATATGATCCTATGGAGATGGCCCATACTTACTAGTGTGAATTTACTAAGTGACTGATTAATAGGGGGATAGTTATGGCCCGACCACAATTCTTCATCGTCAATACTGTTTGCAATTTGTTGAACACTGGTAACAAAATAATTGTTAAAATTTTGGGTAATCTTACTGTTTAATATTTTAATATTACTGTTTAATATTTTAATATTTTATTACTATTATTATTTATTTTAGAATTATTAGATTATCTGTATTTTTAATGATTATGTGACTGTTTGTTTGTAAATTAGATTTATCTATTTCAATAAATTACTACTACTTGAAGGGTTTTTTTTTGGAATATGACTCGAATCAACGGGTTGCTGTTGATTTTTTTCAGTATGTTTTTCTGGAAGTAGGTTTTCCAAGATTTCAATTCTGAAATCATACAACGAAATCCTTGATTTTTCGAACTTTCTCTACAAAAACGTTTATTTCACACTTATATTACACGCTGACGTCCGCGCAACAGCTCTGCTCGCAGGCTAACAACGTACTGAAGTATAGAACGTGACTATACAGCCGGCGTCGAAAGACGTCATGCGCACCCCACTTAAGTATCGAATGACGTCGAAAGACGCCGTCAGCACTTAAAGTGTTAAAGGCAATTAAAGCCTGCCTTGCTGGCCCCGTTACATTGTCACGACTACACTGACCCCTGGAGTATTTTTCTTCACTGAGACTGCCCGGAGCAAAAGTGGCCTTTTCCACTATAAACCAAAAGGTGGGGCCCGAGGTAAAACCGAGAACAGTGAAAGGCGCCAAAGTTTGATAGT
The DNA here is from genome assembly GCA_018342105.1 of Gonioctena quinquepunctata. Lineage (NCBI taxonomy): Eukaryota > Metazoa > Arthropoda > Insecta > Coleoptera > Chrysomelidae > Gonioctena > Gonioctena quinquepunctata. The sequence continues at coordinate 403,393 of JAFIRS010000216.1, forward strand.
AGGGGGAGAGACCCCTTTACAACATATTCACCTTGAACATAACCGATTTTAAAAGCAACGTGTTTGAGAAATTTATTTTGAACAGCCTCAATGCTAGATTTATTTATAATACGGAGACCAAACTGGTGAAGCATATTCCAATGTTGATCTTACATATGCCAAGTAAACAGTTTTTGTGATACAAACAGAAAGGTTGGTGCAATTTCTGAGAACAAAACCCAGGAACTTGAGAGTTTTGTTTATAGTTAGTTCCCTGTATGTGGGTGTATACATTCAATGTACTACTAATTTTAAAGACAACTCTACTCACCTCGTTGCGGAGCTACGTCTAGGACGAATTTGAGTATACTCCTTATCAGATATAATATCACCATCTGTCATGATTGGAGTGTTAGTAGATTTTTCAGTTGTCATGTGACGGATATTTTTTTTATCAATGGAATCCTCAATGTTCCTACATCCTATACATTTGCAGTTATTTGAACACGCTATTTTGGCCTGAAAAAAAAACAGTACTAAAAGTTTTTTATTTAGTTTATGATGATATAAGATCTAAATAAACTTATGAAAGAATTTTTCATAGCTCTGCTCATATGGCTTCATTCATATTTTATACATAATAAGAAATTACAAGTAGATGCTCAATCAGAAGTATACAAGTTTTTAGAGTTATTTTCAATTGGGTAGATTTCATAGAAATAACTATTGCTGATGTTTCCACTTCAACACTTTCACGAAAAATTTCAGTAAATCTTTCCCGATCATGGTCCACAGAATCCAAAAATACCTTCATTTGAAAAGTTTCAAAATAGCAACCATTGAAACATTGAAAAAAATTATCAAATTTCTATTTTTATACTAATAAAAACCATGAACTACATTTCATTTGGAGATTTTTTATCTATGATGTATATAAATATAGAATATGACTGTTTAATACTGTCAATCTTTTTCAAATAATGCATAATTTTGATCAGGTTCGGTCGTTTGTCTCAGTTGACAAGAGTTTATCTCTCTTCTTTCCACAATCTCAGAAAAGCAGCTGTCAAACGAACAAATCTTGCCAGGTTGATTAATAATTAGAACAAGGTCAACACATCATTAATTTTTTGTTGATAAAAAATTATGTGAGTGAAGGACGGTTGGCACTGGAGAAATTGTTTGCCACATATATTGCAATAAAATGTGGAATCTACCTTTCCAACTGGCTGTGCCATCTGGTATTTTCCAAGTTGAAGTTGCAAAAGTTGTTTCGAGGAATACCGGGTGACACAGGATATCGGGCCACCCCTGTAACTTCTGCATTCGTGAACGGATTTTTCTGGAATTTGGTACAGTTATATAAGCAACCATTTCGGATTTGATCACATCACAATCCAATATGGCGGACTTCCGGTTTTTCTGGAAATGCCAGTAACTTTGTTTTTTCAAATGGAACACCCTGTATATTTTTACATATTCAAGTTTAACAGGTCAAAACAAGTACAAACCTTATGTCAAAGGTCATTTTCTTGAAACAATTGAAATTAAAATATTTTTTTTATTTTACCTCGTGGATAAATGAGATTTGGTCGAAGCTATTCACAATGAGTCGCAAATAACAGAAAAACTTAATTTTTTCTGAAAAATTATTTTTTGTGTCACTGGTTAATCAATTCAGTCACATCACATTTTGATCAAAAATTCATTTTTTTCAAATGGAACCCCTATGGGCCACCTACCTGTCTCTCTAGAACATACATTAAGAAAAAAAATGACATATCATTTTTGTATCTCGGTGCAGTAACAAATAGCATAAATTCAAAAATATACAACTAGTTCATGAGTTTTCTGGCAGCTCAAATTGTTTTTCAACTTTGTAAGCTGTGGAAAACAACATTTCTGAATCTTGTCAACTAATTGTTATATTATTATTTATTTAATTTATTTATTTATTCAATCAAGTACTCTACAGAATTCGATACAGATTCCAAATGGTACAACTACTACTACTATGGTACAACTAATCTAAACGATACAACTAAACTAATACATTTAACGACAAACAAACAATAAACAGAAATTTATGTGTATATAAAAAGACAATAGTGAACTTAGGTACATGTATATAAAAAAAATATAAGTAAAGGATACGGTAAGAATAAATTGCTTGAATTGAATAACATTGCAAGTTTTCAGGTAGGAGTGACGGAGAATTTAAGTTGTTTCTTAAATACGTAAAAAGGGATAAAAAATATGTTTATTGATGAATGATGGATATTGTAGTTTTCTTGAAGCCTACAACAGAAAGCGGTGCGACCATAATTAGAATCGATGTGTTTGTACATAGAAAGTGTTGCAGGTTCTGGTGGTTCTAGAGTTGGCATGAAATGATAATTTTTCTAATATCTCTGTACAATTTATGACGCCATTTACAATTTTGAATAAAAAATATGACATGGCATTAATTCGTCTCTGTTCTAAAGTTTCTAGATTCAACAATGAAATTCTTGTTAGAGAGTCGAGACCGTGGAAGGAAAGTCCAAGTTTCCAAACAAGAAAACTTGTGAACCGACCTTGTACTCTCTCTAAACGGTCCTTCTGGCAATTGTAAATTGGTGACCAAATTATACTATTATATTCCAGAATGCTTCGAACAAGTGAAATATACAACGTCTTAATTCGTTCTGATCAGAAATATTTCTAGCTTGCCTCTTTATAAAACCCACCATCCTGAGAGATTTATTACAAATATTGTTGATATGATCGTTGAAATTGAGTTCTTTATCAAATATTATCCCTAAATCACTGATACTAGTTACAGCTTGCAAATCAACCCCATGTATACTATAGTTGAAAATAATGATTGAGTATTTTATAAAAACGCATGATTTTACACTTATCAATATTGATTTTCAAAAATTTTGTTCACAGTAATTGGTGAAATTGATTAAATCATTCTGAATCAAATGACAGTCATCTTCAGATGATACAACTCTATAGAATTTGAGATCATCAGCGTAAAGTAAAATGTTACAATTTTTAAAAGTGCAAATAACATCATTAATGAAGCATAAAAACAGAATGGGACCAATGTGGGATCCCTGAGGAACTCCAGAGGTAACATTTATTGATTTAGAAATAGAATCTCCTATTTTCACTTTCTGATGACGCTTGTCCAGATAAGAAATAATAAACTTAAAAAACTGCCATCCACACCAAGTGCTTTCATTTTAGAAATAAGAAGACTATGATTAACGGAATCGAAAGCCTTGCGAGGTCAGTGTAAATCACATCAACCTGAAAACCTTGTTCTAGTTTATTACATAAAAGTTTTGTATAATTCCTAAATTGGTAGCTGTAGAGCGATTTTGAAAAAGCCATGTTGTTCATTAACAATAATATGCTTAAAATTGGAAAAAGTTCGTCTGTTAATATTGACTCAAAACTTTCGAATACATGAAATTTTAGATATACCTCTGTAATTTTCAATATTGTTCTTACTACCTGACTTAAATATTGGTGATAACAGTGATGATTTCCATATGGTTGGAAATATTCCATCATCGAACGATTTTTGAAAAATAATTTTAAGTGGAGTGGATAATACTCTGCTGCACTGTTTGAGAAGTAACGGAGGAATTCCATCGGGCCAGCACTTTTGTTTTTGTCCAAGTTAATTAACTTATTTTCAATTTCCTCAATGCTGAACGTGTGAGATGTTAGCACTGAAGTAGACTGAGACGTGTCCAATGTTGGAATATTTGTAACATCAACCAATTTGGAGAAACACGACTGAAAATGGTCAGCAAATGCGTTAGCTATTTCTTTTGGAGTTTCTAAAGTTTTCCCTCTATACTCCATTATTTTAGGAAGGCCACTGTCTTTTCTATGGGAATTCACAAATGACCAAAAATATTTAATGTTGTCATGTATCATAAGTTCAGTGTTTGACAGGTACAAAATATAACACATATCAATGTGGTATTTAGTTTCCTTTCGTATATTCGAGTATTCATCATAGTCTCGTTCTAAACCACTTATTTTGAATTTTTGTGAAGTTTGTTTTTCAGTTTAAGCAATTCAATCAGATGATTGCTGTACCATTTAGGATATTTGGCAGTAGATTTGAATTTTGTGGCACGTATTGTTTGAATCCATCAGATAAAACTTCATAAAAAGCTGAAACTGCTTCGTCAATTAGTATTGAGTAATATAAAAATGACCAGTCAATATTAGAAAAGTATTCATTGAGTCCCATATAGTCAGCCTTGTGGAACAAAAATACCTTTTCTTTAGCATAATGGGATGAGAGAATCACGTCCTTATAATCGAATTTAAATTCTACAGCAGGGTGATAGGGATCAGATGAATGATTACTGAGTAGGCATAATTGGGCATGTTCGACACCCACAGACAAATCATCAGAAAAAACTAAGTCCAAAATCTTTCCTGAGCAGTTTGTGACATCATTGAACTGTTGGAAATCCATGACGGCAAATTCGTCCAGGAGAACTTCAATCGTAGCTCATAGGGTAATTAGGTCAGAGTATGTTCATCATAACTCCATGAGATTTGAGGCAGGTTGAAATCCCAGCAATAATGAAGTTCGCGTTTACATTGTTTCTTCTTAAGTCATGAACTTTAGTAGGAGAAACAACTTTTTTTGAGAATAGAGGCAACCTAACACATATAATGACGCCTCCGCCACTCGAACCAGGGCAGATATACACAGCACAGAGCATTATTTTCCTATTTGAGACTTTTAACTCTACCCAGAGATCCTCAAAGATTAAACTTTCCGTAGAAACAACTTTTTTTGCTAATAGGTTGGACCTAACACATATCATGACGCCTCCTCCACGTGTACAATTAGTTTCCTTATAGTTCCGATCTTGTCTGAAGATTGAATATTTAGAATCACTTAATTCTGTATCAGAGATGTTTGTATTTAACCAGGATTCCGTTATTATTATTATGTCATAATCACATACCTGTAGAGCCCTGTTGAAATCATCCAATTTGGTTCTAAGTCCCCTTATATTTTGATAGTAACAGGACAGTGTGTTTGTATTGACAGTATGTGAGAAGGAATGAGTACCAGTTTGTGGTTGAGTACTTCCTACATCATCATTTGAGGGCAATGGTGAATTAATTATGGGTAATTGAGTAGTTATTGATTCACTCATAGAATTATCAGTAGTTAGGATTACTTCATTACAGTTACTGATGCATTGTGCGTTTTGGTGTGTAATTGAGATAGTGGCCGTTGCTTTAGGCAAAGAGTTTGATACGGGGAAGTCTTCATCAATAGCTGTGGAGTCAACTAAAAATCCTCTCCTCTTCGTTCGTATTGATAATATTTTTGGAAGTTGAATCGCTTATAGGCCACAGATCGAGGCCATTGTGTAAGTTATACTTATAAGCACGATAATGGTGTTTTTTTTTAATTCTTCTAGAGTTTTCTCGACTTACATTGCATTGGTATTCCAATTCACGCGTCGAAGTGGTTGGATCAAAATCAACATAAGCAAAACGTTCATTTCTGCCTCCTCACTTACGATCAACTTCTCCATTGTTGGGTTCTTTTCTGTGTGGGTATCGTTCAGCGTATAACTGACAAGCGGCGACAATGTTTTCAAGACATTCTCCGTAAATTAATAACTTACCAACCTGTTCACTTCTTGTGAGACTATAATTTTGATTTTACATTTCTACTAAATTAATTCCCGAAGGTTAACTAATTTTCGAGAGTCGAGATGAAAGATGACAGCGAAACATAATTAGTTGACAAGATTCAGAAATGTTGTTTTCCACAGCTTACTAAGTTGAAAAATTATTCGAACTGCAAGGACACTCATGAACTAGTTGTAGATTTTGGAATGTATACAATTTGTTACTGCACCGAAATACAAAAATGATTTGTAATTTTTTTCCTTAATGAATGTTCTAGAGAGGCAGGTAAGTGGCCCATAGGGGTTTCATTTGAAAAAAAAAAATTTTTGATCAAAATGTGACTGAATTCATTCATCAATAAATGACACATAAAATAATTTTTCAGAAAAAATTTAGTTTTTTTGTTATTTGCGACTCATTGTGAATAACTTTGACAAAGTCTCATTTATCCACGAGGTAAAATAAAAAAACAATTTTAATTTCAATTGTTTTAAAAAAATGACATTTGATATAAGGTTTGGACTTGTTTTGACATGTTGAACTTGAATATGTAAAAATATACAGGGTGTTCCATTTGAAAAAACAAAGTTACTGGCATTTCCAGAAAAACCGGAAGTCCGCCATATTGGATTGTAATGTGATCAAATCCGAAATGGTTGCTTATATAACTGTACCAAATTTCAGAAGAATCCGTCACGAATGCAGAAGTTACAGCGGTGGCCCGATATCCTGTGTCACCCGGTATATTTAAATTTTATATTAATTACAATTTTGTCCATATTGCAGCATATTATTTGTTGTTATGTTATGTACACATAAACTAATTGAATTCTGAATGAAATCAAACATTTAAACAAAAAAGTAAGAATTAATTGAAGCAACAAGTTATCTTCTCCAGTGAAAAAAAAAGAAAACAAAATCCCATTCCATTTTATTGTAAAATTGTATATTGTTATTGACCATGCCACTATTTATCCGGTCGCTTATCACAGCATTCGCAGCAAACATGGAATTCCAGGAATTTGACAACTGACTGGCCAAAGTGTCGCTGGGCTTTTCCATTGAATGATCTCTATATTTCCAACCATGTGCTCGAAGCTTCTGGACGCTAGGAACGATATATATAAGGTCATGCGTACCGTGTGACAACAAGTAGTAATTCATATTAGCGAAATCATGGTGATCAGTGCAGTGCGGTACATTTTAGTAGTAAACTGTCATTGATTATTTTATTGTCAGAGTGCATTATTGTGTTGTGGAAATGTAATAAACAAACAATAATTAGTCAAATATTTTTTTTAATAAAGACGGACCACCCAGTTTCGCAACAATATCTATCTTTAAAATGTTTATTACTTAAACTTTTGTCTTATAAAACCAAAACTATACATTTGCTTTAATTTCATCTATTAAATTGTACTGCATAAAAAAAAATATGTATTTTTGTGAAGCCAATTTAATTCGATTATCTTCTATGATTTCTTGGATATAATGTATACAAAAATAAAACTTATCATAAACTTCTGAATGTCTGTTTTTAATTAGAATTGTATAGTACCTATATTTATTGTATCATATTAACTTTTAGTTGTTTGACCTGTTGGATTAGTGTGTATTTTACGATGATGTTATGTTCTGTTTTTACTAGTGTTATTGTGAATGATAACTAATTCAATAAATGAAAGAAAAAGCCATATGAAGGGAGAGAAAATAAGAAATGAAATGCATAAAGCACACAAAGTCGTCTTCACAAAAGGTTCAATATAAATTGAAACAATTGGTAGACCGACAGGTGAAAAACAACTACTTTCTTAGCAAATACCACGCAGAACGTTGAATGATATTCACCTGACAATCCATGCAAACTTCCATATAAATGGATATTATTCGTAAATGTTTCTTTCTGATGAGCTTGATTATGTTTAAATTCATGTCGTGTCCGCCTAACAATCCGCATACCGGTTTCAGGCTTTGGCCCTCATCAGTACGGAGTAGTCACCAGCCAGAGATCCGGAGAGCTCTGGCCGAAGCGAGACACAACATAAATAAAATCATCATCGAGCTTAAAACATCTTTAGGTGCGTCGGAAAAGATAACTTTTAACCGGCGGCACCTAGTGACAGAAAGAAACACTCCATACATTTCTCCTACCTCGATAGGATTCTAAATAAAAGATTCCTTCTCAGTAGGAGTGGCTCAATTGCCCGACTGGATATTTAATGAAAGAAAAAGCCTGAAACCGGTATGCGATTGTTAGGCGGACACTACTGAATTTAAACATAATCGAGCTTATCAGAAAGAAACATTTGCGAACAATATCCATTTATATGGAAGTTTGCATGGATTGTCAGATGAATATCATTCAACATTATGCATGGTATTTGCTAGGAAAGTATTTGTTTTTAGCCTGTCGGTCTACCAATTGTGTTTCAATTTATATTGAACCTTTTGTGAAGACGACTTTGTGTGCTTTATGCATTTCATTTCTTAATTCAATAAATGTTTGATTGATTGAATAAAAAAATTAACAATTCCTAGATTTTACCTCATAACATTCACAATAATTCTTCAAACATCCCGATCTCTTACAGTTACATCCCTTCGTGTGTTTCCTCACAGCCTGATCCCCAGAGACATCTTTTGCCTTCCCTATCTTCGGCCTGAAAGCATGTGGATTCCTCTCCAAACAAGCCTTTATTGCCCTACTCCTGTGTTCCTCATTTTCTAGGTTATTGAAACAGTTCAGGCATTTGCACATGTAACAGAATTCACCATTGGCGAAACAGTCGCAGTACAACTTCAAACACTGTGACTTGTTGCAATTACAAGGTTTTCTTGGCCTCATGCCATCGGCGTCAACTTCTTCTTTTGGAGTAATTGGGGAGGAACTGTCACTTCCGACAGAAGGGGTTTTCGTTGTGGGTGTGCTTTTTGCATTTGAAGGAATGACTACTTTGGAAGCCTGAGGAGGTTGGGTTGAAATATTTGATGGGATGACCACCAATGGTGTACTTGAGAGCGGTCTTTGCGGAGAAATTGCCACTTTTCCTGGCATTGGCTTTGGTGCTATTTTGTTGACAGTCTGCGAAATCATTAAGAAAATATGTGAGAATTATGGTATAATAACAACACATATAATATCTTCAATATAGCCAAGTTTAAAAAATATTGGAAAATTGCAATAGTTAGAAAGCTTCAGAATATTTCATAATAAATACCAATATAATTAAATCAAGTACGATTATGATGAGCTCAAACTATTACCTTTACTTCAGATAAAACAATGTTTCCCACAGATGGCGAAGAGGATGTTCTTATCATCGTATTCCCTGATGTAGTAGATAAAGTGTTTGTTTCTGACGGATTGGTAGTTACAAATTTTATATACTGCATCTGAAAGAATATATTGTTTCAGGTGTTAAATAAATCAGGAAGCAGATCTCGAAAGTTATTATCCACTATTCAATTTCATTTTGAAATTCCATAAAAAAATTCACACTTCTATTTCAAGTATGATTTCACAATCACTTGCGTTAGCTAGAGCATGCCAATTGTATATTTGTAACTTTTCATCTAACGAAATATGTATATAATAATAATAATAAATTTATTTCTCATGTTGATACATGTATAGAACAATATAAGCATTATTAACACAGAAGTCAGGTAGACACAGGTTACAAAATTCAGCTAACAAACTCATCAAGAGTGTAGTATGTTTTTTCCAGGAGAAAGCGCCTCAGTCTTATTTTGAATATACCGGGTGACACAGGATATCGGGCCACCCCTGTAACTTCTGCATTCGTGAACGGATTTTTCTGGAATTTGGTACAGTTATATAAGCAACCATTTCAGATTTGATCACATTACAATCCAATATGGCGAACTTCCGGTTTTTCTGGAAATGCCAGTAACTTTGTTTTTTCAAATGGAACACACTGTATATTTTTACATATTCAAGTTCAACAGGTCAAAACAAGTCCAAACCTTATGTCAAATGTCATTTTTTTTAAACAATTCAAATTAACATTGTTTTTTTATTTTACCTCGTGTATAAATGAGATTTGGTCGAAGCTATTCACAATGTCGCAAATAACAGAAAAACTTATTTTTTTCTGAAAAATTATTTTTTGTGTCACTTACTGGTTATTCAGTCACATCACATTTTGATCAAAAATTCATTTTTTTCAAATGAAACCCCTGTGGGCCACCTACCTGTCGCTCTAGAACATTCATTAAGGAAAAAATGACATCATTTTTGTATTTCGGTGCAGTAACAAATTGTATAAATTCGAAAATCTACAACTAGTTCATGAGTTTTCTGGCAGTTCGAATAATTTTTCAACTTTCTCGACTGACATTGCATTGGTATTCCAATTCCCGCGTCGAAGCGGTTGGATCAAAATCAACATAAGCAAAACATTCATTTCTGCCTCCTCACTTACGATCATCTTCTCCATTGTTGGGTTCTTTTCGGAATCTTCTCTCCACATTTTTGAAAAATGTTCTTTGTGAGTGTCTTCTGTGTGGGTATCGTTCAGCGTATAACTGACAAGCGGCGACACTGTTTTTAAGACATTCTTCGTAAATTAATAACATATCAATCTGTTCACTTCTTGTGAAACTATAATTTTGATTTTACATTTCTGCTAAACTAATTCCCGGAAGTTAACTAATTTTCGAGAGTTTATAGATGAAAGATGACAGCGAAACACAATTAGTTGACAAGATTCAGAAATGTTGTTTTCCACAGCTTACAAAGTTTAAAAAATTATTCGAACTGTAAGGAAATTCATGAACTAGTTGTAGATTTTTGAATGTATACAATTTGTTACTGCACCGAAATACAAAAATAATATGTTATTTTTTTCCTTAATGAATGGTGGCCCATAGGGGTTTCATTTGAAAAAAAAAAATTTTAGATCAAAATGTGATGTGACTGAATTAATTCATCGATAAATGACACAAAAAATAATTTTTCAGAAAAAATTATGTTTCTCTGTTATGTGCGACTAATTGTGAGTAGCCTTGACCAAATCTCATTTATCCACGAGATAAAATAAAAAAACAATTTTAATTTCAATTGTTTCAAAAAAATTACATTTGACACAAGGTTTGGACTTGTTTTGACCTGTTAAACTTGAATATGTAAAAATATACAGGGTGTTCCATTTGAAAAAACAAAGTTACTGGCATATTGGATTGTAATGTGATCAAATCCGAAATGGTTGCTTATATAACTGTACCGAATTTCAGAAAAATCCGTTTACGAATGCAGAAGTTACAGGGGTGGCCCGATATCCTGTGTCACCCGGTAGATAGATTGGGAGCATTCTGAACATCTATGTCCAGCGCATTGAAGATTTTGCAGCCCATGAAGCTTAGGTGTTTTTGACAGAAGGTTGTTCTGTGTTGTACTGGAATCAGTGAGTCTTTAGTACGATTTCAACATGTAAACCATTTAAACAATTTCAAATCCTAACATTGCCCTGTCTGTATATTTTCCTTGTATGTCAAAGAAAACAAAACAGAATTCAGGAAAAATTGTGATGTGCATCCATATTTCACGAGGAATAGCGAAGCTATCCACCAACACTCTAGACTTGGTGTCGGCCAAAACTCGCCGAAAGATTAAGTGTTTTAAAAAAATAAAAAGTTTTGTCGACACAAGTAGCACATTAACTAGTTTTCAAGAAGAACTTGCATACTTTTTTATGTGATAAACAGTTTTATGGGATTGATGAATTCCTAATGAATTTTTTAAACTTTGTGATTATTTCTTTATAATTTGTATAGTTACTCCATTCATGAGTTTAAATCTTTAGAGTATTTGACTCCAATTATATGTATTTTTTTATGTTTTATTCACTGTATATTTATGAATGTTTTTCTTCCGACTAGTCCATTCAGTTTTACATGTATATAATTTGTTTGCATATGTATGTAAGACTTTAGTGACCTAATCAAGTACATATACATAAACGTCCCTAAAATCAATTTAAGAATTTTAAATTATGATGTATTCAAAACAGATCCAGGCAGTATATCACCAATAAACAAAATGTTATTGATATGCAATCAATTACTCAAGCAAGCACACATAGATTTATTCGACTACAAAAAAAATAAAAATCTGACTGTGTTTGCTTTACTTAGCTTAGTTTAGGTAAGTATGTACAGTTGTTTGTTATTTTTGTTTTGCTTTATTTGTTATTTTTTGTTTTGATATATATATATATATATATATATATATATATATATATATACAGTGCTAGTCAAAAGTCCCCTCCCCCCCTCGTATCTTTTGAACGGGTATACTTATAATAATGAAATTTGGAGGGTGGAAATAAACGGATGTAGGCTTCTCAACTGGTCATAACAGGTGACGCAATAGTCATAAATGACGTCACAAGGCCACTGTGACCAATAATTTTAAATGGGACCCTATGGCAAGTGACAGCTCGTTTGAAAGGTATTGAAAATACCTATTCAGTCATACCAATTTTGTTTGGGTTTCGGCTGATTTTGATTGATAAATTGAAGAAATACGAAAATTATAGTTTTGCATTTAATTAATAAAGATTTAAGAACCAGTTCTTATAATAAGTGTTCAAAATGTGCTCCATCTACTTCCTGGCAGTAATGCATCCTATTGCTGAACTCTTTGTCATCGTCCCAGTGTGTCAGCGGAAATTGCCTACATTCTTCAACAATTCGTTGTTTCAGAATGGCAATACTGTCAGGTGCTGTAGCGTAAACCTTAGATTTCAAGTACCCCCATAGAAAAAATCTAATGGTGTAAGGTCCGGTGACCGAGCTGGCCATTCGATCGAACCTCGTCGTCCAATCCATCTACCACGATATTCTTCATCTAGGTAACGTCTTACTGCACCGTAATAGTGTGCAGGAGCACCATCTTGTTGAAACGTTATTTCCAAGTTGTCGAATTCATCTGGATTATCTTCTAGAATTTCAAGAATTAACGCCTCAATATCATTTTGTAACATCTCCAGATACAATTCACCGGTTAAGTTAGCATTGAGAAAAAGAGGCCCGCCCAACTATGTGGTTTCCCAAAATACCTGCCCAAACATTTACTTTTTCTGGAAATTGAGTATGTTTTTCACGAAAGATGTGAGGATTTGTGTCACTCCAATACCTCACATTTTGAGTGTTAACATTCCCATTGAGAAAGAAAGTACTTTCGTCACTAAAACAAATTGTCTGTATGTAGCCTGGTTGTTGGTTCATTTTATTGGACATAGTTTCACAGAATTCTAGTCTTCGGTCGGGGTCATCATCTGAAAGTTGGTGCACCATTTTTAATTTGTATGGATGAAATTTGTTTTTAGCCAACACCCTATGTACTGTCCTTTGACTGACTTCACAGATAGACGCAACTTGGGCTGTGGAAGAAGTAGGGTTTACTACCATTTCTCCAATTATGTCAATTTTTTGTCATCACTAATTGTTGGTCGACCAGATCGTTTGGCATCTTGAACACTACCTGATGCTTCAAACTTCCGAAGAAGCTCCCTCAAATAAACCCTCGATATAGGCGATCGGGTACCTCTCATTAAACAGTCGTTCCGCTGCATGGAAATTGTTTCTACATTCACCAATTATTAAGATAGCTGCTACTTTGTCGGCTACAGATGCTACCATTTTGCCTATGTAAACACTTAAACGTCTCGTTAAACAATAGCTTAGGTAAATTTTCAAGGTATAAACACTTTTGACAAGTAGAGAATTCAAAAACGTCAACCTTTTTGACAATTAACCAGAGGCGTACTTTAAAATCTTTATTAATTAAATGCGAAACTATAATTTTCGTATTTCTTCAATTTATCAATCAAAATCAGCCGAAACCCAAACAAAATTGGTATGACTGAATAGGTATTTTCAATACCTTTCAAACGAGCTGTCACTTGCCATAGGGTCCCATTTAAAATTATTGGTCACAGTGGCCTTGTGACGTCATTTATGACTATTGCGTCACCTGTTATGACCAGTTGAGAAGCCTACATCCGTTTATTTCCACCCTCCAAATTTCATTATTATAAGTATACCCGTTCAAAAGATACGAGGGGGGGAGGGGACTTTTGACTAGCACTGTATATATATAATAGGCAGAAGGACTTCGGTCGATAGCCTATTGAATTGAATTTTGGTTCGGTTCAATAAAGGTCCTTTTATTATTATTATTATTATTATTATTATTATTATTATATATATATATATATATATATATATATATAAAATGGAGTTTGAGTTTCTTGGGGTTTTGGTTCTTTTTGCGAATGACAGTCTTCATTTAGGAGTTAAACATTTATTTTGTCGATGTTTCGACCGTGTCCACGGTCTTCTTCAGAAACTAACAATAATTAGCTGGACCAATATTTCGAAAAAAGGAAAGTTTAAAGGCAGCAGATGATTTATTTTCCATAATTATATAATTTTTTCCTCTCCCTTATCAGATTGCTCACGTTTGATTTTAATAAGGAAGAAAAAGAACAACAACAAAGTCTCGCGGTTTATTTATATAAGAGGAGGAAAAAAATTATATAATTATGGAAAATAAATCATCTGCTGCCTTTAAACTTTACTTTTTTCAAAATATTGGTCCAGCTAATTATTGTTAGTTCCTGAAGAAGACCGTGGACACGGTCGAAACGTCGACAAAATAAATGTTTAACTCCTAAAAGAAGACTGTCATTCGTAAAAAGAACCAAAACCACGAGAAACTCAAACTCCATTGTATATTCCTGGTTCAAGAAACTCAAAACTATATATTTATATATATATATATATATATATATATATATATATTTATATATATTTATATATATATATATATATATATTTATATATATATATATATATATTTATATATATATATATATATATTTATATATATATATATATATATATATATATATATATATATATTATGTCTTTCCCCACTACCATTACTTGTGATTACCAATTGGTGTTTTTAAGGTAGTTCCGCCACGAGACAGTTGAATTAGGAAATTATTTTCGACGGAATCGAAAAATTTCAAAGGACTTTTTGATTTGAAAGGGGGCACTTGCCCCCTTAATCAACTCTATAAAACTTCTTCGTTATAGAAAGTCGGCGACTCAAAAAATTGATGTCCCCGAAAAGCGCAGCAAAAAAAAATTTCAGGCCCGGGCCCCCCCTCCCCCCCTCACTAGAAATCATACGTCATGGGAAAAATTATCGTTTTTCGATAAAACTTCAATGGACTTTTTTGTAGTACTCTTTTGAACTTTTTTTTGGGGAGGAAGGGGGTATCGTTAAAATCGATGGGGTCAACTAGGAGAAGGAGTTTTTTTTTCGCGTTCAGACCCTTAAATGGTCCCCCGTCCTTCTTTAAAAAGTCCTCTGGCACAATCCGCATTTCTCTACAACCTCCCCCTTTAGGCTGTGCGCTTCCCCGTGGACTATTTTGAATAACGAGAGTAGTTTTGATTATATCTGTCAAACTAGATGGTCAATCACTTTAATTTTTTTTCACAATATCTGTGATATCCTGCTCTAGCTCCTCCTCGTTTTTCATAAACTTCTTAATTTTAGTACTAACGGTAGAATTAATAATGTGCTGTTTATGCATGGTCCTTACGTGTTAATTGAGTCAACTTCAATTATATATATCTCGGGTTCATAATGGTGAAACTTGTTAAAATAGAGGTGTTGTTCACATGTTGAACAATACGTATGCCAAATTTTAATAATTTCCTAATTCAACTGTCTTGTGACGGTACTACCTTAATGAGAACAATAAATAAATAAATGATGTTGATATATATGGTCAATTCTGTAGTCGACAAATGAGCGTTTGTTTTTATGAAAAAAAATACATGCCTCATAGATGTATAGGCTTGCTAAGGTTAGAATTTTGAAGCCACGAAAAGCTTGCCTGCTGGATTGCATATAGTTTAATTTTGTTAAAATGTGTACAGCAAATTTTTGCAAAGTGAAAACTCTTCTTACTTGCTATTCCCCCAACATAATATTGCATACTTAAGGTGCGAGTTAAGACTGGCATAATATAAACTCATTAACATATGGTTGTTACATTAGTTGGACATAAATTTAAGTGCATAACATTTTTTTTTGAGTCTATTAAATGGTTATCAATATGGGAGTCCCAGCGCAGTCTCTCACCAACCCGGACAACCAGAAATTTTACAATGTCTGTTGAGACCATGTTTAATTCATTATCACTATCAAAAATAGAAATATTTTCATTATTGGATCTGATATTGAACTTCATGAGCAGAGTCTTCTCTGTATTCAGTGTTAACAAGTTTTTTTTTAACAATAGATTATACCCAGGTAGAGTTCTTCAGCTTGGTTAATCCAGAGCAACTATAACTTTTTATAAGCACATTCGTATCATCCGCATATGAGATTACTTTGATATTAGGGGAAATGTTATTCAGATGGATCAGCAGATCATTAATATAGATTACAAACAATATTGGCCCTAAAATAGATCCTTGTGGCACTCCCATTGAAATTGTGTTTTTCTTACTTTTGGCATCTTGAATTACTATAAATTGCTCTCTGTTTTGGAGATATGATTTGAAAAGCTCAAATGGAAGACCACGTATACCATACCTGGACAATTTCAATAACAGTAAATCATGATTTACGTAGGCAAAGCCCCGGGAGAAGTCAGCAAATAAACAGCCTATTGTAGACTTCTTATCCAGACAATCAACAGTATGATGAATGAAGGTGTATAGTGCAGTTTCAGTGCTTCTTCCTCTCAGAAAACCGTGTTGACTCATAGAAAGTAGATTTTCACTATCAAGAAAGGATACTAACTGATTCTTCATGTTCAATTCAAATAATTTTGATATGCTGCATAAAAGGCTAATACATCTATAATTGGAATAAACATTTTTATAATTTTTTTTAAGTTCTGGTAGAATTCTAGTTAGTTTGGGACAATCAGGAAAAATACCATTTTCAACAGAGAGATAAATAAATAGGCCAGAACATCACAGACTTAATAACTACATTTTTTAAGTAGGTTATTAGAAATATCATCAGTCCAGAGGCATTCGAATTTTTCAGTTGTTGAATCATGTTAGCAACTTACGGGGGGCCATATACAGTGCTAGTCAAAAGTCCCCTCCCCACCTCGTATCTTTTGAACGGGTTTACTTATAATATTGAAATTTGAAGGGTGGAAATAAACGGATGTAGGCTTCTCAACTGGTCATAACAGGTGACGCAATAGTCATAAATGACGTCACAAGGCCACTGTGACCAATAATTTTAAATGGGACCCTATGGCAAGTGACAGCTCGTTTGAAAGGTATTGAAAATACCTATTCAGTCATACCAATTTTGTTTGGGTTTCGGCTGATTTTGATTGATAAATTGAAGAAATACGAAAATTATAGTTTCGCATTTAATTAATAAAGATATTAAAGTACGCCACTGGTTAATTGTCAAAAAGGTTGACGTTTTTGAATTCTCTACTTGTCAAAAGTGTTTATACCTTGAAAATTTACCTAAGCTATTGTTTAACGAGACGTTTAAGTGTTTACATAGGCAAAATGGTATGCATCTGTAGCCGACAAAGTAGCAACTAATCTTAATAATTGGTGAATGTAGAAACAATTTCCAAGCAGCGGAACGACTGTTTAATGAGACGTACCCCGAGCGCCCTATATCGAGAGTTTATTTGAGGGAGCTTCTTCGGAAGTTTGAAGCAACAGGTAGTGTACAAAATGACAAACGATCTGGTCGACTAACAATAAGTGATGATCAAAAAATTTGACATAATTGAAGAAATGGTAGTAAACCCTACTTCTTCCACAGCCCAAGTTGCGTCTATCTGTGAAGTCAGTCAAAGGACAGTACATAGGGTGTTGGCTAAAACAAATTTCATCCATACAAATTAAAAATGGTGCACCAACTTTCAGATGATGACCCGACCGAAGACTAGAATTCTGTGAAACTATGTCCAATAAAATGAACCAACAACCAGGCTACATACAGACAATTTGTTTTGTGACGAAAGTACTTTCTTTCTCAAGGGAAAATGTTAACACTCAAAATGTGAGGTATTGGAGTGACACAAATCCTCACATCTTTCGTGAAAAACATACTCAATTTCCAGAAAAAGTAAATGTTTGGGCAGGTATTTTGGGAAACCACATAGGTGGGCCTCTTTTTCTCAATGCTAACTTAACCGTGAATTGTATCTGAGATGTTACAAAATGATATTGAGTCGTTAATTCTTGAAATTCTAGAAGATAATCCAGATGAATTCGACAACTTGGAAATAACGTTTCAACAAGATGGTGCTCCTGCACACTATTACGGTGCAGTAAGACGTTACCTAGATGAAGAATATCGTGGTAGATGGATTGGACGACGAGGTTCGATCGAATGGCCAGCTCGGTCACCGGACCTTACACCATTAGATTTTTTTCTATGGGGGTACTTGAAATCTGAGGTTTACGCTACAGCACCTGACAGTATTGCCATTGTGAAACAACGAATTGTTGAAGAATGTAGGGCAATTTCCGCTGACACACTGGGACGAGTACGACAAGAGTTTAGCAATAGGATGCATTACTGCCAGGAAGTAGATGGAGCACATTTTGAACACTTATTATAAGAACTGGTTCTTAAATCTTTATTAATTAAATGCGAAACTATAATTTTCGTATTTCTTCAATTTATCAATCAAAATCAGCCGAAACCCAAACAAAATTGGTATGACTGAATAGGTATTTTCAATACCTTTCAAACGAGCTGTCACTTGCCATAGGGTCCCATTTAAAATTATTGGTCACAGTGGCCTTGTGACGTCATTTATGACTATTGCGTCACCTGTTATGACCAGTTGAGAAGCCTACATTTGTTTATTTCCACCCTCCAAATTTCATTATTATAAGTATACCCGTTCAAAAGATACGAGGGGGGGAGGGGACTTTTGACTAGCACTGTATATATATATATATATATATATATATATATATATATATATATATATATATATATATATATATATATATAATGGAAATGAACATAGCCCTCAGAAGCCACAAATGAGCGGCTGGCTTCTGTTTGTTGACTCCGTTGATTTGTCGTTTTCTACCAAGTGTTGTTTATCCTTGCACTTCTCCACCGTACTGATGAGGGCCGAGAACCCGAAACACGTGTCTACGGTTAACACTTTTCTCTGAGGTCTATGTCCATTAAATTCCTTCCATTTTGTTTTTAACAGTCCCCTCGATATTCCTGTTAATATATATATATATATATATATATATATATATATATATATATATATATATATATTAACAGGCTGTAGAACTCGAAAGGATGTATGTGTTGGGAGTATTTTTTTCGATAGAACCAGATGTATTTTGTAACAAATTGTGCCGAAAATGAGTGATTTAAGGTTTGTTTATGCTGGTTAAAAGAAAGAGGCATTTTGAGTGATTTTTGCGCAAGAAAACGGGGCTTGAAAATAACGTGTTCTAGAAGAAAAAAGAGCTCTAACTCGGAAACGGTATGAGACCGCCGCGTTTTCAGGAAGCAAAAACACTCAATAAAAGTCTAACAGCTATTTTCTGGAAGCAGGAGTGCTCTTACCCAATATTTACCATTTATACATCAACAATTATGGAAGATACCGAGTGATTTCAAATATGTTATTGAAAATATATTGATTTTCAAAATAATTACTAGGAAATTGTTATCAAGAAGAACGTTAACGGACTTTCCTTTTTTGAAGGCAACAAAAACGTTCAAAAGGTGGCAATTGTCTGATTTTACAGTGTGTATAATGGCAGAAATAGATTTCTGAGGAAAAAATTTGTTTGATTTGGATTTGTGAAGAATCTAAGTTTATACAAAGCTCAATATATTTTTTTGCAGTACATTATACCCATACTCAAAGTTTAAAAAAATGCAGTAAATGGGACAAACTTCTTCATTCCCATATTCAAAGTCTGATTTTTTCAAACTTTGAATATGGAATGAAGAACAGTAACATATTGGTAAAACTTAGTTATTTGCCATTTCAGAATAGATGAAAACTAATAATGTTTACAACCAGGAGAGAGAAAATTTAAAAAAATGCCGAATGTACTGCTATCTCCTGAAATAACATTTAGACAGTTTTTGTTTTTCAATTATTTCGAGAATATTCCAGATTTCTCAATACCACTGCAATGTCCACTAAGATGTACAATTTTTAACGTCATAAGACCTAATCGTTATCAAGATAGCGCTAGTTTACAATTAAATGTGTGTACCACTGCATAATTATATTTCATGAAATGTATTAGCTTGGTAATAAGTAATTAGTTTTACTCAACTTACCCCTCTACCAGGAATATTTATTTGATGCAACTGTCCGGTATTCAAAGCCTGAGATCCAGCCACTTGTATAATCTGTCCCTGCGGCAAGATACCTTGGTTTGACCCAGTGGTTTTGAAAATAATTTTCTGGGGAACCTTACTCGTAGCAAGGCTGTTTGCGGGTAAAATTTTAGTAGGTGCTTTGACTGTGTTGAGTGCAAGGGTTTTGGTATTAGAGCCAACAGTGAGAAGTTGTGCTGCACTAACTTGTGGCACAAGTTTTATTGTTTTCTGAGGATTTTTACTGAGCAAAACTGTTTGTTTGGATGCCGGTTGCCCTTGCTGAATTAGTTTTGTGTTTGCCAACAGACCCATTTCTTGTGCTTGCTGTAAAGTGAGCGTTTTCGTAGCAGTGGTCATTGCAATATTTCCTCCTTGTGTTTGGAGTAGTTTCAGTTGTTGTTGGTCAGATTTCTGAACTACCATGTAGTGTTGACCTTGTTTCGCAAAAGTTGTCAAAGGTTTTGTTATGGCTTTTTGTCCTGTGGCAAGAATTTTTTTCATTACCACTGGCTTTTGTTGTACAATCGATATGTTTCCACCCTGAGAAGATATAGTTTTGAAAGTGGGTTTGAGTGTTACAGGTCGACTAATTATATTTGTCAAATTCAATTCCTGCCCTTGCGAGGATACCAATTTTATAGCTTGCCCTGATGTTGCTCCTGCAATAAAAAGCATTATGGATTCACTTTCACTAGTATATATGCATTATGAAAATGGCATCACAGTAACTATCAGTTTTAGAAACAAAATAATTATGATACCTCAATATTATCAATAAATGGAAATCCAACTGCTTCCTCAGTAAAACTCCAAATGTCACTAAATGATATCCAGTGTTGGTTCAATAAATTGAGAATAATTGGTACGAAATCTACATATTATTAAGAGAGACCAGTTCTCAAGTTACATTCAGAAGTAATCCAATATTACGGAGTGATTGTACAAAATGTATAGGTTTACATCTATATAGAAGACTTACTTGGAAGAATCATATCTTCTAAAAAAAAAAAATCAGTTGGAAAAGTTAGGTTAGGTTTTAAGTGAGTGGGTCTCTTACGACCCTCCACTGCGACCAGTGAGGATCTATTGTGGCGCACACCAATTCATATTTCACCAAATAAGTCCAGTTTATTTACGAAGCCGATTAGTTTGCCTGATGAATGATTATTCAGGTCCGATGACAAGAGTGAGACTCTGCCAAATGTAAAAAATCTGATTCTGTCCGCAGCAGGGCAGGCTCAAAGTGTGTGCTCTGCTGTTTCGTCATCTTCAAAATTAAGACGGCATGCCGGATTTTCCGTCAGTCCTAGTCTTGACATATGATGATTCAGACGACAGTGGCCAGTAAGCAGGCCTATTAGACAAAGTAAGTCATCCCTACTAGAGTCTAACAATTGTTTGGCGATGTTTTTGTAACAGCCTGTGGGTATTATTGTTTTTTTTATCGGTCCCAGGGTAAGCTATTATAAATTTTGGTTCATAATTCATATATTCCAGTTATTTCTACACAAGCGGATTATTATATTTCGCCCGGTAAAGATAGGCAACAATGTTGCTAATGTTGTATCGTCTGGGAATGTTGAACAGAGCCCCATTGATTCAACACGTCAGGCAAATTTCTGTCGAGTCGGCAGAGTACACGAGAAGCTAGAGTAGCTGTTGAGACGAGAGAGTTGACTCTGGATCATATTCCTCGCCCGAAGGGAATTTTGTAACCAATTAAATTGCCAATCAGAGCGTGGCTTGGCTTTTCAATGCAGGATCGAGAAAGTTTTACAAGAGAGTCAATTGGGAACCTTGGTGCAAATTGGTTGTGGGTTACGTCCGTTGGCGTTAGCCAACAGGGCTATTGCACTAGTTTTTGGCTTTACCAGAAAATATGAAATTTCGGTGCCTCGAATAGGCGGCAAAGGGCCATTTTGGGCTTGTCGCTCTTTTATACGGGCAGTGGACATGGTTCGCTAGCCGAGATCGAAGAAAATCGCTCTTCGACATAATGGTTCCACGGGAGGAACTTTCGCGAGTAAATAGGGGAAACTTTGGTTTTAATCGTCAGTTTGGAAGACGTGTTAAAATTAGAAATTTGATTCGAGTGTCCACAGACGGCTACGAGGGAAATAGGAAATATATCTGAAACTGGGATGAAAAATTGGAGATACAAGGGTAAGTCGCTGGCTTAGAAAAACTAACTTGATGAACTAACTAACTTTTAACTATTGATTTACGCGGCGAACTTCATGCACATTATTAACAATTAGGGGTATTCTTAACAGAGTATATAGAGTATTCGTCTATTAAATTTGGGACTAGTTTCGGACGGCCTCAACTATAAGAATTATGGGAAAATCGAATGTCAGTTATACGGATAGCAACCAAATATGAGAGCTACGGGGAGATACTTTATAAAAAGGAAATATGAGCCCTTTATTAGAACCAATTTGTAATATTTTCAAACTGTTTGTTTTTTGCATTCTCAAAATGGGAGTGATTTTATTTTACATTTTATTTTCTGATTGATATTTTTTGTTTGTTTATAGATGTATTTTAGTTAATTTTGTGTATTATTTTTACATTCGAATTTGAGGAAAGGGAAATTGAGTTCAATCAAATCATTTCAATTGAGAGGCAAATGTCACTTAGGCCCGGTTGTTCAATGCGAGTTTAAACCGTTGATTATCTAAACTCGGATTAATAATTAACTATGGATTAGAACGTTATGCGTTTTACAATGAAAAACTAATCCTGGATTCCCTAACTCATTGTTTTCATATGTTGGCCACACATTTTTTCGCTTGTACCATCATTCGGACCGTTCAGAAACATCAACATGCCAATTGTATTCTATAAATTGTTAGGCGTCTCTTGAGAAAAAAATGACTCATAATTTCAATGAAGGTATGAAAAACATTCTGATTTCACTGGTAAAAAAATACCAAGATATTGTAGAATGTAAAAAACGGACGCAGTTACTAATTCGCAAAAATTGAAGGGAGGGCTATAATAATAAGATTAAATACCATCTGCGGAGGTCCAAAAAAAAAAGGACCAGCACTTTAACAATAAAAGACAAAATTTCTATTTGGGATCTGTCCAAAGCAGATCTTGAAGATTTACAAAAACGATCATTCGAAGAACACAAGTTGAAATTAATACACATGAAAGAAAAACACCAACTTTTCTTGGAACTACAAAGGGAGGAGTAGAATCTAGAGAAAACCCATATGATTGAGATATATAAACAAACATTACCTTTGAAACATAACTCATCAACCAACAATAAATCAACATTTGCTAGAGATTCCTGAGAACAGATCATGTAGTTTTTCATTTTGCCTTTGTGATGATTTAATTTTAGTTTTATGTCAAATGTTTTTGGTATGAAAAATCAAGATTTGATTTTTATTTGGAAGTTTATTTTTGTTACGATTTTGCATTTGTAGTGAGAGGTGATTCTTTGTATTTCTGTTAGTTCTGACGATTTCTTTCGGCAAGCGAAATCTATCCAAAAATTATTTTTCTGTCCATTCTTCCAAATTGTTTCTAGGTACCGAAATTTCGGGTGACTTTGGCTTACTTAAATTCAAAGAATGTCTACGATGAATTTGTAAAAATAAATTGGTATCATTATATACCAAAATATTGATCTTTGACCACTCTTTCAAATTAGCTATGTCAAATTGTGATTAAGACTTTGTATGTGGATATATAAAAAAAACATGGTGTGCAAAGTCACCCGCATATTGAGGGCTGGCTTTGACCCATGGTTTATATTTTGCGTGAATTTCTCTTTATAGCATGTAAATCAAAGTAACCCGATGGATAAAATAAGCAAAAGAAATTTGCCCATGAAAAAATTATTTCATTTTTAATCATCATAAATGAGTAAAAAACATATTGCTAGTTGCAGACAAATTTTATGCTAGTTGAATTTGGTTGAAAATGACTCCTGAATGGAATACAGTGTATAATACATATTATATTAGGTATATATATACCCATATAGAATAGAAAAAATCACGAAAAATCAATCTGATAAATAACAGGCTTAAAAATTTTATAATTAATAATGTATATCAAAATGAGCCAAAGACACCCATCTGGGTTAAAGTCACCCGAAATTACGGTACGTTGTCTAAATATGGGTCTCTTTCTTCTTGAGGTAATATCAAAAATCTTCTGTCTGTTATACCTTCGAACATCTTTGCAGTCGCGTATAAAACAAAAATATTCAACACAATAATAATTTTCAGAATAGTCAATGTCTATTGAAATGTCAAACAATCAAATAGGTTAGAATCGGCAAATTATCTCCTTAAACCCCCGAATTCATGAGATTAACTTAAACCATTGTTAAACTAGGTTTATCTCATAAACCCGTATTGAACAACTGAAACAAAACTTGTAATCCTGGTTTAAGCCCAATCACTTGGTCATCCTTGATTGAACAACCGGGCCTTATTAAGTTCTATTTTCACTTGAATAAAAGTCCTTTGAGACAAAAGGTGCTATTTTATAGAATGAAAAGAAAAGTTATTCAAAAAGACCTCGCATATTAAGCCAAAGCCACGAATCTAAGTCCAACGGACTAGAGGTGACTAAAATATCAGTGCCTTACATTACAGTATAGAAACACTATCAAAATTCGTGTTGTGTGTAGAAAAATCCATTTTTCTGCATACACCTTGGTGTATGCAGCCGCCCTTATAATATGTAAATATTATATGTAGAAACATTTTTAGAAAAAGAGAGTGTGACTATACTTTACACGAGGAGTTGAGATAATATAAGTATGGGAAATTTCATTATGTTATCCAATCGGGCGTATGAGTTGATTTTAAGTTCGTTCAATATTTGCGATATATATTTTGGTAGGAAAAATATTGACAATTATCGGCAAAATAGTTTTTTTTATAATTCATTTTTACTTGAAAAAATTAAAATAAAAAACAGTCAATAGTCTATTGGCATGTTTTACATTTTTCGAAGGATTAATAAATGTCTTTGAATGGAGCAATCCTGGTAAGTTATGCCAGAAGTGTGTTACTCTTCTTGCAGTCCAGGTATTCAGTATTCGTTTGGCAAAGCTTGGGGAAATGCCAAGTGCGGGTTCTGCCGCCTCATTACCTTCCAGGCCGGAGTGGCCGGGAATTCGGACCCAAGACAGATTGTTGAATCTTCCTACTGAGGAGAGTTTTTTTACAGTTAAACACTAACTTGGACGTTGATCGGCACGAGCTAAGTGCTTTTAGAGCCGCTTGACTGTCCGAGATTTTTTTATTGTTTTATGTGTGAGGTTGGTTTCCTCCAATCTCTCTGCACATAAAACAATGTCGTGGATTTCCGCCTGGAATACGGTAGTGTAGGACCCTAGGCAGGTTGAGATCTCTGTCCTGGATCCACGACCCAGTGCCGGAGGGTGTTTTTGAACCATCTGTGAACCAACAGTTGTCTGCTCCTAGTAGTTCCTCCTTTCGGAGGACCCATTCGTCTCTATTTGGAATTAGGTCGCCAAATTGCAGATCATAGTTGACTGTTGGAGGCTATATCGGAGGTAATTCCCAGAAGACTGTGACTTTTGATAACGGCCAACACTTTGCTACCCTCCGTATAAGCCTGTTGTGTGCAACTAGCAATATGCCCGATTCTGTATGTTGTCCATCTAGACTCTTTCTCCAGAAGAATATGGAGAGGAGGTAAATCTAGAAGGATTTCTATAGTTGCTGACGGTGTGGTGCTGATAGCTCCAGTAATCGCTAGACAGGCCTGACTCTGTATACTAGAGAGCTTTGCTTGGGCCGTCCACTGTGAAGCTTTCGGCCACCAAGCGATGGCTCCATATGTGGCCATTGGTCTAACAATCATCACATATATCCAGTGGATTTGTTTAGGGCCTATGCCCCAAGATTTTCCACAAATCCTTCGATATGTCCATAAGGATAGTTTGGCTTTGTGTAGAACTTTTTTCAAGTGAGCGTTCCATGTGAGCTTTTTATCCAGGATGATTCCTAGATATTTGGCCTCCGGCTGCAAATGGAATGACCTCACCGTAGAAAGAAAGTGTTTCCTTTTCCTGTTGAAGGGCACTATTACAGGTTTGCTGGGGTTGACAGACATCTGTTCCCTCTGGCACCAACTGTGTACATCATTCAACGATTTTTTGAGGATATTAGAAGCTACCGCCCCCGACGTTGTCCTTGCCAAGTTCATCAGCATATGCTTGGATAGTACCCCGCCTTGTGGGCAACCCTTGCAGACCTTAAACCTAATGGACTCGTTTATGAGCATGGCGTAGATCCAGGCGGTGATGGTTGGTCCTATGCCTATTCAGCCAGAGCTGAACCAATAGAGTTTGGCAGTGCATTACCAAATGCTCCTTCGATATCAAGAATCGCCGTATTTCTTGATATCGAAGGAGCATTTGGTAATGCTCTGCCAAATTCTATTGGTTCAGCCCTGGCTGAATAGGCATAGGACCAACCATCACCGGCTGGATCTACGCCAT
The DNA here is from genome assembly GCA_018342105.1 of Gonioctena quinquepunctata. NCBI lineage: Eukaryota > Metazoa > Arthropoda > Insecta > Coleoptera > Chrysomelidae > Gonioctena > Gonioctena quinquepunctata. The sequence continues at coordinate 429,972 of JAFIRS010000216.1, forward strand.
GCTCATAAACAGCAATCTTTTTGTTGTTCAAGGATTGGGTGATTTTTTCAACGAGGTTATGTAAAGCTAAATCTGTTGATTTGCGGTTTTGTAGGCATACTAGTGGTTGTTCAGGGGGGACATGTAGAGAGTCACCCGCCTAATATGTCCGTCCAGTACCCACTCAAGTCTTTTCAGAAGAAAAGATGTTAGGCTAATTGGTCTGACGGACTTGGGATGTGGGTCTGTGCGACCCTCTTTGGGTATGTATACCCCCCTTGCTGCCAGCCAACTGGGTGGTATGTGGTTCCACGACAGACTAGCTCTATACAGTTTAGTGAGGATAGGTAAAAGTAATTCCAGTCCGTTTTGGAGCAGAGCTCCGGTAGATTTGAATGGTTGGAATGATTTGATTGCCCATTCAACAGCCGGTGCTGTGATAACTTTTGGCGACCTCCCAGACGTTCTTTTTAGGTCGCCTGGCGCCCTCAAAGATGGGAGGTCCATCGTTATCCAGAGTCAGACTTCCAGGAGAGTTATTTTGTATCAAAGGCTCTAACGTTTCTTTTCTAGAGGTTGTGAATGTTCCGTCCGGTCGTTTTATCGACCCGATTTTAGAGGCCGGCTCTCTAGAGAGAATCTTGTGGATTCTTGTGCTGCGAGGTATGTCAGATATGCTCTCGCAGAACTTCCTACAAGATTCCAGTTTTGCCTTTCTAATTTCTTTATTGTACTTTGTTAGAGCAGTTTTATAAGTGTCCCAGTTACCTTACTCTTTAGCTCGGTTGAATAAGTGCCAAACTTCTTTTTTTTTTGTTTATTAAGGCTTCTAGTCCACCAGGGAGAGTCCCTATTATCTTTTTTCGTTGGGAAAGTACTATTGACTCTCAGGTTGTCTATTTTAGTTTTACTACAACCCATTAATTGTATGGTCTATGGAAATCCATACAAATGAAACAAAGTTTAGTAGTTGTTACATTGACCATCTTGAAACTTATTCCAATTTTTAGAAACCAATCTATTGGATAATAGTATAACTAGATATCGTCTATATAAAAAAACTCTGGACCGGATTTACAAAAATTCGTGTGAGATTAACGTAAGGCAGAGCTTTATTCAAAGTAATTATAAGTATGTAATACATTTACATGTGGTAATAATATGTTCATAGTAAATTTTACACGTAATGCACCTATAATAGGTGAGTTAACACCTGTCTGTGCAATAATACCAAGTATATTATAAGTTTTAGAAAGGAGAAATGTAAAAGTTATTATTGACATGTAATGAAGAAAACTTAAGAGTTAAAAAAGAAAATGATAATAATACAATAATATGGTAATAATACTAATGACATAAATAGTAATTATAACAGAAAATATGTAGTATAATTAAATTATGTTAAATTCATATTTTTTTTTCACAATATCTTATGAATGTTATCTTTATTTAGATAAATAAAGTATTTGTTTTTGTTAACAAAGTGTTTATATTTAGTTATATCTTTAATTTCATTAGGTAGGATGTTATAAATCTTTGGTGCTAGAGTTGTAACAAACCTTTGGTTCCCATCATATCTTCTAAATGGTACAACCATATGTTTGTTTATATGCTGCCTAGTTTGGTAACAAGGGTTCACGAAATGTTTTTTCGTAGATTCAAAGCAAAAGATTAAGTTTAAAATTAATTAATAAAAAAACTTTTTAAGGCAGGCTTTTATTTAAGGGCACTAAAAAGTAAAAAATAATTACTTTGGATGTATGACATAGTTATTCCGTGAGTTATAGATTCAAAAGCTTGTTACGTAAAGTTTTCAGTTCGAATACAAAAGCGACAAGCTTTTGAATCTATAACGGAACAACCTACGTCACACATGCAAACCAATTATTTTTTACTTTTTAGTGCAGTTGAATAAAAGCTTGTCTTTAAAAAGTTTTTTTATTTTAATTATTTAATTTTGTGCTTTTTAGTACTTAAGTACGCCTTAAACTATGCATTTTTGTTAAAGCATAGTTATTATAAGGCCTTTTTTTCCTTTAAGTTCTGAGCTATCTAGTCCTTCAATGAGGAGACCATCTAAAGATTAACTCATCCGCCGACTAAATTAATAATCTCCGACCCCAAAAACCCCGACATGCCAATTTTGAATCGAATCGGGCCATATTTACAAAACTCGTCCACCATCTTGAATTTGTGAATTTTGATAAAAAATTAATAATCTCCGGCGCCAAAAACACCCACATACCAATTTTGAATAGAATGGGACCATAAACACAGAGATTATCGGCCATCTTGGAGCGGCCATTTTGATTTTATGAACTTTTGAAGAAAAATTCATAATCTTCGACCCCGAAAACCTCCACATACCAATTCTGAATCGAATCTGACCATAAACCTAAATCTCGTCCGCCGTCTTGGAGCGCCATTTTGTTTTTTTCTATGACAAAAAATCCGTGAGCCGCCATTTAAATTTCATAAATTTTGACAAAAAACTCATTATCTCCGACTCCAAAAACCCCCACATACAAATTTTGAATAGAATCGGACCATAATCACAAAACTCCTCCGCCATTAGCCGCCATCTTGAATTTATAAATTTCGACAAAAAATTCACAAACCAGTCCCCGAAAACCCCCACATACCAATTTTGAATCGAATCGTACCATAATCACAAAACTCGTCCGCCATCTTGGAGCCGCCATTTTGTTTTTTCTCTAACAAAAATTTCATAATGCATTGTCACAGGAATTATAAACACCTGCTAAATTTCAGCTCAATCGGATGTCGGCAAGTGCTCCAAAAATGGATTACAAATTTTGAACCGGAAAGAATGACATACGAACGCAGCAAGTTAAATAAAAGCTTGTAATAAAATTACTTCACTGAAGATCCAAAAACACCGTGACAGGGTTACCACATCGCACAATTACGTAAAACCAACAACTTTTGATGGGCAATCGCCATGGTCCCTATATCGAAAACAGTTTGAAGTTGTGGCAACAGCCAATGGATGGGACGATGAAGAAAAGGCTACTGCACTTATAGTGGCTTTAAGGGGATCTGCTATGATACAGACCATCCCTGAAGACTAGCATCGCAAGTATGGAGACCTGAATGTTGCTCTGGAATTGAGGTACGGTGACCAACATAGAGAACAGTTGTACCGGGCACAGTTGAAAACATGAGTTCAGAAATCGGGTGAGAGTCTACAGGAGTTTGAAGCAGACGTGCAGAAACTTATCCAGCTTTTCTACCGAGATGCCCTGGAGGGTTTCAAAGAACAGTTGGCGGTGCAGGTATTTATTGATGGATATCGAAATACAAATGACTCTAAGATTAACAACACATTTCAAGAAATGCAGTGAAGCTCTAGTTTGTTACTTGGAAGTGGAAGCGGCTTTCAACACCTCAAGGCCAAAAGTGAGATCGGTATCGATCGAAGAGCCACCTCAGGAAGATAAACTGAGCGACAGTATAATACAGATGCTCAGCAGAATACTGGATGAACTGGAACCTGGAACCCAAGCAGAATAATAGTGAAAACAATCAGGTAAGAGGAAACTGCTTCAGGCATGGTGGAAGCGGACATTTTCAAAGATATTGCGGTATAATTACCCCCCATCATCACTTTGGAGGACATCCCCATGTTCCTACTCACCTACAAGGACAAGAGAGTCAAGAGGAAACTGTTTTAGATGTGGTAGGAATGGACATTTCCAGAAAGATTGCAGGGTGAGGTTGCCACCACGTTTGTCATAACCTTGGAGGACACATTCGTACTCACTGACGAGTACCTTATCAACTAGTGAGTTTTCGGACAGATACCAAGAAACTGGATTTGCCAATACATCGGAAGGCATGCGAGCTAGTGAAAGCGAAGCTCCCTGGGTCATTCAAGACAACAGAGTCAGAAGAATTATCGATAATACGCTCATCAGGGAAAAGACTATAACCAGTATCATGATAATACCAAACATTGCCTAGAACGACCAAATAGTAATGCAGACATCTTGTCTACAAGACCGCATCCTAGAGAATCCAAGCAAAGTCAGATAACAATGTCCAGCGAAGGAGTTGCCGTCATTAGACGCACGAGACTGTTACCTGAGGATGACTGGACTACCGCACACATGATGCAGGACCAGTAAATAATTCGGACAGAGATCCCATCTTCAAGGCAATATGGGCACAATGGGATTCCATGGTCGTGGAAAATGGCCTTTCTGAAGAGTACCAAAACATTATATTAGTTTCCCCGGAGAACTAGCACAAAAAAAACTATTCTATATCTAGATCGACCAATACTTTTGTTATAGGCGATAGGCGAAAACAACGCAAAAACCCGATGGCGCGGCCCGACGGAAAGATAGATTTCGGAATTCCATTATTAATTCTGAAAAATCAATCAATCGAGCTAACGAATAATGTGTCAGAAAAAATGGGACATTCATTCACTGGAAAACACAAACAGCATTTTTTTTCATGAACTTCAAACCCTACAATTAAAAATTGGAAAACAGTTCAAATCTCTCGGATCTCTTTTAATATTTTTACGTATGTATCTGTCTCAAATAAAAACAACATGAATTATATTTTTCTATAAACCTTAAACTTTTCAATCAAAAGTTGTTGAAGGATCCAAATCTCCCTAAATTTTTCCTAATATTTCTATGTTTCTTCCTAAGCTATCAATGCGGTATCATCTGCATATTGAAGTAGGTATAAGGAACTATTGAAGTGCATATTAATGGTTATATAATATTGGGGAGAGTGGAAGTCCTTGCGGAGGAATAAATTCATTTGATATGGTATTGGAAATTTATACTTTCAGTATTTTCTCTTAAGAAATCCCTGAGGATAAAAATTATATACGATAGGCAATTCATCTGGAATAGCTTGTGCAACAAACCCTTGTGCACTGTCAAAAGCTTTATTTATATCCAGGAATAAAGCCCCTGTCTTCTTGCTGTTCAATTTGGTAGTTTCTATATTGTTAGTTGAAATTGTTAGAGTATGTGCTGAGCTTTGAATCTAAATTGATAGCCAGGTATTTTGCTTCCCATGGTTGATTCCAACCGATTTTTAACACAATTTTATTAGTTTCACCTGTATATATGTAAGTAACGGAATCTTTCAAATTAATTTTAACCCCCTTACAGATATCAGAATTATTTGAAATTTTGCACATGTATTAAGAACCGATGACAATACAATAATTTCATAGCTATGACAAGGTCGTCAGAAAAAGAATGCCTAATTTACATTACAAAGATTTGGTGAATGCACTGGTTTGTTCTCAGCACTCTCACCAAAAGTTAGTAAAAACCTCAATCCCATGAGGGTGAATCAATCGAAGAGTTTTTCTCACGTAGTCGGAAAGTTTAAAACACGCTTTTGAAGCAATACGAACAAAAAAGTTAAAAATAAAATTATAGTTTAAAAAACACGCTCATATAGCAATATGGACTAAATAATTCAAAATAAAATTATAGTTTGGAAAAACAAAAAGAAAAAACACGCTATAGCAATTTGGACTAAAAAGTTAAAAGCGTGGGGTGCTTTTTACTTGCTTTTCATAATGAATCTACCTTTACGAATACCTAGCGATAACTGATATCAAGCACCCACGCTTTTTTACATAAGAGGAAATTTTTTGGTCACTGACTTTATTTATATTTTTAACTTTTTAGTCCATATTGCTATATAAGCGTGTTTTTTTTTGTTTTTTTAAACTATAATTTTTTCAAGATTTTCGGCTAACACAGGCAACAGTGTGATTGGTCTGTAGTTTTGAGGTTTACTATGATCTGTACCATTTTTTGGAATTGTTACCATGATGCCTATTTTCCAGTCTCTAGGGAATTTTAAGCAGGGTTCATATATTCTTATGATCTATCTGTGTATTATTTCTGTGTACTTTTGCCTTGATTGATGATGTCAAAGTATTCATCTTCTTCAATAAGATGTTCCTTCCTCTCTTGGGGGTTCTGCTAAAAAGTATCTTTCGAACCAAGAATTCACATTTTGGGTGGTTGTCAAAGTTTATGTCTTGAGTTTCAGAATTTGTGGATTCAATATGATCACCAAAAACATTTGCTTTTTCCTCAAGAGTTTCAAATATATTTAGTTGATTTCAATTGGTTTCACATAAAATTTTTCGTGTTTTTTCATTTAGCATTTCAATTGGCTTCACTTAAAATTTTTCGAGTTTTTTCTCTATTGGAATAAATCGATTTAAGATTACTGTAGCCATGCCTCAGAATCATAGCAGGGCGCGAAGAAAATTTAAAGGAAAAGTAAATTTTTAGAGCAAGAATTTTTGATCCATGAGAGGCAAAAGCGTGTTCTCGAGAAATATTTCAATATCATTCAAGCATCTTCTTGAAACTGATTCCCAAAAAGCATAACAGACGATTTGGTAGGATTTGCTGAAAGGCCTCTTTTTTTATAATTTGATCTGGGAACTGATCTGAGATCTATTTTAATCTGTTGACAAGCATGTAGAGATGTTTCATCGAACTCCATGTAAATTTGTGTGTCGTCAGCATAACTATGAATATTGGTATTGCGGAGGTAATGTTAAAATATAGTGTACAAATAGAAGTGGACCCAAAATTGTATCTTGTGGTATGCCACTGTAATGATAAAGTTGTCACATCTTTGTTCTATATCTTTTTTGGTCCAAGTTAATTATGAAATTTAATTCCTAGCAGTCAATAGCTTAGGCTAAAAGTACATGGATCAATATTATCGCCAGATTTCTGAACATTTAACGTTACGATTCTGCCGAGGTCGGCAATACCTATAAATCAAAAGATTAGCTGCTAGGCGGAGAAGGATTCTGAATCCTTCCTTCTAAGTTGAGTAGCCAAAGAACACGGTAAATTTTCTTACATTATTTGTAAAAGTATTGGATATAATATCCACGGGTACCTTTCTCTGTAAAATAATTCCGACGTAATTAGTTGTTTAAAAATTTTCCTTAGCAATAACTTAATCAACAAGGAAATTTCAATAAGTGGAAATATTCTTGGATATTATAGTATCTTTGTATTTTACTATATTTTCAGTTGAGTTATCTTAATTTTGGTTCATAAAAATGAATCCTGGGAAAAGTTATATTTATGTATATATTTGGAATTTGGATATTTTTCTTTGTATAAAAGTTTTGTGAAGAAGTATATTGCCCCAAGGGGGGTGAATTTTTTATGGTGGTTCCATTAGTTTTTAAGTTAGAATCATGAAAATTGGTGTTTTGGCACTCGGTTACAAATAAATGAATCGTGTTAAGCCTTATTTGAGAATTCTGTCCTTACAAGGGTGAAAGTGCTATCTAGTATTATATAAACTCGAATGACATCACACAGGGAACAAGTTAAATTGACAACAGATTCAAGGGAAACATTTATCGTATCCACAGCATTTTGTTATTATTTCAAAGCACTTATGATTCCATATTGAAAATGGTACTGAATAAACATATTTTCTGTCGATTAAATTAGGTATGGGAAAGATTCTTACCCTGCAATAGTAATAGCTGCTGACCACCCACAGATTTGACAGCAATAGGAACCTTTGCTGGTTTTGGAGCTATTGTTAGAGGTCTTAAAGGAGGAACCAAAGTAATCTTATTAGCTTTAGCTTCTTTCAGAAGTTGTTCTGAATATTTATTGCTTTGTTCTGAATTGTTTTCTGGTTCCTCACTTGACATTTCTTCAGCTTCAACTTCCTCTTCGTGTTCCATTATTTCTTGACTCTCAAGTACTATTTCCTGTTCTAGAAAAATGGAATAATTATGTTAATAGGGTGAATTTGCCTGTTATGGCTCCAATTCTCGACCACTTTTATATTAAATATCTAGAAATAGTGAAACTTCCAATAATTTATGAGATTCAACTGGGGACATAACCAGGTAGGTACTACTTTAATTTTCAAGTGTAACAGCATTTTCTGTTTTCTTGAAAGTTCACTTGGTTTCATTTGAAAAGTGCAGATATAGTAAGTCGTTTTGGCATTGTATTAGTAGGATACGTTTTTCTGGTACCACAGAAATTAGTACTTCACGTATCACGTTCTAAACGTGACAAGCAAATTAAAATTTTTTCATTTGTTGTCTGGGATGGTCGAGAAAAGGTTTGGAAGTGTCATAATATGTTGTCCTTTTCTATACTCATGGAAACAAATACAATTATTTCATTCTAACGAATAACTCATATTAATAATAAAAATCTATTATGCAGTTTTCGTCCACATAATTCATCATTAATTCGAAGATATTTTCATTCGAGTTTGGGTGGTCAAGAAATGGATTATGATTTATGATGTTCCAGTTGTCGACCAAGGACTTAATTTGTATATATTTCATGCAGAAAAAAAAGGGCCGTTTTTCGACTACACCATTTGTTTTTTATTTTATTATAGATGAAGACTCAGAAAAAATCCAGGAAGGGAAATAAAAAACTGAAGAAAGAGAAGACAAAACTTTTTCAGTATACTGGAGAACATTTGAGCTGTAATTGAAGTAAAAGAGAATAACATGGCTGTCAGTGAAGAATTCGGTTTACCCAAAACCACCCTTATAGGCTGTTTCCAAAGAAAAATACCTAAGAATCCTCGGAAAACAGGACCTGAACCGTTATTGAGCAATGAAGGTGAAAAAAATTAGTTGAATGGGTCGTAAACTTGGCAAGAAATCCGATATGATCGAGACGGTTCAAGATATCGTTAAGAAAACCGAGAAGGGAAATATCTTCCGTGGTGGTAGGCCAGGACAAAAATTGTGATAATTTTTTTTAACGGAATCCCTTGATTTTACTCAGACAATCTGAAAGTATTAGCAAGACCCGCACTGTGATAACTGAAGAAAGCATCAGATTGTGGTTTGTCCAAAAACAGGAAAAGTTTTGGCACCAAGAGCATGGAGAAATCTGTATACAATCAAAATGGGACTGAAAAAAGAAAATATAACGGTCCGGTTTTCTTTACATACAACCTCCAAGAGCAATTGTGGAAAACAAGCCTCCTCACTGGGTTCTGAGTAAGTCAGATAGTGGATGCATGAAAGGATAACGAATTCAACAGCTGGATAACAATGAATCAAATCAAACGACTCGTTCTTTTTTCATTGATGGACATAAATCGCATAAGACAATGCCATTGAGCCATTTTTTTGCTAAAAATTGAATAATTCTATATGCCCTACCACCCAATACTACTCACATTCTACAACCCGCTAATGTGAGTGTGTTTAAACCTTTGAAATCGGGTCCTGAGGGGATATGTGCGATTTCTAACATAAAGTGATGGATATTTGAGAGCTAAGCATTGGGGAAAACAACTCTGATATTTATTTTTTAATGTACAATTTCATTTATGCATATTTTTATTTTTATTTTTTTTGTTTATTAAGTTTTCAAAATCTTTAATGTGTCTATTTTCACACTTTTTGGAGCTTATATTTCAAATTATGAGTTATAGTGCAATTGATTCTTTTCTAAAACCAGATCAAATCTTAGGTAAGAAGGGGGAGGGGGAGTCCGAGAAATCTTATGTGCTCTTACATGGGGGTAGGGGGGTTCAAAAATGGCAAAAATTGTCCTTACGTAATTAATGAATGGCCCCTAAGGTCATTGGAGCAATTTATAATCCACCAAATCGTATTCAGGAGGGAACCAAATTTCTGGATGATGAAATCACAAAAAGACATGGATCTTAGGAGATAATAATATTGATATTCTCTCTGGATCCAGAGAAACCAAAGGCTTCTAGAGGATGTGTCTTTCAAATGGTTTCAAGGTTTACAATGAAGCACTTCCAACACGTATTGTGAAAACCTCAAAAGCATTATTAGATCACGTCATCTATAATGATGATGCCCCTGCAAGATTAATCGGTCGTGAGAGGATCCATAAGTGACCACGAAATGCAAGTATTACGAATACCCATCAAAATGAAGCCTTTCCCTAAATCATCAAAATTCTTTAAAAAAAGCAAGTAAACCTGCAATCCTTAACCTTTTCAATGAGGGAACCGGATACCTACGTAAAATATTTTGTTTATCAGGCACGAACCTCCTTCTTTTATTCAGATCGGCTTGCTGCAACAGTAACGTTTCGATGTGACCTGAGCCTGCAAGTATTTTGGTTTTCAGGGAAATGAATTAGTGTATTTTTAATTTATTATTCTCGTTATTCCATATTTTTATATAATAAAAATAAGTGCCAAGTTGAACTAGTGAAGAATCAAATGGAGGTTAGATAATGTTCACTAACCTAACATCGAAAAACATGGCTCGCAAAAATAAATATTCCAACGAACAGAAACTTTATGAACTTTTAATGAAAAGTGACAGTGAGGATGAATTTGAGCTAAGTGAATATAATAAATTTTTTATATATTCTTGAGTGTATATTTCCTTTGGCAAGAGTGAATTCCAAGTATTTTATGGTAGCGAATTTGCCTTGTTTTTATAATAATTATATTTGTTATCAAATTGAAATATATTTGTCATATATTCTCGAGTGTATATTTCACTTGGAAATTGAGAAAGTTAATTCTAAGAAATTTTTATTGATCATCACCTTCACTTATTGACAAGACGAAAGGTTGTTTCGATCCCTAAAAATTTACTGTTTCCTTATTTCCAAACTGAGTGTGGTTAGTAATTTTACACTTATTCATGGCCAGTCAAGATTATAGTCGGCCCTAGATAATTGCTGTAAGTAAGGCTCTGGATAAATATATCGTTTCACATCTGGAACCTTATAAGTACCCGAGATCATTCCATTATCTAACTCGGGAACCGTGTTGATCAGCCCTAGCTCCCAACAGCCATATTGGAGACGAAATAGTATAAAAAGCTATCCGCAGTGAAAAGGTTAAAGAAGGACCTGACATCACTTTGCACAAATTACTCGTGGAATAATTATGATCTTCTTAGCGAGTGCTTTCAAAATAATATTGCGTACATCAAAATGAAAAATAGGTTCAAACCCAACTCTAAACCATGGTTTAATATAAGGCCAGAAACTCGAGATTATTACCACGGCAATACTGAAGCTATACCCGAAAAATACATTTCTGAGAGAAAAGTATGCAGATGCTATCAAGGATGTTAAAAAAAAATTGAAATGGCAAAAATCCAATATTACTCTATACAGTTTGAGTCCTTAAATGGTGACACTAAAGAAACCTGGGAAATGTTAAACAGTCTGGTAAGCAACAAGGAGAGGCAAGGCTAGGTGCCTTCAGACTGAGAAACACACTGGACAACATAAACGTTGGGACGATTGCTAAACGATTCTCCTTTGACAAGTCATACAGGGTGGCAATACCAGATAGAACTGTATGGAACAACACAGAACTCAACACCATTCTACAGGGCAAAATCTGGTACACAGATGGATCAAAGATGGAGAATGGTGCAGGAGCAGGAGTGTATTTCAGAAACCCAAGGACCGAGTTTAGCTTCTCACTGGGTACTCACACCTCTGTATTGCAAGCAGAGGTCTACGCAATCCTTCAATGCGTGAAGGAAAACAATAGGAGAGCAGTAGTATAGGAACAGATCCACATTCTCTCAGACAGCCAGGCAGCACTGAAGGCTCTAAGTAGCCAGGAAGTGACTTCCCAACTGGTATGGACCTGCAGAGGAACTGACAATTCTAGTAGAACAAAACTGCGTCAAGCTGATTTGAGATTTGCAGAGAATGAAAAAATCGACGAACTCGCTAGAAGAGTATCGGAAACTGAACCAGGTCCAGGACAGACCCTCGGGGTACCGAAGCGCACGGCACGAGCGTCTATAGAAGACTGGATCCAGGAAAAACACAAACAATACTGGAATGACATCCCAGGAAACAGACACGGGAAAGAATTCATCAAAAGCCTGTGCCGGACAAAAATAGCAGACCTGATAACTTTAAACACTGGACACACGCCAGTAAAAGAGCACCTCAATAAAATAGGACTTTTCAACGGCGACCTAACATGCAGATTATGCGGCAAGGAACCAGAAACAGTATCACATATACTGTGCAATTGTGGGGCTTTGGATCGCAGAAGACAGTCAATATTCGGGCAACCAATTGGTGAACCGAGACTGTACAGCACACATCCAGTAAAGGACCTGTACAAACTTGTGTAGGGCATGAAATTACTGGAATGGGTGCTGTAGAAAGGAACAACGGGCAAGATACAATGGGCCAGCAGACCCAAGTGTCGTCGGAGGTCATGACCAGACGAGGGTGGAGTTTTAAGTGGGTAACCCGGAGGAAAAGGGGCATAGAGACCCGAAAACTCAATGAATGAGTCCCACACTACCTAAAAATGTAAGGTGTCCATAAAGGATTTTATTCACCTTCCCAAAAAAAAGCAACAGTAACAAAAAAAAACAGACAAATAAGATCCCTTGTACATGAAAACAGTCCGAAAAAAATGAGTCTAAACCAGCATTTTACTACAGTTGGAAGAAAACTGGCTTCTAAGATACCGGAGACACCCCCTTGGACACATCCAATGAGACCAAATCAGACTTGTTAATAGCCTTCGAAGAGGTAGAACCCAGAGATGTTGAAGAAATTGATTCTTCCAAAACGTCAGGATGGGATAACATCGATGTTATTACCATAAAAAACTGCATGAAAAAGTTAATGCCTGAGTTGTGCAAAGTGCTGAATCAATCTTGAAGCTGGGAGAAGTGCCTAAAGGTATAAAATTGCTAATGTAAAACCCCTTTTCAAAGATGGTGACAGTGAGCAGCCAGTAAATTATCGGCCTATATCTATCTCACCAATACTATCCAAAATATTTGAAAGAAATGTTGATAATAAACTTGTCTTACATCTGAATAGAATATTTTTCTTTGTCAAGATGTCAATATGGCTTCCGTGAATCGAGTGACACAAGTTCTGCAGCTGTCAGCTGTTGAGTTCAATCAATCAATCAAACTATGCTTTATTGTCAGAAGAAACTAGTCTTATCGACAAAGACGTTAAAGAAATACATATTAAAACAGAAAAGTAAAACATTAAAAACTAAACAATAATAATAAAAACGACAAAAACGACAAATGGTACAGGTACAGACTGATCAAAATTTGTATAATTTAAAAAATTAAGAATTAGAAATGTAAAATAATAAGAGGGTACATTCCCAAGATGCAAACATTTTAAAATAATTCCTTAATGAAGGGGCTAGTGTAGTTCACTATAAACGAAAGAGTTCACAACTAAAAAATTCCTCTATATTGTAGAAAGGATGAATGTATAGTAGTTCTTTTAGTTGTTTTTTGAATAATGCAAATGCTTCAATTTCTCTTAGGTTTAATGGTAAGCAATTATAAATTTTTAGCCCGTTGTAGATGATAGATTCTTTAGCAAGATTACTTTTAGGTATAGGTAATGGTAGTCTAAATTTTTGCGAAGATCGAGTGTTATGATTTAAAGGCGCTGATATATATTTGTCACGGTTTCTATGAATAAGACATGTAGTTTCTAAAATAAAAATCGAGGTGACTGTGAGGATGTTGATCTCTTTTATGATAGGGGTGGTAACTGTGAACTCGTGTCACTTGATCTTTACAAAGCCTTTGACACAGTGAATTACTCCATTTTACTAGGAAAAATTAAAATAAAAGGGGTATCAGGATCGCTCTCAGGTGGTTCTGCAGTTATGAGTGAGACCTTGAAGAAAAAAATTTAATCATGGCTATGCAGTCATAAACTGACACTGAATGTAAAAAAAATCGTCCTTTCTATTGGTAAAAGAAAGAAACCTGGCAATGGAAAAAAAATTATCTAAATAATGGATATCTAAAACAATCTAATAAACTTAAATTTCTTGGACTGATAATAGATGAAGCATTAAGCTGGGGTGAACATATTGATAAAATCAAAAAGAAAATATCTGCACCAGTTGGAATATTGAGACGACTGAGTTATCTTATTCCAAAAAAAATTCTGAGGCAAATATACTTCTTTATGATATATTATCACATATATAGTACTTGAACATAATATTGGCAACTTCTGTTACACATAATCTGAAATCACTAGAAATCCTCCAAATAAGGCAAACAGAAATGTATATTTGCTTGACGGAAGACATTCCACCGCTGATCTATATAAAAACTTCAAAATATTTTCTATTAAGGACATACATTTCTTACAAAATATTATATTTATTCACCAAGTTTTAATTAATACCAGACACTCAAACATAAACCTTGTATACAGGAATGAAATACATGGACACTTTACATAATAAATCTTCCAAGCAATTTTAAGACTCACTGAAAAAAAAACAACAAATCAGAAGTAAAAAAACAATAAAAAAATTGAGATCTGAGCTTTAATTGAACACTATTTATTCATCCATCATATCTATTCATGGTGTATACTGTAAATATATTGTTCTCAACTTGACCTGACCTACTCTATTAATTTGAAATAAGTATGTATAACTTGAACAATATTGACTTGGATGTATGTGTATGAGCACATATGTATATGTTTTGTATAATTTTCTAAGTTTTTTTTATTGTAAGTATTTTTACTCTGTATTTATGTATAAAAATATTGTAGAAGTAGTCGGCGGCAGAGTGCCCTTATGTAAACTTTTGTAAGTTTTTTAGGGTGAATAAAGGATTAAAAACAAAATGTGTGAAAAATATTCTGGAGGCGCAAAATCAACCCACTAATGGCTCAAAGGAAGGAGTTCAGTCAGAAGAAAGAATATAATTCGAAGAATTTTGGACAACAGAAAAAGTCTTGGGAAGAATCAAGTTGCTCATATACGGAATAAATGTTGATATCATCTTCAACGAATTAGAGTTTTCAGAACATTTCGGCAGTGGTCTTATTTCGGAAAATAATGCTTCAATAGAAAAGGAGGTAGCATATAAAAAAGGATCCATTCCTGTTGAACTGCGGGTTGGATCCTTGTACCTCTCGATGCTCCAAGGATTCTACCAATAGAAGAAATTTGTTATGAAGATTCATTGAGCATGAATTCCGCAGAGAAACCTGACAAAGAAACGCCCTTCAATATTGGAAAATATTTCATCTGGCTTCTTAGCAGTTGACTATAAACCAAATACTTACCACTGGAGAAATTCGGTCGAATTCTGCTATATTCAACAATGAAGAAGAATCAGTTCCTTGAGGAATCATTGAGAGAAGGATAGTTACAGAAAACGTCCTAGAAGATGAGGAAAAAGAGCACATCTCTGAAGAAATTCGGCCGAATTCTGCTATGGATAACACTGGGGATAATGCTACAGATCAGATCTTTGGTGAGGAAGAATCAGTTCTCCAAGAAATCTTTGAGAAAACGACAGTCACAGGAAAAATGAATGTAGACACTCATGCAGAAATGTTGGTGATATCAGAAGAAACTAGTGAGAATTAAATGATTGCAAAAGATAATGCTATGGAAATGTCCCCCAATAGTTTCATTGAAACTAATGCACCTAGAGGTAATATTCTAAATACTCAAAAAGAGAGGGAAGTCACCGGTGAAATCCATGGAAAAACTTGTGGCGATAGAAATGCGGAGACCTCTACCCCAACTCATTCATATATTGTGCAGAAAAGCATGCCCTTAGTTGATGCTTTTAATCGTCATCTCAAGTATCCCATTGACACCTAGGAATAAAAAAAATAAAGAAAAAATACCAAGTGCAATATCATCTGAAGCCTGGTGGGCCCTTTCTAATGAAGAATAAGATGAAAATTGAGAAGATGGAACAATTGAACAAGAGAAATGAAGATAGAAAAATAGCCAGAGGAAATAAGGAAGCACAATTATTGGGGAAGAAAAATTTAATAGCAGTTAAGAATAAAATAATAAAATAAAATAATTAATAAAAAAAACCTTTTTAAAAACAAGCTTTTATTCAAATACCCTAAAAAGTACAAAATAATTGCTTTGGATGTGTGACGTAGGTTATTCCGTGAGTTCTAGATTCAAGAGCTTGTCGCGCAAAGTTTTCATCTCGAATACAGGTACGACAAGCTTTTGAATCTATAAAGCAATTATTTTGTACTTTTTAGGGTATTTGAATAAAAGCTTGTTTTTAAAAAGGTTTTTTTTATTAATTATTTTATTTTGTGCTTTTTAGTAAGTACCCCTAACACCCACATACCAATTTTGAATCGAATCGGACCATAATTACAAAACTCGTTCGCCATCTTGAAGCCGCCATCTTGAATTTGTGAATTTTGACAAAAAATTCATAATATCCGACCCCGAAAACCTCCACATACCAATTTTGAATAGAATTGGACCATAAACACAGAAATCGTCGGACATCTTGAAGCCGCCATTTTGATTTCATGAATTTTGTCAGAAAATTCATAATCTTCGACCCTAAAAACCCCCACATACCAATTTTGAATCGAATCGGACCATAAACACAAATCTCGTCCGCCATCTTAGTGCCGCCATTTTTTTCTCTAACAAATGCATAATGCATTATCACGGGAACTATGAACACCTGCCAAATTTCACGTTAATCGAACAACTAGAAGTGGGTAAAATTTAACTTGCAAGATTTGATGACAAACATCGGGACAGGTGAAACTAAATAAAAGCTTGTAAAAAGGACTCAAAAGTGAAATGTAAGATCAGTAAAGAAAGGAAACAGTGTAACAAGACGGACAAAAATGCCCGAAGGAGCAGATAGAGAGAATATTACCTCCACATCCAAACAAAAATACAATGTGCAACTTGTGAAGAAGATTTAGAGAGTGATACTGAAATCGACAAAGAAAAAAATATTGGATGCGGTAACTTCCCCAATTGGTTCCACCTAGAATGCATTGAATTTTTCGACATGCCAGGAAGCAGCTGTAAATGAAAAATCTTGTCCAATCGAAGTTTTAAGTTAGGTACCTATATTTTTTCTTCTACCATATAAGTATACCTGAGAGTCTATTAGAGTGGTCCACAATAACACCACCATATTTTTAAGACCAGGTGGTCGAACTGAGATTTCAAATATATTGAATGAGATGCAACCAAAATATTCATCTGGTGTAGATGGCATTCCACCTGCGATATTAAAAAACAGTTTTGAGTATATTTGTGATTCCTTAGTGAACATGATCAATGAAAGTTTATCATCAGGCATATTTCCAGGTGACCTGAAAGTAGCAAAAGTTCTACCGGTCCACAAAAAAGGCTCTAGAAATAACGTAAATAACTACAGACAAATTTCAATCCTTCCTTCACCCTCTGAGATCTTTGAAAGAGTTATGTATAATAGGTTCATATCATTCCTCAAACTAAATAATATACTAACAGCCCAACAATTCGCCTTCAGACAAGGCATGTCCACAGAGCTATATTCAATGCAGTTAAATATATCACTGAGAATGTTGAAAAAAATACTAACCCATCAGGAATGTATTTTGAATTTTCAAACGCCTTTGACATGGTAAATCAGACAAAGCTGTTGAATAAGCTTGATGGCTATGGATTTAGGGGTGTAAGTTATCAACTTATCAATTCTTATTTAACAAACCGCACACAGGCGAAAGACCAAGATCTCAAATAAAGCTAATATTGAGCAAGGTGTACCAAAGGGTCGAAACTCGGACCAATTCTCTTTCTGATATATGTAAATGATCTACCCAAGGCTTTATATCCCGGTAGGTAGTGTATATCAGTTTGCTGATGATACTTCTGTTATTATTACGGGCAACAGTATAACAGAACTCTCAACTAAATCTTCCACTGTCTCGAATAGAATGAGTGTGTGGTGTGAAAAAATGATCTAAAAGTATGCAACAAAAACAGGTCTTATTATCTTCAACAAAACAAATTGCTTTGAAGAATACTTGTATGTAAAGCTACAAAATAAATCAGTCCCAATATCAGACAACTTTAAATTCTTAGGTTGGGAAACTCATATAAACTCATTAAATGGTAGTCAATCTGTGGAGTAATTCGCTACCTGAGAGATCAATTATCAATCGCTTAAGAATATATTATTTTTGGCACGTACAAGCAATCATATCATATGGTAATATTCATAACCCAGAAGAAAATTATTAGATGCATATTGAAATTGGATCGCAATACCTCTTGTAAATCACATTTCGCTGAACTTGACATTCTGACAGTGCCTTCATTGTACTTTCTAGATCTTGTGTGTTTTGTAAAAAAATATCCGCACCTGTTTCCAAGGAACAGCGATCAATATTCTGTAAATATGAATGTGAGGACCAGATATTGCAACGAATTGGCGATACCAAATCACAAATCAACATACTATGAGAAAGGCCCATACTACCAGGCAATTAAGGCATACAATTCCCTAACCCAAGAATTGAAAAGCATCAAAGTTACAAAAAAATTTAGAATCTTTCACAAAATATCTGAAACAAAAGTGCTATTATTGTTTCAACTGTTAGTGGCAGTAAAACTTATTTAAAACAATTTATTTCAATGTATGTATACTTAACTTCACTACATGTGTATTTTATAACTGTGTATGTATATATATATATATATATACATATATATATATATATATATATATATATATATATATATATATATATATAATTTTTATATAGAAACTGTACTACCACTACTATTGTAAACCCTGACGTTTGCTGTGTCCTCTATTGATCGTACGCAATAAAGGTATTATTATTATTATTTGTATCATACTTTTTATTTCACATTGGTGATGAATCCAAATAGTCGTATTCTAATATCCGGTGAGCTGTCCTTGAGGTCGCACGGCATGTGGAACATGACACCACCAATATCAACTTCGTCATAGGCATGTCATGCATGCCAAATTTTACTGCTTTTTTATATGGGAATATCCAGTGTTTCAGGACGATATTTTTTCATTTTATGACAAAGCACACTTCACATTTTGAATAATCAGTCTGAATTCTGGTTTAGTCGAGTGTAGACGGTTTCTTAGTTGATTTAACGAGACAATAGTAAGGATTGTCCAGTGACGTACAGTTGAGTACTCCCCAAACATTTCTTGGAATAATGACTTTAAGAAAGGCGTAGAGTGAAAGAGAATTGGAAGAATGAATTAACAACTCTGATTCTGACAAGGACTTTGAATTAGATGATGATGATTCGGGCAGTGATTTCACATTAGAAAATTCAAATGATGACGAATCTGATCAAGGATAAGATGAGGTCATTGAAAATGAGAATATAGTTGAGGATGAAACACGAAGAAACAAAATGAAGCAAACCTGGACCACATGGAAGGAAGATGAAACACGTTTTTCAGAATTTCAATTTACGCAGAAGGTTGGTTTCAATCAACCGAGTAATTACAAGTTCGAGAATGAACTTGCTTTCCTTCAATTATTTTTTACTGATGAATTCCTGCAGTCCATTGTAGATGAAACGAACAGGTATAGGATGGTGTATAGAATTGAATCCAATGAAATAATTACTTTTCCAACATTTTCAGATATGCAGCAGAAAATGTTATGAAGAACACTCCGCTAAAAAAAAACGATCAATTTAGGGTTCATGGCAGCCTGTGACCCTGGAAGAATTCAAGGCTTTTTTGGGAGTTGTCATCAATATGGGCCTCAATCCAACGCAGCAAATTTCGGATTATTTCTCCAATAAATGGACAGATTCCCAACCATTCTTCAAAGACGTATTCTCGAAGACAAGGTTTATGCAGTTGTTCTGGACCTTACATTTTTCTCCACACCATGAACCAGATGCAAATATCTTCAAAACAAGCCCTTCTTACAAAATAAAAACTGTTCTACATTATCTTGATAATAAATTCAGAAAAATTAGTCTCCGAATAAAAATCTTTCAGTTGATGAAAGTACTGTGGGATTCAAAGAGCCTCTTTCAAAGTATACAGTGCTTCTCAAAAGTCCCCTCCCCCCCCTCTTATTTTTGGAACGATTATACATAAAAAAGTGAAATTTGGAAACTGAATATTAAAGGTTGTAAACTTCCCTACTAGTGATGATAGATGAAGAAATCGTCAAAGATGATGTCACAAGGCCATTGTGACCAATAATTTTAAATGGAACCCTCGGCAACCCTCTTTTTAAAGGTATCGAAAAAACCTATTCAATGATACTAATTTTGTTTGTGTTTATGGCAGTTTCAATGGCTCATTAGTAAACATTAAAATTTAAATTCCATTCAGTATGATATTCATTACAGATTTAAGAATCAGTATCTACTTACAGAAATTGCTCGAAGTGACCTCCATTTACTTCCTGACAGTGAAATATCCTATTTTTAAACTCTTCTCGTACTTTTGCAAATGTGTCTGCGGAAACAGCCTCACATTCTGCAACAATACGTTGTTTTAAAACGTCAATATTGTCAGGTTCAGTGGCGTAAACCTTCGATTTAAGGTACCCCCACAGAAAAAAATCCAAAGGTGTGATGTCCGGTGATCGAGCTGGCCATTCCGTTTAACCTCGTCGTCCAATCCATCTACCACGATACTCCTCATCCAAATACCGTCTTACTGCACCGTAATAGTGTGGAGGAGCATCATCCTGTTGGAATGTTATTTCCAAATTGCCGAATTCATCTGGATTATCTTCCAAAATTTCAAGGATTGACGGTTCTATTGCGTTTTGCACCAGCTCCAGATAAACCTCACCAGTTTTTTTTTTTTTTTTAATGGCTTTGACATTTCGTCATTCGGCCAGTCACAAGTTGAGTATTTTTTTTTTATGTATCATTTCATAGTGTTCTGGGTAGGCCTTGTTACTAACTCCATACGCCACCTAGGAGCAGCACTGTTAATTTGAACGCAACAGCGAATCGTCGAGGACCATCCTCGGCCCGGCTACGAAATTTAACATTTAATTCTCTCAAATTAAATAGAAAAATTTCTGCCCTGGCCGAGAATCGAACTCACGACCTTTCGATCATGAGTCGGACGCTAACCCACCGCGCCAATCCCCCCTTAACCTCACCAGTTAAATTAGTATATAAAAAAAAAAAAGAGGCCCAACGATGTGGTTTCCCACGATATCTGCCCAAACATTCACCTTCTGGGGAAATTGGGTATGTGTTTCACGAAACAGGTGAGGATTTGCGTCACTCCAATACCTCACATTCTGTGTATTTACATTTCCATTTAAATAGAAAGTACTTTTGTCACTAAAACAAATTGTTTTGACATAGTCTGGCTGTTGGTTAATTTTAGTTTCCATATTTTCACAAAATTCTAGTCTTCGGTCTGGGTAATCGTCTGAGAGTTGATGAACCATTTTTAATTTGTATGGATGAAATTTGTTTTTTTTCAACACCCTGTGTACTGTACTTCGACTGACTTCACAGGTAGATGCAACGTGAGTTGTTGAAGAAGTAGGATTAACTATTACTTCTGCAAGTATATCAATTTTTTTCTCATCAGAAATTTGTGGTCTGCCAGATTGTTTCCCATCATTAATACTACCCGTTGTTTCAAACTTACGAAGAAGCTCCCTTAAATAAGTCCTCGAAACGGGGCGATCGGAAAACCTCTCATTAAAAATGAGTTTTGCTGCATGAATATTTTGTCCAGTTTCACCAAGAATTAGGATCGCTGCTACTTTATCACCTAAAGCACCTACCATTTCGCTTCTTGAAGCACTTAAACGTTCGGCTCACAACAGTTTAACAAATTATTAAAATGTACAAAAATATTAAAAGTACCAAAAGCTGCTAAAACAGTTAAACGTTCGATCAACAATACACAAATTATTAAATGTACAAAAACTTGGACAATTACGAAAACGTCGAATTAGGGAGACTAACAAAACGTCAGCTTATTTGACAACTATCCAGAGGCGGAGCTTGAATTTGGAATTTTAGTATTAACTGATTTAATTCATCACAGCTTTGCGTTTTTTAAAAGCGAGTTGCCAAAACTGCCATAAACACAAACAAAATTAGTATCATTGAATAGGTTTTTCGATACCTTTTAAAAAAGGTGTCGCTTGCCGTAGGGTTCCATTTAAAATTATTGGTCACAATGGCCTTGTGACGTCATCTTTGACGATTTCGTCATCTATCATCACTAGTAGGGAAGTTTACAACCTTTAATATTCAGTTTCCAAATTTCACTTGTTTATGTATAAGCGTTCCAAAAATAAGAGGAGGGGAGGGGACTTTTGAGAAGCACTGTATAATTAACACAAACATACAAAATGGGGTATCACAGTATTCGCCTTGCCCTTGGATATGTATGTGCAATAGAACTACAGAAAGGGAGTGTGATGTGTGTTCACAATGAAAAAGTTTCAGCTTTGGCTTGGATGGATAAGAGAAATGTTCTCATGATTTCTACATTGTTTGACGACTCAACCGAAAATGTTAAAAGGTTTGTCAAAAGTTCAGTTACTCAAGAAACTATAAAAATAACAAAAATGATTTGCCAGTACAACACCAATATGGGAGGGGTAGACGTGACAGACCACTATGCTACAACATATACTTTCACCCGCAAAACGACTAAATGGTGACGAACATTGTTCTTTTGGATGGTAGAAATAACTTTCAATTATGCATATATAATTTATAAATCAGTAAAAAACTTGAATTAAAATAAGTATGGGCTCAATAAACTGTAGAAAGGCTGTACTTACACAATTGATTGGGAACTTTGATTCAAAGTAGGTATGTAGTGATAGAGTAATACAAAACGGACGAACAACAACAGTTTATTACTGCAAAACATGAACTCAACAACCCGCCTTGTATCCTGGAGAGGGTTTCTATAATTTCTATACTTTAGAAACTTTCAGATAACTCTCATGCTAATTTGTAATACACAAATATAATGACTTCTCATATTTTCAGCAAATGAATGAAATAAATAAAAAGTTTGAATGTATTTTCCAATGGTCACCTTCATTTTCTATATAAACGTTTCCAAGTAAAATGCTTATGAATAGTCTTCATATAGTTTTCAATATAATATGTGATTATTTTATCAAGATAGGACATCTATTTGCTTGCTTATTGATTTTTTTTTTCGATGCCGTGCAATATTTTGGTACAACTCTGCAAATCATTGTCGGCTAATTTACCCACCCATGTGGCCGGCGATGTACTAGTAACTAACGATTACATTAAGAGCATGTAACCCATGTCTACGATTTATAGCCACACTACTCCAAAACTTTTACGGGTGCAAAGGGTTAAATAAACATTTTAAAATTACCTATAATATATATATGTTTATATATATACCAGCATATTATTTGTTCTTAACGTCAATCATTTCATCATTAGGTATTTTGGCCTCAAAAATTATAATGGTCCACATCTGGGAAAATAATGGTACATTGCCAGCACAATGCTGTCCAAAAATGGAAGCTGCCGGTTGTGAACAGGCAAAGAGTACATTTTCCGATTTGTTTTCGTCTGAGAATTTATGGGATGTGTACATTGCTGATATTTTGAGTTAAAAAATTATTATGTACATACGAAGGTACCCAACAATAATAAATTGACTTTTATACCTCAAGTAGTTCAAAGATATGGATAAATGAGCTGTAGAAACATGTTAACTGGTCGAGAACAGGCGAACTCACCCTATGTGATGAACATTTTTTTTTCAATTTAAAAAATGCACAGTGCACTTATATGTACCTTCAGTTTCCATCTCGCTAGTTGCAAATGTTATTTCTTGGGATAACTCAGACAATGTTTGTAGGTCGGTACTACTCAATCCAGATATAGTACCTTGGTTGAGAGATGCATTTTCGACAGTCAAAGTATCTACCAAAGCTCCAGCATTCCCTGTTGATCCTAAAAATGCTAAAATCACTATTTTCAAGAAAATTCCACAGTAATTTTAGTGCACCAGCTTGAAATTTAAATGAGTAATTAAACCGGGATTAGTGTTCCGTTCTATTCTCAAGAGTTAACAGTAAGAGTAGTCCAAAGTGAATGATCCACAATGTGAATAATTCAAAAATTGCTTTGCCACACACAAACCAGACGCCTATTCGAAAATTATATCAACATATCAACAGTAGGTCGTAATTAATAGTTTTTATTGAAAATAAACGTGCTTATATCGTCTTTCGACATACCTTTTTGGGAAAAGGACATATTTTTGATATAAAACAATATTTTTTCGTAAAATGATGAACTATTTCAAAACACCTAGTCAAATATGACAGATCACGTGACCTAACAAGCGCACCATGACTGCCAACTGCCAACAAAAAATCGGTAAATTCCTATATCGATGTTGCCGCAAACTTGAAAATTGGTAGTGTCTTCTTTTCCATGTCCAGTTCATGCAAAATATTCATTTTATAATTTGAAACGAATATTTTATTAGAGTTATTAGGTAATGAATAGATTCAGGGTGTTTATTTAAACAATTGAAACAACGTTAATGACACTGTCAGAATTTTGGAAATGGAGGTGTCAAATTATAGTTATTTGTGAAAGTTAAAACATGGAAAATGTATGTAAACCTACCATAGATGAAAAACATTATACCTATTCAAGAATAACTGAAACCAACATAAGAAACGATAATGCAAGGACCGATGTAAGACAGGTAGACTGCGGCAAGAAAAAAAATGGGTTCGGATTCTCCCGAAAAGTTGATGAGCCTCCACCGCCAACGCTACTGGTGAGTGAGTTATTTGAAATAATCTGGTATCGTGAATTATACAATGTATTTGGGTTTCACTTGAGGCAAACTATATGAATTTCGTAAGGTTTTTGGGATATTTACCTAGAGTTTGCTTGAAAATTTAATGAAAAAAGCTTGAGTACTGTTGATAAAATACTGGAGAAACGCGACGTTGCCAGATATACAAACAAGTTCAACGTTGGTATTTTTAATCTTTTTTTTGTTCTTGTTTGTAAAATTTTTGGAAGCTAACAAAAAACTGTCAAAATTTGTGAAATCCTGAATAATCTGTATGATCAGGGGACCCGAGGCCTCATGAAACAAAACAAAATGCACACCCTAAGGGCCCCCATAGACTTCGTTCTTTTACAGCAGGCCCGTGTAAAATAGTACGGGCAAAATAGAACAGGAAACACCGTTACAAAACCGAGGTGTGTGGCTGAATACCGTCCTTCTTGCCGGCGTTCAAAAATATATGTCGACGCGTGATTTTTCAGAACCGTTTTGAACGTGCCGGTGCAAGTGCAATGAAAAAAACGCGAATTGTGTGGATATAGACGTTGTTCGTGTTTAACCGGGCAGTTTTAACCGGACGGGCAAAACTGCTGTAAATGAACGAAGTCTAGGGTGGCCCCAAAGCAGAACAAAATTCCAAGAAATTCAACATGTCTGTTCGATAATATTACATTTCATGTCATTAGTCCGTTGCCACTGCTGCAGGATATGTTGGCCATCTTCGGGCGGTAGCAACAACGGACGAATAATATTCTGGAGCAGACATTTTCAATTTCTGCGAATTTTGTGCAAATGGTAGATTGAAAGTTATGTTCTATACCTATTTATTTTCTCTGGTAGTTCCGATTAATTTGTTAAATATAGGTATAGGACTAGGTATTCCTAGTGTACCCGGCAAATGTTTCAACATTACAAATTTTGCTTTTGACAAATGTCAAATTTCATACTGATACAACGTGCTCGTGCGCTCTAAGTATTGTTGCGAAAATAAGTAAAGTACGCATCTGCGTTGTTTAGACGGTGTAACGGCCGGGAATTCTGATGACAAACACTGAATGACCTCGATGTTTCCACGAACTGCTCGAATGTACTGGTAGCCAGAGCAAGTTCAAGGTGAATTATTATTATGTGAAGTGCGGTACACGGTATATTTTGGAGAGCGAATTTGCATTGAGTATTTTATTGTCAGAGTGCATTATTGTGTTGTATTTTCAAGGTTTAATAAATGGACATTAAATTAATCGAGTATATTTCAATAAACGAAGCCCAGTTACGTAACAGTATGAATTGATCTAAATTTTCTCGACTGCTGCGGCGACGTCAACTGCAGCGACAGCATCTCAATCTATAAATCCAGCTTTAATCTAAATGAAGCTTTGCGGATTTACCGATTTTCAGAATTTCTAAATAAGGTACACGCATGATTTTATTTTAATTTTTCTTTACCTCAGATATTACATTTGTAAAAATAATTTCTCAAATTTAAAGGTGCTCCTCAATTCTAACTGAATTTGACCTTCACTTGAATAACTTCCCCCAAACACTAGCGCCAATTGTGGTTATTTTAAAAATATCCATAGACAATACTATTTCTTAGAACCCAAACATTGACCATTGTTTCAATTTCTAAGTTTGTTGCTGAGCTTTCTAGATGGCATTCTTTATGTGCAAATCAATATAGGGTATGTTCCGTAAATAGACTTGGTTACTTTGGTTGGTTATTTTGTGTCCCGTAAATGTTATATTCCTGAAAAACCGGTCAATTTTTCCTGAAGTTTGGTTGATTATCTGTCACCGAAGCGACCGATGTTTAGAGATCGGTGAGTCCGGTGAGTTGATTGTCACTTGTCATTTTGTTTATTTTCTGGGGCTGTTTGAACTTGAACAGCGTTTTTGTTTTGTAGTTATATTTGTCAAAAGCTCCAGCGTAATGGAAAACGTGATTTTTTGTATTCATTACATTTGTAAAGGAGTGTTACGAATATCTGCGATATTTCAAAAACAAATAGCGGAGTTAAGATAAACCAAGAATCGAAGACAGAAATCAACGCGCTAAAGCAATTGAAAGTGACAGTTGATAGAATAAAGCTGTCCCGTAAAAAACGGTCATTGGTGCTAACTGCTAACCATAAACTGAAAAGTAGTTACCAGTCCGGTGACTCTGGGCGAATTACGGAACATACCCATATTCTAGAAAAGACGCACATGCGTGTTCTCTATTATTATGAAAAACCTCCGTTAGTATACGAAAAACAAAAAAATTAATCTGCTTTATATCATTACCTTTTGAAGTATTTGCACCGAAACTGTTTGCAGCCTACCCTATATATGCATATCTCTGAGGACTTGTTATTAAAATAAGTTGCTTCAAACGGTGTTAATTAAAAGATACATTCATGAACACAGAATAATTATATAATATTCTCTCATATCGTCTGATAAGATTTAACGAGTGACAATTCCTTTGGAGTATGAAACAAATATTCTGAGAATATTTCTATTCGTGGGATTTTTCCAAGATTATTCAAATGGGATGATTGGAACATTCATCTCGGAATATCACAGATTTATTCAAATATAAATATCATAAAACTATATATTATTAAGATGATCAGTTGTAATACCACAAGAGAGTGAGAATAAAGTGAAAATAATTCGACAGATTTTCGAAAACTTGTTGCCAGGCAATAGACACGAGAGCCCGACGGGCTCGAGTGGCTATTGCCAAATGGCAACAAGTTTGAGAAAGAAATCTGGAGAATTATTTTCTACTTTATCGAACTCTCGTGTGGTATTCTGTAGATTATTTTTTTAATTTACGATCACAAACACATGATATAATGAACTAAACCGGTTCTGATTCATTTCTCACTTTTCATGCGAATTGATGACAGACGTCAAATTAAAAATATAGGTTGTCAAATAATAGAAACAAAATATCTCAAATTATTCCCGCGACAATTTTCTAGGTAGATTAGTCTCACTATAATAATGTTTTGATTGGCCAAAACGTACATGTTGATTTGAATTAAAAGATTCAATTGGTTTCTCAAAATGTCAAAAAAAAATCAGCTGTGATATCACAAGAGAGAATAAATTGAAAATAATTCGAAAACTTGTTGCCAGGCAATAGAAACGAGAGCCCAACGTGCCCGAGTGGCTATTGCCAAATGGCAACAAGTTTGAGAATGAAATCTGGAGAATTATTTTTTACTTTATCGAACTCTCGAGTGGTATTCTATAGATTATTTTTTGATGTTACGATCATAAACACATTTCCTCGCACAATGATACAATGTACTAAACCGGTTTTGATTCATTTCTCACTTCATGTGAATTGGTGACAGACGTTAAATTAAAAATATACGTTGTCAGACAATAGAAACAAAATACCTCAAATTACTCCCGTGGCAATTTTCTAGGTAGAATATTCCCACTATAATAATGTTTTGATTGGCCAAAACGTACCTGAATGATTTGAATTGATAGTTTCCATTGGTTTCTAGAAATGTCAAAAAATAATCATTGTAATATTTTCGAAATATTAGGCCCAGTTGTTCAATGCGAGTTTAAACCGTTGATTATCTAAACTCGGATTATTAATTAATTATGGATTAGAACGTTATGCATTTTTCAATGAAAAACTAATCCTGGATTCCTTAACTCATTGTTTTCATATGTTGGCAACACATTTTTCCGCTTGTACCTTCATTCGGACCGTTCAGAAACATCAACATTGAATCAAACTTAACCTAAGAATTCATAGTTTTGTCAAAAGTATACAGAAACATTGATCGAAAACAGCCAAGTGTATTATATAAATTGTTAGGCGTCTCTTAAGAAAAAATTACTCATGATTTCACACTTAAAAAAATTCCAAGATATTGTAGAATGTAAAAAACGGACGCAGTTACTAATTCGCAAAAATTGAAGTTTGGGCTATAATAAGTAATGAATACAATACCATCTGCGGAGGTCCCAAATAAAAAGGAATAGCATCTTAACAATAAAGGACAAAATTTCTACTTGGGCTCTGTCCAAAGCAGATTTTTAGATTTACAAAAACGATCATTTGAAGAACACAAGTTGAAATGAATACACATGAAAGAAAAACACCAACTTCCCTTGGAACTACGAAGGGAGGAGTAGAATCTAGAGAAAACCCATATGATTGAGATATATAAACAAACATTATCTTTGAAACATAACTCATCAATAAATCAACATTTGCTTTAGATTCCTGAGAACAGATCATGTAGTTTTTCATTTTGCATTTGTGATGATTTAATTTTAGGTTTTTATGTCAAACGTTTTTGGTATGAAAAATCAAGATTTGATTTTTATTTGGAAGTTTATTTTTTGTTGCGATTTTGCCTTCGTAGTGAGGGGTGATTTTTTGTATTTCTGTTAGTTGCGGACAATTTCTTTAGGCAAGCGAAATCTATTCAGAAATTATCCTTCTGTCCATTCTTCCAAATGCTAGGTACCGTAATTTCAGGTGACTTTGGCTTACTTGAATTCAAAGAATGTCTACGATTAATTTGTAAAAATAAATTGGTATTACATACCGAAATATTGATCTTTGACCACTCTTTCAAATTGAGACTGGAATAGAAAATCAATAAAAATAATAACTATCTGAATGAAAATGCAAATTTTCAATTTCAGATTTTTTTTTTAAGTTAGGGTCCTTACATTTTTTATAATTAATAATGTCTATTTCTGAAATTAGCCAAAGTCACCCGAAATTACGGCACATTGTCTATATACGGGTATCTTTCTTCTTGTGGTAATAATATAAAAAAATTCAAAAAAATCGTCTGTTTTATATCTACGAACATCTTTGCAGTCGGGTATAAAACAAAAATATTCAACACAATAATAATTTTCAGAATAGTCAATGTCTATTGAAATGTCAAACAATCAAATAGGTTAGAATTGGCAAATTATCTCCTTAAACCCCCGAATTCGTGAGATTAACTTAAACCATGGTTAAACTAGGTTTATCTCATAAACCCGTATTGAACAACTGAAACAAAATTGGTAATCCTGGTTTAAGCCAAATCACTTGGTCATCCTCAATTGAACAACCGGGCCTTAGAAACATAAGGAATATGTCCAGGAAATTACTAATATTTCCACAATTCAAGAATTTTCATAAATAATGTTGAAAACAGCTCGTTAAATCTTTCTAGAAAAAATATTCCCAGAATATTCTGTGTAAATGTTCCTACATCAATTCATTTGAATGTCACTTGGAAGTAAACTGGACATATTTTCTGGCCATCCGACATAATATTGACATTAAAATGGACGCCCTAAGAGTAGTATTATATGCTATAAAATTATTAATTTACAAATATTGGAAAAGTTGATTTAATTATTATTTATTAATTGGCGTTCATTCAAGACATGAAGCATGACAGCAGGAAAATAAATTATTTACTGGTGCGCACGTGCGCAAATGGAATTTGCCATCGAGTATCGAGTCTCTCTCTCTCTCATTTTATTGTCCTCTGCTTCCAATATGGACATCCCCCCCTGCGAAAAAACCGTTCCCATCCTTCAACCGGCGTAGACAGGGGAGGTGTTTTCGAGGGGATGCAGATAGTCTTGCTCTAAGCAATACTGCTTCCCCTATTAATTTTTGCTGCCACGTCTACGACGGCGGGACAATTACAAACATAGAATGTATCATTCTCACAATGTTCTGGGTAGGCCTTGTTACTAACTCCATACGCCACCTAGGAGCAGCACTGCTAATTTGAACGCAACAGCAAATCGTCGAGGACCATCCTCGGCCCGGAGTATCGAGTCTCATCTCCAGAGTAATAGGTATCATCTCTATTACATGTGTTAGAGGCCGAATTATTCAGCCGCCGCACCACAGAACACCTTATAACTACACAGAAGCGAAAGTCCGCCTTCCCGCCCAATTTTTATTTGCGAGCGCTTGTGCTATGCCAAGTGGTACACACGTCGTCAAATTCAAACTTCCCGCTGGTTTTATTCGTATTTGCATTTGAAGTGTACATTTTGATTTCGCTCTTCGCGAGTGACTCTGTGTGCTTTGCTTTTTTACAGTTTCTATTGTTCTTGTGCTATATATACCCTTCACTTATAAATTACATAGGATACTTTTGTTTGTTTGTTTGTATTTGTATTTGTATTTTTGGTATGGTAAATAAAATAAATTATTATTATATTGATTTACTTTGAGTTATTTTGTAAAATTAGTTCTTACTGCAGTTTGTTACTCTCTTTGCCAGAATGTTTAATTTTTTAAAATTTGCCAATAGACAATTGAAAACTGAGAAGGGAAAAAAGAAGAACAGAAAAATATTCATTCTTACTCATTTGTGATTTTGTCCACCTATATTTCATTGTTCTTTGTTACAGTCTGTTTTCTTATATTTGTGGGTTCTCCGGGTACTCAATTTTCTAATGTATTAGAAGTGAGAAGGAAACCCAGAATATATTTTTCAATCGAATCGATAACCAAACTGAAAAGTAGGTGCGCCTAGAACTTCATTTAATTCAAATTTGCCACACAAAAGTGACAGATGTACCACCTAGAGAAGGGAGGTCACGAAAATTCGCCCCTTGAAGATCAAAGGCCTTTTACTTACGCTTCTGTGTAGTTAGGGTGTTCTGTGGCCGCACCATGGTGAATTATAACTCAGGCATCGTCGAATTTTTTTTTTCCGTTTCTTTAAAGAAAACACCACGAACACACACACACACACACACGAAATCACGTGTTTATCGCATATAAACTGCCGTTGTCCGATCTTTTTCTATTTTCACAACATACTAATGACATATCTTAGGCCAGGTTTATTTTGTACTTAACCTCGGACAGCTGTGCTTTCTGGACCAATATTAACTGCTTCCATTCTGGCCGTGTAAGTTGCACCGGAGGTACATCGGGGCACGGAACACAGACTGCGATCCGTTCTCTTTAGGTCGTGGTCGAAATCTCGGAACAACACCATGCCAGTTTGGATAAAACGAGGTTCGTTTATTTTCATAAGGGTTCAATTGATCTCATTTTGAACTTGAAAACGTATTGCCGGTAGCCTGCAACGAATTAATGAGGATTCTTAGACCATTTTTGTACATTTTTCAAACAGTTCGAAATTCCACATATTTAAATGATTATGGCATCCGGCAATTGCAAGTGTTTTCTTACGGCTCTGATCAGGCCAGCAAAAGCTAGGCGGACAGCGGTTTCCAAAATTTGGACGAATTTGACAAACAAATTTAATTAAAAAAAAAAACAATATATTAAGAGCAGTAGGTATGTGACGTCATCATCTTCAATATTTGGATATTTTTCTGTTACGACCAATTTACCATAATTGAATGAAAGTGGATCACGAAGTGGGCTGTTGGTAGCGATTGAAATACGCCAGAAGTGGATAATAATGAGGGTAGTTTCAAATGGGTTGATTATTGAGAAATTCTGGGAAACATTTCCATTTAGATTAGGTGCAATATATTCAAAAGTTGGATATTTAGAGACAAGTCTATGTTTTGGCGTAGAATTACGCTAACTCACTCAAATTATCCGATCACTGAGATGTAATTTTCAAAATGCCAAATTGACCTTATTGAGAATTTCATTGAGTTGGGGCAATAATTTAGCCTATACTAAATGGCGTGGTGGGCGTCGGTGTTTAGCTTTGGTAGCAGAAATAGGCCGACGTTAAATAAAGCAAGAAAAAAAAAATGGCGTGTAAACACAAAATGATAAAATATGTATCATTAAGTTTTCCGGTTGCAAGATAGAAATAATCCCTGCCTTCATTAAAAGATCCACCAATAAAGTATCCTTAACACTATTTCAAAAGTGAAGTATTGCAAGGCGCCTTCAGGTTTTGATTTCATTGATAAATTATTTATTCCGTTATGAACTCCATAAAATTTGTATTTATCACCGTTATTCGTGTGCGGCTCTCTAGTTGCAATAACTGTTTTCAATAGGGAAGTTTCGCACAAGTTGCCAACCTAAAAAAACCTTAAAATTCTGCCTCTCCAATGAGAATTGTTTAACATTGGTTGTATGGGAAATTGCCAATTTGATATACCAATTCAATTACTTTTGGTCATGAAGCGCTTATGTATTTCTTATATCAAATGTGTCATTCATAGAGATTTTGTGTCTAAAAATGTGAACAGTTGGTAGCGCAAAACATATTTTGTGAAAAAAAAAATTGATTAAGAGAATGCACAACACAATAATAACCTTTACCGTAATGGATACCCCAAGAAACTCCTAGGAGAAGTATTGAAACAACTCCAGAGACCGAAGACATCTGAAGATCAACAGCCAAGCACAGTGATCTGCCTTCCGTACATCAGAAGTGTCTCCGAGATCAGGAGGATCGGAAACAAGTTCAACATCAAGAGCTGCTTCCAATCCGGCAGTATTACGGATTCTCCTTACCAAGACTAAACCTGACAACAGAAATGAAATCTGTAAGTATTGTATCTATGACTTTCCATGTGAATTCGGAGATTCCTACATTGGAGAGACAAAAAGGCCGTTATCGGTAAGATTGGATGAGCACAAGGAATGGACTCAACGCGGAGAAAGGTCAAAATCGGGAATTGCTGACCACGCCTGGACTAAGCACCATCGAATTCTATGGGATGACGCAAGTGTTCTACTTAGAGAGGAGCATTGGTTCAAACGAAAGTTCAAAGAGGCCGCCTACATCGAAGCCAATAACGCCTTTAGTCAACCAAGCGTTGGGATCAAGAAAGTATGGAAACCACTAATTGCCCTTTCTGGCGGAATGCAGAGGCGCGAAACTTCACGCAACACCACACTGCGCGAAATCACACGCACCACTGCACGTGGCGGAATTACACGCACCATTGCACCGACAGACATATAAATAAGTAAGTAGCACCTAAGCTTGTCAGTATTCATCTGAAGACATTGCAGATACAAGCATTTCAAATCTATTAAGGCGTCCGAGACGAGAGTAATCAAGTTACCACATCGTCTACAACCTTCAAACAAACACAATAACAACGGAAGTCAAGCTACAAGAGAAATAAAATGCGTTCTTTTGCGTTAAGGTTCAAATGACATCGTGACAGATGACAGTCGATAATACACGAAAACACTGGGTCAGGTACCAACAATCGAGAAATAGACTCAAAATTCCCTATTAATATAACTTTTTATATATAAAAATATAAACAGTTTGAGACTTGAAATAAATGAGCTAGCATATTCAGTTTATGATTCTCCACACGACCCTCATGAAATTATTACAGAAGTTTTTGAAGCATTTTTTTAAGTTGGCAACTTGTGCGAGACTCCCCTATTGTTTAACTTTGGTTGTATGGAAAATCGCAAATTTGACATATTTTATTCAATTACCTTTGATCGTGAAGAGCTTATATATTTCTTATATCAAATGTGACTGACATTCGTAGAGATTTTGTGTCTAAAAATGTGAACAGTGCAAAATAATGACTACAAAGTTTATTTTGAATTCACGTTCTGTGTCTACTGATAAGGAAGAAAACTTTTGAAACCCCTACACTCAAGACATCTCTACAACTGAATGACAGAGATATCTTCCAAGGACACTCTATCTTGAAGAACTGCTCCAGGAATAACTTTAGGGAGTAAATCCGTCATATTTTGTGAAAAAAAAGATTGAATAAGAGACTACACAACACAATAACAACAGAAGTCAAGAAACAACAACTTGTACGAGACTCCTCTATTAGGAAGCACCTTTAAATTTGACAATATTTTGGGATTTGAGAGATAATTTTCACAAAATCATGCGTGACCTATTATTGGGACTATAAACGTTGATTCTGAGTCACTTATGGAAATGAAATGCATACTATTTTACTTCAACAGTATGATGTTTGTGTATGCTTATATGGAACACTGTGCATTGGGAATTCAAAATAACGGATACTCTCTCTGGTGTCGGTTTTTGAAACTATACATATAAGCACATTAACTTTTCGAAACATTAATGTTTATATGATTTTAGCCATTGTATAAATAAAAATTGTCGAATCTCTTGTGATTGTTGCTATTTAATGAAATTCTGGTTCACCTGGTTGACTATTGTACGTCCTCGAGTGAAAAAATGAGTGATTCAAGTTTAAATAATTATTGTTGTGTACCTCAATGTGACTCTTGGGCAAAACAATCCCGTTGTACTGGAATAAGTTTTCATAATTTTCACTGGTTTAGAATAATCTAGGATTGAGTGAGTCTATAGACAAACGACGGGCTCTTGAAGTAGAATACTGTTCCTTCCCAAAATCTTCCTGTATCGTCTTTGGCCAAAAAAGTAGAAAAGAGAACCTTCAAAGAGAGTTGAGAAGAAAAAAGAAAAGAAAGTTGAGAAGAGAAAAAAAGAGATATTATCCAACATACCGAAGATTATTCATACATTATGTAAAAAACTGACTATATATGTGGTGATACGACCACATTTTCACACCATCTTGTTTGCTAGAGATTAAATTAAAAAAAAACTGTTTTTGTTGGTATTTTTTCAATTCGAACGTTCACAAATAGTTTGTAATTTTTTCAAAATAATTCATAATAATAACTCCAGATGCTGTCCAAACTTCGGAAAATATTTTTTTGCAAGCAAATTAGAACGTACTGTGTCTCCTTCAAAGAGAGTTTTTGCAAGTGATATTGTCTTGAGATTTAAATACACCACTTCACTAGAGTCTTGAAATGAATAACACTACACAAAAAAAACTGGAAACAAATACAAAATGGAAGTATTTTAATAAAAACTCAAAACAAGTATAAAACCTCTGAGAAAACAGACAAACAATGTACTTATGATTGGTTCGCATTTTCGCCACTCTGGCTCTGGCATCTAATTTTGAATTCCCAATAGTATTAAATAATTTGGGTCACCTGAACTCATGATCTCCGACATCACTATGATGCGTCTGTATTGAAGTCACCGTAACGTTGAATGTATGTCATAGCTGCTTTCCACTTCTATTATTTGTGGACAGTGTGGAGTTCACAGTCTGTTATTTGTAGATTGATAGACATTATTCAGATTTTGTGAATCTAAAAATAATTATTAGGAATTTTTTTTGTGAAATGCTTACATTTATTTATCAAGTGTATAGTGATATTCAGGCTTCAGGAAAATGTACATATTTTTCTATTGATAGCTGTTGAATAAATGTTTAGAAAACAAACTGGTTTTTGTCACCTTTTTTTTTATTTGCACTATGATAGAACATTTTAAAGCATATAGATTTCATAATGTGAAATATAGGAAGTTTTTGGGAAATACTGGTACAAAGTGAAGATTTGTTTATGCTGAAATTCGGCTGAAACTAGAAACACTTCAACCATTTCAAAACGAAGCTACTCCTAGAACTTCACCTAGAGTTGGAAAAGATTCTAACAATTTCGAAGTGAGAGAAAATTTACAAGAAATCAGCTAAAAGATAATTTTACATATTTTTGCAAAAATACAATTACTTTGGAAAACATTTTGTGATATTCTTAGCTCTGCTTATTGGCACAATCGTAGCCGGAACTGTCAAAGAAAATAAAAGCATATATTAGTATACTTCGGTTTTTCCGAATATTGTATTGGCCACTGTGTATGTTACATTATTTGGGACATCTGTCGTGAACATTTTTCCGACTCGTTAAAAAAGCGGGTAATATGAAAATTTCGGACCCTTTTAGTAAATATGGATGGACAACACGGGTTATTACCCTTATTATCAATGCAATTAAATGAAAAATAAAGATAAATAATCGAAAAATAAAAATTACTAATAGTCATAAGGCTAAACAGATATTACTACTTTTACCTGCAAAAAGCATTAATCATTTGAGGTTACAGCACAAACTATTACTCTAACAATTAAATGGATCCACTTCGAGTGAGACATCCAGGGTGCCCTACGAAGGGGGGCAAGTGAGAATTAATCCCACGAGGCCCTCGGACATGGTCAACTTCCTGATGGGAAAAGGCCAAGATATTGGAAGAGAAAGAGAGAGAAATTAAATGGATAAAAAAATCACGTGATGAAATGATTCTTTTTTTACACAACTGATGGGATACGGATGTTCTATTGTTGGACCACTTTCTCCTTCGAAGTGAAGTGGACAAATATATGTATATTTATTAATATGATCAATCAGATCGAATCGACCATCACCTTGTCCATATCTTTTAACCCACAAATCACATTAAGCACGCTTAGGACAAATTTTTAGATGTTTTTGTTTCGTTGATTTAATTAGTTGTCGACGATATTCGGGACTAGGCTTTGGAAAAGTATTATAATAATAATAATAATAATATAAGTTCTCCGAAAATGTTTTACTAACGCTGCGACATAACCCATAACAACACGTATGGGTGAGTGAAATTCGAGTAGATGCATGGGGATCTCGGAAACGGTAAGAGCTACATAGAAGGTTAAATGGAGGCAAAGTTGCGTATTATGGAGCTCATTACTATGATGTCGAAAAATCTGAGCTAGCCCTCTCACTTTCAGAGATTACAGGAAAAAACGAAAAATTTGATTTTTGTTTTTCACTTATATCTGCTTTAATACAATAGATTTCCAGAAACTGTTTGCACTTTGTCATTGCAACTTTCAATGGGCTTTAAAAATATGTAAACGAAAGGGTGTTGTTTTCCTTGGGCCACCCCTAACTATGAAATTTTGAATACGGACCTGGATTTTTTATCACTTTTTTTTAGGCTTCAATGGTCATATTTTATCATGATTGTGAATACCACTTGAAATTTTCAGTCGTTTCGATGGTATCTGGTCATCATCAGTGAAAATTGGATGATTTGAAAATTCATGCGTTTCGAGACATCTCTTATTCAAATGATATCGATTTATTGTATTGAGTGCATTATTTTTTCAAATAAAAAATTACTCTTAAGTGTTTGAAATATTTACATCTGAATATGTGTACTAAAAATGTACAAATCTCTTTTTTTTATCTTGCCCTATGATGCTTCCAGTTGATCAAAGCCGAATGCTCATTAGTTTGAGATTAAATTAAAAGATACAATTCTTGGTTGTCTTGGAAATCTTCGATTACTTGCACCGACCTGATGATTTCTACCAGGCCATGACGATTGTTTATTTGACAACAGTCATAAATTTATCAATAATCGTTTCTGTTTTCGACTGAAAATGCCGTTCACAAGTTTTGAGAAACGTGATATGATCATGGTTTATTACAAATCAAATAGGAATTGTGATTTAGCAGAAATTAAGTACTTCGAATTATATCCGGAAAGACAGCAGCCGTGCAGAAGCATGTTCAGAAAATTAGATAAAAATCT
Organism: Gonioctena quinquepunctata; assembly: GCA_018342105.1. Lineage (NCBI taxonomy): Eukaryota > Metazoa > Arthropoda > Insecta > Coleoptera > Chrysomelidae > Gonioctena > Gonioctena quinquepunctata. The sequence continues at coordinate 467,937 of JAFIRS010000216.1, forward strand.
ATGTGAGTTTGGCAGTTTCGAGAAACCCAGAAGAAAATACGGGAGTAGAATTTCCAATCAAATGAAAGAAAATATTCTGGGACAATTTTTCTTTTCATTGTTCTGAGAAAATTATTGAATACTTTTTCAGATCAGAGATAATCCTTCCAAATCAACGCGGCAAATCGCTTTAGAACTAGAAGTTCCTCAGTCTGCAGTAATGAGCGTATTCAAAGGTGATAAATTGAAGTGTTGTGCCCAAAAACTTCATCCTAATGATCCGTATCGACGGTTGGTATGGTGTCGGTGGTTATCAAACAGCATCGAAGACGATCCAGATTTTTTAAATAATATCAGTTGGACAGATGAAAGCAACTTCACAAATTGCGGAATTTTCAACAGAAACAATTTTCATATTTGGAGCCACGAAAATCCCAGAGCCTTCAGAGAGGTTCGACCTCTGGTTCGATTTAGTTTCAGTGTTTGGGCAGGCATGTATGGCAATCAATTATTAGGCCCTTTCATCTATAATTATAATTTGAATGGCGAACGTTACCTCAACTTTTTGGGAACCACCTTTATGGAATATTTGGAGAATATTCCATTAGCACAGGTCCAAAATATGTGGTTCCACCATGATGAGGCACCACCTCATAATCACAATCATATGTGATTTTCTGGATAGACATTTTCCTAACAAATGGATAGGAAATCAAGGAGTGGTTCAATGGCCTGCAAGGTCACCGGATCTTACTCCACTGGACTTCTTCCACTGGGGTACTCTTGAAGATCGTGATTATCACGACATCGACAATTTAAGGAATTCTGTGATTCACGAATTTTCCAGAATAACTACAAGGAAAGTAACACGCTCCATCAATAGAATTAAAAGAAGAATTCGTCTATGTATTGAACAAGAGGGCCGCCAGTTTGAACAACTTTTATAAATGGAAAAATGAATGTATGTGGTTTGTGATAATTGTTCTTGTTGATTAAATATTTTCTTAACTTATTGTTTTTTGTGTATTATTGATACAGTAATCCATGAAATAGCATTGAATAACAAAATTGATGATGAATCAATATTAACCTGGCCATGTAATAGATAATAACGGAGACGTCTTCCTCATGCATTGAATACAATATTATTTCAACAAGAGATGGCCCGAAACACATCTCAATTCTCAAAACATCCAATTCTCATTGATGATGAAACGACTGAAAATTTCAAGTGGTATTCACAATCATGATAAAATATGACCATTGAAGCCTAAAAAAAGTGATAAAAAATCCAGGTCCGTATTTAAAATTTCATAGTTAGGGGTGGCCCAGGAAAAACAACACCCTGTAGAACACTTTCGTTTACATATTTGTACAGCCCATTGAAAGTTGCAACGACAAAGTGCAAACAGTTTCTGGAAATCTAGTGTATTAAAGCAGATATAAATGAAAAACAAAAATCAAATTTTTCGTTTTTTCCTGTAATCTCTGAAAGTGAGAGGGCTAGCTCAGATTTTTCAACATCTTAGTAATGAGCTCCATAACACGCAACTTTACCTCCATTTAACCCTCTCTGTAGCTCTTACCGTTTCCGAGATCCCCATGCATCTACTCGAATATCACTCACCAGAAAAACATGGCGGAAGTTGAGGCATGCGCACACATTTTTTTCTAGAATTGTTTCCTTCCATACTGATTATCATGGGCCTTTCCATTCTAGGAAATTGTTTTCCGCCATGTTTTTCGGACACTGTATACGTGTATAACCCGTGAATTTCAATGTATTAAAAAAACGTTTTCAAAAATCAATCTGCGATCAGTTATATAGTTTTCATTGTTTTATACTAAGTATAAAACAATACAATAAAATCAATAAAAATATACCATATCAGTAAAAAAGGGAGCACAGAAACGACGTTGTTATGGGATAATTGCAGCGATATACGTAGTAAAACATTTTCTGAGAACTTATATTATTTTATTAGTTTTCCAAAGCCTTCTCTCGAATATTGTCGAAAACTAATTAAATCAGCGAAACAAAAACATAAAATAAATGTGTGCTATCTTCTACTTCAGATATTGGGATACGGCGCAACACATTGAAACTATTTGAAAGCTACTTAACAGGAAGGAGCCAAGCAGTAAAAATTGATGATATATTGAGCAGTTATAAGGGGATCGACTGTGGAGTACCTCAAGGCTCCGTGCTAGGACCGACATTATTCAATATATATATATATATATATATATATATATATATATATATATATATATCAACGGACTGCTTTTTACATTAGGAAACGGAAACATAGTTAGTTTCGCAGATGACACCGCAATCTTTTATAAAGCGGACAACTGGAATTCCTTAAAAATTAAAGTAGAAACAGAGTTCTCCCCTATTAAATGTTGGCTGGATAAAAAGTTACTAACGGTGAATATTGATAAAACACACTACCTACCATTCTGTTGTAATACACTGGAGCACCCCCATTCGATCAACTAACGATAAAAACTGATACACCCCTCCACATTTTTCCTGAAAATAAAATTAAATACTTGGGAATAATTCTAGACACACATTTGTAATGGGACCTCCATATTAAACACACCGTCAATAAATTGAGGACCATCTTATTCAAATTCAGGAAACTCAAAGAACTCCTACCGCTGACGAGTCTCAAAACATTATACTACTCACTAGTGGAAAGTCATATTCGCTATGGAATAGCAGTCTGTGGAGGAGCGTTAAATATTCATATTCATCAGAATGAAATTATGCGAAGGCGTTTCCTCAAGCTAATGATCTCAAAAAATAGCAGGTATCCTTCCGACAGTTTATACATCGAAACTCGTACGATGGATATAAGACAGCTGTACTTCTTATGCTCTAGCACTAAATATCATACAAGTAAACATACAGCGTTGCTCCCTTCACACCAGTACTAACACGTCAGAGAGATCAGTACATTACACCTCTAATGGTCAAGGTCACTGCACAAAGATCATATAATTATTTTGCGCCTAAACTCTACAACAACATTCCCGAAAATATAAAATCCATTACAAATATCAATCGCTTCAAAAAATATTTGAAAAGACATATTCTTCAAAGTCAAAGACACGAACTTCTACATCTATTTGTGTAGATGAGAAAAACCATACGTACCTTTGCTATATTGTTCGACTCTGAAATGTATTTATATACTAATTTGTCCACTTGTATTTATCAAACTAAAATTCAGTTTGTTAGATTTTAAATTGTGATTTTATATGTGAAACTTTTAATCTATAATTACCTTCTTTTAAATGTATATAATTGTACATATTTGGACTGAATGTTGTCTATACAGTGCGCGTCAAAATTATGGAACAAACTCGATATTTCGCAAGCCATGTACTTTTGACAAAAATCTTGAAATAGGTCGATTTTTATTTTAAAATGCCGATTTTTTTATGTATATTCTAAAGAGGTTATGTCACTGGTTTTGACATGGTGACGTAATCGGTAATTTTTTTAAATTGGAATAGATGTCTTGTGATACCTCATCTGAAAGGCCTTTCAATACTGCATTCAATGATAATAATCAATTAGATATTTTTTTACAGGGTGAACAAAAATTAATATTTTATTTCAATAAGAGAATAACTTTATATCCAACAAAATAGAACAGTTAAATCAGATGTTCGGAATGTCATCCACCAGTCTCTTGACAATAAGCAAATCTACGGACACATTCCTCTTGCACATTGCGAATTAACTTCCGGAGTAATTCTGTTAATTTCGATCCTAATTCGATTTTTCAACTCTTGTAGATTTTGCGGCCTATCTACATAGACCTTCAATTTCAAATAACCCCACAAGAAAAAATCCAGGGGCGTAAGATCTGGAGATCTTGGGGGCCACTCTATCGGTCCGCGTCTACCAATCCACCTCCTAGGAAAACAGTTATTCAAAAACTCGCGAACATCACGTGCATAGTGCGGGGGTGCACCATCTTGTTGCAACCAAATACTTTCATTTGGTGAGTTAGGATTGTTGGCGTTTGGAAAAATATCGGCAAGGCTAGGTATGAGTTCATTTCTTAAAAATTCCAAGTAACGCTCCCCTGTGAGATTTCCTTCGAAAAAATACGGGCCAATAATCCTGTCGTTTATTATCCCTGCCCAAACATTGACTTTCTGAGGGTATTGAGTATGCCCGTCCATCATCCAGTGAGGATTATCCCTACTCCAATATCTGCAATTCTGACGATTTACTGAACCATTTAGGCAAAACGTAGCCTCACGAAAAACAGAATTTGTTTTATAAAACGTGGATTGCGGTTACACAAATCCTGCATTATTTCACAGAACTCCACACGGCATCGGGATCATCATCATTGAGTTGTTGATGTAGCTGTACTTTGTATGGATGGTACTTTTCTGCTTTTAGAATACGTAATACAGAACTTTGGGATATGTCAAGGTCTGCTGCAATTTGTCGTGAAGTATTGTGAGGATTATTCTCTACACCCAATAGAACATCAAGTTTCACGTTTTCTTCTATTTTAGACGTCCAGCATTCGGAATATGTTTGACATGCCAGTTTCTCTAAATTTTTTCTCAATCTTACTGACTGTTGAACGACTATTGAACGGCTATTTGGATACTTCGCATTGAACAAGTCGCATACCTCTTGCTGAGTTCTGGTTCTATCTCCACATCCTATAAAAATTTAAATTTCTATGCGTTGGGTTTCACTTAAAGTGGCCATAGTTTACTTTTAGAACCTTTTCACTTAGAATTTGTGAAGAATATTTGTTGATATTTCAACTGACATTTATTTGACACTAACTTGCCTATTATGGCATTAATTTGTGATTGTCTTTTGTTTCCATTTTAGACTAGGAAATAGCTAACTATTAATATTTGGAAAGGATCCATTGGTGTAGTAGAGCACTGACTCACTAGTCTGCCAGGGCAGTCTAAGGGATTAGAGCCTTGGCTCAAAAAAGTAAAATTTTGCATTTTTTAACACGATTTTATCATCTTTACTTGTAACTAAATAACTCACAATGTAATAAAATCTTGGAAGTAAATATTCACCCACTCCCAATCTTCCGAATAATCTGAAATTTGTCACACATATCAAGGACCGATGACAATACAAGAATTTCATAATAATAATAATAAAAATATATTTTTCCAAACGCCAACAATCCTAACTCACCAAATGAAAGTATTTGGTTGCAACAAGATGGTGCACCCCCGCACTATGCACGTGATGTTCGCGAGTTTTTGAATAACTGTTTTCCTAGGAGGTGGATTGGTAGACGCGGACCGATAGAGTGGCCCCCAAGATCTCCAGACCTTACGCCCCTGGATTTTTTCTTGTGGGGTTATTTGAAATCGAAGGTCTATGTAGATAGGCCGCAAAATCTACAAGAGTTGAAAAATCGAATTAGGATCGAAATTAACAGAATTACTCCGGAAGTTATTCGCAATGTGCAAGAGGAATGTGTCCGTAGATTTGCTCATTGTCAAGAGACTGGTGGATGGCATTTCGAACATCTTATTTAACTGTTCTATTTTGTTGGATATAAAGTTATTCTCTTATTGAAATAAAATATTAATTATTGTTCTCCCTGTAAAAAAATATCTAATTAATTATTATCATTGAATGCAATATTGAAAGGCCTTTCAGATGAGGTATCACAAGACATCTATTCCAATTTAAAAAAATTACCGATTAAGTCACCATGTCAAAACCAGTGACATAACCTCTTTAGAATATACATAAAAAAATCGGCATTTTAAAATAAAAATCGAACTATTTTAGGATTTTTGTCAAAAGTACATGGCTTGCGAAATATCGAATTTGTTCCATAATTTTGATGCGCACTGTATACTTAACCATTACCACCTTTACTTGGATTTAGTGTTTGATTTTTTATATTATCTGTCTGCTATCTTAAATCTTAAATTTATATATTAAACAAATTAATATGGATATTCAGGCTATTATATTAACTTATATATGCGAATTAATTTTTTTTATCTATAATTAAATTCAATATTGATGTGAACTTTATACAATATTTTAATTTCGCTTTGAATATATTTTCTCCACATACAAGCAACGTTATGCTTCTGTGGTTTCTACCATGTTTATTCAGCTTATGTATTACCTTCTTGTTACCTTTTGTGATCTGAACCTGAATAAACATTATTTATTATTATTATTATTATTTATATGTGATTTGGGCGTTAAAAGATGTGGACGAGGTGATGGTGGATTCCAAATAATTCATCATGTTAATAAAAATACGTATATTTGTTCACCTCACTTCGTAGGAGAAAGTAGCACAACAACAGAACAACCTGATCCCATCAGTTATGTAAAAAAAAGAATCATTTCATTTGTGCTATGGGCTTGGAGCATCTTTGTAAGTGGCGCCGCAGTGGCGGAATCTGGCGACTGACTCCCGATTCCGTGATGGATCAAGTGGTGGTTGCAATGGGGTTTTTACCCATTTCAAGTGACATCGTTTTCGAGAATCAGTCTGTGAAAAAAGGAGCCGCATTGGTGCATTCGGGTCATGTGCGTCAGGTGCGGGAAGTAAAAACAATTGATTATTCCAGCATACATGCGAAAGTGATTAGCCATGCAGCAGCGACAACAAATCAGTACTCTGTCGAATTAGAGGTGAATTAATATTTTCACAAATAATTTATAAAATTTAATTAAAACTTACATGTTTGATGTAGGGGTAAATTACACGACTAAACAAAAATAATAAAGAGATATTGAAGGAATATAAAAACATATATTGAAAATATTGTTTTTCTTTATACACACATACATACATTTTCACATATTTTTCATATAGTTTGTTTACTGTCAGAATTTGACTAAAAAAAAATATTTTGAATGTGTAAAAATATGTTTCATGCATGTTTTTTAGATTATTATAATTATTGAATTGACTTTAAATATTTCCAAGTAAGTATATACCATACAGAGTGAATATCAATACTGCATTTATTGCAATTTGTCAATAATGTTCAACAAAAAAGTAATACTATTGTTTATTAGTGTTCAATAATAACAGACATTCCACTCACTTTACTCTTCGTACTGCCAGTATTCATTTTTCCCTTTGGTCACGTTTGTAACTCGTAGAAAAACCATAAAATTACGTATTCGCGGGTGCATTTAAACGCGTGTTTTTGCACCCTACAACACAGCAGTGGTCACCCGACCACTTCTTTGTTTCCTTCACGTCATTTACATTTGATTCGAGGTTATTTGCGGCCGACTCGTTCATTGCCATTCATTTATTGTAGGCGCGCTTTTGACACTGTGCCTCTCTTTCATAGGAAGTTTTTACCCGTCGAATCACAATACAAATGCCGTTTTGACGTTTGCGACCGAAAAATTTGAACTATCGCACTTTGTAGACAACCTTTTTATCACAGCGGTAAATGGGGATAAGTGATACTATCTGGATCCGATTTTCCGATTCCGCTACTGTGCGCTGCTAGTTGAACTCCTCCACCATGCTCCAAGTCTATACCTCAAATGATGAATGTTTTTTACAGCTAAAAGTAGCAAAGGCCTGTTTAGCTGGAAAATATAAACAAACTCATGTTGTGAGTTGATTATTTAAAAAAATTGTTACTGTGGTAAAGAACAAAAATGTAAAAATAAATAACAGCCATATTTACTATGTGTCCGAAATTTTCATATTTCCCGCTTTTTTATCATGGTGGATAGAGAGATTATGTTTTATGTTTCATGAAACATAAAACATATCATCGTCGCCGTTGTCTCGAACGCCACTAGTATGTAGTATGAAACCTTATACCAAGTTCTCACTAGATAAAAAAATATGCAAGCGGATTTTCTGTATCACAATTCCATTGGTTTGCAAAGAGCGGGAAAACATATAAACCAATATAGTTCCTAGTATGAAAATCTGCTTACAGTCTTTCCGCCTAATGGAATCTAGACTTTAGAATCCTACACGAATACGGAAAACGTCATAGTTTACGTCATCGTCACTTGATTCTTGATTCGTAAAATAGACGGCCTAGATTAGGTTCTACCGGTGTGGTTTGGTGAACTCGAGAATTTTTCGGTATTTTCAACACTAGTCACCACCTTCTTAGAGACATACAAGTTCAAATAGTTAATATATTTCTACTCTAAACTCGTTCATCAAGTTGGTGAGTTGATTGATATTTCAATTTGTTTTGCATAGGTAGGTTGATTATTGTTGGTTAAGGAACCAATATTCACAGTGCTTCAATGATTTCCAAGTGGAAAAATAAGATATTTCTGAATGTATTTGTTGGGGATGAATCATTTCATATCCTTGATTTTTAAGGGTAAATAATATAAGAGCCGAATGGGTATAGTCAGTGCTATTCCAATGTTATGTAAGATTTACGACCGAACAATTGATTTTTTTTCCAATGTGATCTACAGTGTCCACTGATCTTTCTCTTTGAAAAACATTTTTAGTTTTGTGATATCGGGGTAGTTTATATTAGTATTGATTATACTAATTCAAATTATACAGTTTAAATGCTATATAAGAAAATTGCAGCCATGTTGCCGACTTGTGACCTGGCGTGACCTGAAAATTATAATATGCGATATAATTTTTTTTTAAGAAGTTATTCTGATACAATTAAGATTCGAATATAAATTTGACATGTTTACAATAATGTGAAATAATATACTTAACTACCTATTTGACATATTAGTTGGAATAAATTATCATGTATGAAAATGTACATTTTTAATTAAAATAGTTTCAAACTGCTTATCAGTAAATACCTAGGTAGATCATTTTCATGATCACTGTTGAAATGTAAATCATAAGATATATAATAGGCCAGTTGATATAATAGGCCAGTCATTGTAGTCAATTTGCCAGTAAAAGCTCAAAATGATTTGGACGAAATTGTTTTTTTATTGATTGGTTCGGAAAAATGTGTAGATTAATATTCTGAAAAGTTCTCCAGCCTATCGGGTCGAAAATACCAACAAAAAAAACTTTTTTTAGTTTTTGGTCTTAATTTCGGAAATAGCCACTTTATTGTTAAATAAAATATTTGTTGAAAGGAGCGGCTATTTTCAAGTAGAAAAGGTCTCTACAGTTATTTTCCCAAATGCCATAGTTTCACGTGAAAAAATTTTTGTAAAAAAGTTGTCATCAAATCTTTCGGAAAAATTTCTTCTAGTGGCTTGAGAAGAGGTTAGACATAGTATCTTGGGGGAAATTAATTGGGAAGCAATAATTTTCATAGTATTTTATTGTATAAGTAAGTATAAAAAGTAATCATAAGGATAAAAAACTTATTAAAGGTGCCTCTATACTCACCTGTATACCAAGTTCCTCCTGACTTGAACGAAATCCAGTGAACACTAACAGTTTCAGTCCCCTTATCCAATTTTTCCATAGAAAACCCACTTCTATTTTCGTTTTTGAGCACCCACAATTTTAAATTTAGACTGAGCATTTCTCAACGATTACAGTTAAGCAAGATAAATAATTAACACACAGTTCCGAAATTCACCTACTCGTGTAAACATTGCAGACGATTGCGCATCACGCCACGCACACACGGATACAACACAGTCCACCACTACTCGGAGCAGACAATGAGAGCCAGAAACTCAGCGTCTCCCCTCTTAAATTTCTACCTGAAAAGAAACCGTTAAGTTTAATACACGTAGCTCTATGGGGAATTCTAATACATGCAAAATGTTCGTTCAACTCTCGTTTCCTTAATCCAATACATTTGCTGGAATATTTCTGCAATGAAATCGTATACAATTTTCTCGCTCCTCAACATTACTAAATGGTCAATCCTTGTATACTTTTTGCTTTAAATATCCCCATAAAAAATCTATTGGGATGAGATCTGGCAAATGAGGAGGCCACTGTGGATCTGTATTTCGTTCTAACCATTTATCACCGAATTCCCCATTTAACCATTCAGAAACAATTCTTGCAGAATGAGCAGGACATCCATCAGGTACAAACCATAATTTATTTCGTTCTTGTGAACTCATATTATCCAAAAAATCCGTCAGTTCGTTTTCCAAAAACTGTGAATATGTCACCATTTAGGTTTTGGCGAAAAAAAAAAGACCCTATTAATTTGTCGTTAATAATACCACACCACACGTTTGTTTATTGGCAATGACAAAATTGGTATTTAGGCATAACATTTAATTCTAAACAACTTTTCTTAATAACATTTTGCTGAATTTTCTGAAATAAGGGAACTTTACTCTTGTACAATTTTTATATTTTTTGACCTACCTTGTATACCGTTTGACTTCCAACAATTCTAAGTGCACCTAAAGCAGCGTACTGACTTGAATGTGCATGCGTTGAGTTGAGGCGCATGCATATGCACATTCAAATCTGGACGTGTCAATCGCAACGACTCAGCGCATGTTTAGGTTAAACATGCGCTGAGTCCAGATTTCAATGTGCATATGCACCTTAACTCAATGCATGCACATTCAAGTCAGTACACGGCTAACTATGATTATCGCACATGCACCAACTTTCGGCAATATTTGTATTTTGGTTGTGCAATTAATTTAAAAAATTCCCATATATTGCACACTTAAATGACCACACTGTATATCCTAAAAGAATATACTTTTCCCTTGAAAACCCTGTTTACCTTATGAAAATGCGTGCTTTCTTCGTCGAGATTCGAGCACTTTTATCTCATTTTTTCACTGAACTCTTCTAACTAGCCAGAAACGTTAAAAGTGCTTTCTTTATTAATCAAGATCACAATGGGGCAAATGAATAAAGTAATCATCAAAATAACATATTAATCGAGCATTTTCTGCAAAAACAAGATAAATCATTTCAACATTCACCAAATTATTTATTTAATGAGCTGATTTTCGGAAAGTTTTGATCATATTAATGCAAATTTCTAAATCAAGTTCATGTTGTAGTATTATAAAATGATGTATACCACGAAGCTCAGGCTTTTACCTTTCTAACGCATTTTACTTGGACCATAATTGGCGGAGAAATAGCAGAGATTCAGCGAGTCGAATGCAAATTGCTGCTCAGGCTCACACACTTCCCGCCCGCTAGCCTGCTTGGCTTTAATAATTTTTTGAAGCTAAACTATGACATTTGAAAAAATTTGTAAAACAACCTTTTTTACGTAAAATTAGCTGCCCTTTTTGAATATATTTTTTGTTTTTTATTACGTTATTCCCATTTTTTAAATTTTACGAAAAACTAAAAAAAAAGTTTTTTTATATTTGTTTCAAAATTCCCGATTATTAAAGTATGCACTTTTCCAAACTAGGTAAAAAAAAAAATTACCGTCGTCCAAACCATTTTGAGGTAGATATCTCTATTTACTGGCCTATAATTGAAATTCTGAAAATGTTCAAGTTGGCTTTGGTAGATATAAACCCATGTTTTCAAATTGTTATTATAGAATTTTCTATTAAAAATAAGAATGTTTTGGGGATTTTTTAATATCTAGTATAATCCAGTAATACTCCAAGATGACAAATCCCACAATAAATATATCAGTTGTCATGCTACATATAGGACAAGGGCCCGAGTTGTAAATCTCAATAAACCATCATAAAAATAAATGTATATTAAACTACATGAACTAAGTTTGAGGAGCTTGATATCTTTATTATTTTCATGTAAAGGTTTATCATAATTTTTTTTTTGGTTTCTCCCCTATAACGCAGATTAACTGTCTACAAAAAAAGTTCCATACAAATTTTTCATCAGACACATTTCAATGAGTAATAACCATCTAAAGTCAAGCTGAGCTGTGGTATTCAGGATTTTCATGTTTTTTACACTCTAGGTTAGGTGGCATGTGTGTGATGCTTCACAGCACTTCATAGATATTCATCATGACTGCAATGGGAATATAATAAAAATCTTATGGGAAATAATTATAGCCAGTCTTACGAACATTTTGTTCTTTGAATTTGGAATGGCATATTTGGGAAAAGTTTACCCAACTTTTATGTCATAAGAAACAATAAAAATTGAGAAAATCAGAAGAATTATTTTTCGCCAGTAGGCCAAACAATAACATTCCAATGAAATCAAAATATCCAAGAAAACAAAGTAATAATTGTGTCTAGTACGTTAATTCAGTGCACATAGTAGGTATACTTTTTACCAAAATGGGTCAGTCATAATTTCAGTGTAATATATTGGAGGTCTACAGAAATACTTCCTCGACTTTTACCCAGAATTATCATATTAAGTACTGGGTCAGTAAAGAACACCAATGCTCTAAAAAACTACATGTTTGTAAACCTCTAAGATTCATTTAGAGTATTATATTAACAAAATAATAAATTGATAATGTCAAGAATTCTTTCTAGAATTTCGGGAATTATGTTTCAGCTTGTTCCTTAATGAATATCACTATTGAATATACTTTCAACACCTATTGACACATTATCATGATTTTCGTTTATTAATATTTTTCAGTATAGGGCTAAGTGACGAGTTTATATATTACAATTTATTAAATTGAGATTTATCAAAAACACCTCCACATACATAAGATTTTCGCAGTAGTTAATAAAAAATCTTTTAGAATTTGAAAATGGCTATAGTTCATTGAAAGGAAAAAATATATTAATGGTGAAAAACGAGGGAGAAAATTCGAAAAATATGAATCATTACTGCTAAATTTGAAAACTTATACATCTTTTCGATCCTGGACAATTGATTGAATTATTGTACTTGAGGTCTTTTATTTATAATATATAAAATAGGAAAACTATAAAACCAAAAATGTTATGAATATTAATATTACATCTAAATTTTAGAAAGAGAGAACTCATCTAATGAGTAAAATTTTAAATTTCTAGGTAAAGAGAAATCTACTTAAACATGGACTCATTAACTAATTATTGTTTTCCTGTTCATTACTGAAATTATACTTTAATTACTGTTCAATCTGTTTTAATTATGAAAATGTTATGATTTGATTTTTTTCACATTTGATTTTACTTTATAGACCACATTTTTTCTGGTTGGTAGATGTGGAGCTCTGTGGAAACATCTTCCATGAACTTTTATCAATCATCAGTTTAAACTAGATTGTAAGATAAAGTGCCTATGAAAATTTACTGTTTGAGCCACAAACTGATATTATCAAAATTTCAACACCCAGTGTAACTCCAAAAGGACTACAAATCATTTCAATCAGTTTAAATCAGTGTTATGCAATAGAAATCACAATTTAAAAAACGATGTTACTATTTTGATGAGACAAGTTTCCACCTCTATAACACCTGCTCCGAAAATGTTATTCATCATCTCGAAATTGATTTTGCGTTAGAAAAACTACACAAGGCCATTTGTAATTTTTTGTTTTTAATTTCCACTCCCATTACATCTCTTCCAAAACGGTGACATATCATTTCAGATAATGTACATGTAAATTAACCTGCTGAAATCGATTCTGCAATGAAAAACCTCAATGTTGCCGTTTATACGGAAATTAATATTTTTCAAAATTCTACCCTCTTATTAAACTTCATCTGAAAACTTCATCTGCCAAGAAATGATTTTCTTTGCAGTCAACTCAAGGATTTTTTGCAGTTATGTAATATCATTTCTGTGATTTTTTTAATTTTTCCTCAACGCCGAAACTAACTGCATTGAATTTTTTAATTACATTTTTGAAATATTCCACCACGCTATCATATATACATACGGCTGTACTGTTTATTAAATCCTCATTCATTGTCCCAAATTTGAACGTCCTAGTCCACAGTGTCCGAAAATTCTGTTGAGAAACTCGATAATTACCATTACCATGTCTCATTACTATGTGTTACTTTTTATTGAATTTAGGAAATGTCTCCCCCACCATACTCCGATTTAAGTAAAAGGGCAAATGATGTCTTCAACAAAGGCTACCACTTTGGTTTGATCAAACTTGACTGCAAAACCAAAACAGAAGGTGGAGTAGAATTCAGTACTGGTGGCAGTTCCAATCAAGAATCTGGTAAAGTGACTGGTTCTTTGGAAACCAAATACAAGGTCAAAGATGTTGGAATAACCTTCAGCGAAAAATGGAACACTGACAACACATTGGGTACCGAAATTGCTGTACAAGATGAACTGTTAAAAGGTCTCAAATTGTCTGGAAACGTAAACTTCTCACCCCAAACTGGGTGAGTATGCATTCTTCGAGATTTGTATGAAGGAAATATCTCTAGATATTAATTGAAATTTAATTTGCATAATCATATTTATTGGTCCCAACAAACAGAAATCAAATAAATGATAGAATGCCATATACACTCTATCAATTTTCTTGCATTAGGTATTGACTTGATGAATTTCAAATTGTTAGCAAATCAGATTGCTTTGGTTTTGACTTGAGCTTTTTGACACAAAAGTTGACCAAAAAAAATACACAAATACAAGTCCCCAAACATTTGTATTTTATGAATTATCTGGATATTTTTACTAGTTTGTACCCCTTCAATATCAGTATAGGGTTTTTAAAGGTGTCTAAAATATGAAAATGATATTTATAAAAAAAACAACCAATAGTTGATAGTATTTATATTTCAACAACAATATAATACAAGCAATTTGCCGCAGGGACACAGGATACCTATTAACAATTAATGCATAGAAAGAGTAAAATAAAATCCTCCATTGTGTAAATAGTTAGTTACCCTATATATAGGAAATAATGAAAGTCTCATTTAAAGAAATCTAAAAACAAACTTATAAGACTTAATGTATAATTTCTTTGTTTGAATAATTTATTTTATTTATTTAGGAGGGGTAGAAGCTATACTTCAAAAATGTACCAATAAATAATTATCATTATTCAAATCAGATCCGCTTTTTATACATTGAAAATAACAAGAAATCACATTCACTTTTCAAATCTGCTTTTTCCTCCGTTGATGAACAATTTTTTCAAATTCCGATTTGGATTTTTAATGTAACCAATAGACTTTGCATAGGTTTGATATTGTGTAAACTAATTACAGAGTTCAGAAAAATTATTTCCAAACTTTTTACAATTAATACTAATAGTGTATTGAATGCTTCTAGCTCGTTCTGACTTTTCATTTGCCAGAAGGTATTAATCCTCCGAGTGATTGGATTTAATTTTGAGGAAGATCACATAACCTTCCTGATTATTGGGAAACCATGAAACAGCCGTAGACCGATAGTGGCTTTCTCGGAATTGAATCAAAATCATATTTCCCTTTGCCAAGCAGATGTATTTCATTGGAAACTTTCTACAATTCATGGAGAAAGAGTTTAAAAAATGTGTTCTCTCAATAAATTGACTAATTGTGATTTCCTCATCTAATTTTTTTTAGAGATGGAAATAAATCCAATATAATTTCCATAAAAATTCAATTTTACTGTAATAATAGTATTCACGTGGAATATCGGGAAAAATTTGAAATTATTTTTTCAACTCTTGCCTGTAAATTAAATAACAGAAAGTTGATTAAAAAGAAATATCAAGAAAAATAATTTTATTCAATTGTAAAAGAGGGAAAGTGATAAATAAGAATCATGTGATCTAGATTAGCATTTTAGAGATATATATATATATATATATATATATATATATATATATATATATATATATATATTATATATAAATGGGTCCAAATTTAACTGCTATTATATTTGATTGAATTGTGAGAGTTGCATAATTTTTAAAACACATAGAGTAGAAATGTCTCTCTTCAATATAAAACCATAGAATATATTAAACATGTAGGGACTTCAAACCATTCACAAAAATGTTCACATTTTAAGAAATTTTCTAAATTATTTTGTCCAACTCTCGCCTGTAAAATAAGCAACAGAGAGTTGATTGAAAAGGGGCTTGTCATGATATCAAGCAAAACAATTTTATTTGGTTGACTGATAGTTATTATATTGTCTAATCGGACTATAAACGACCGATTTTATTTCTTGCGTTGTGACCAAGAACTATACTTGCAAAAATTCTAGTCATTTGGATTAGTGGAGATGGGACAAATTTCAATTGCAAGATTTGACTAATAGTTACAGTTATGTGAACCTAATTGAAAGCTTATAATAAAGAGTACTATAGCTATCTTTCAGAGCCATACATTTTACTGCCCAATCAATTAGTTTAAATATTTATATTTCAAGAAAATAATGCGATAAGGGAAACTATAAACATTCATTTCACATCTCAGTACTCTTTGAATTATATGTCGTGCCAAAATATCTTTCGTTATTTGTTTGTTCCACAAATGTTGAGCATTTATAAGAAATTCGCACTGGTGTTACAGATTGACAATTGTCCCTTTCTTTGGTATTGGAATACATTTTTAATAACTAGATGATTTTTAGTTATTTTAAATGATCTTTTTTTTTTCAGATACAAATCTGCCGGTGTGAAATCTGCTTTTGTTAATGAAAGGGTTGCACTCAATGCTGATGTTGATTTGGATTCAAATGGCCCCATTATCGGTGCATCGGCAGTTGTTGGTTACCATGGTTGGTTGGCAGGATACCAAGCTGCTTTTGATGTTCAAAATACCAAACTGAAAAAGAGCAATTTTGCTTTGGGATTCAACACTATAGATTTTGTACTGGTCACCAGTGTGTAAGTATCACATTCCACTACACCATCCTCTTAACTTTTTCCTCACGTGGTTTATAAAGAGTCGATTTTTATTACAAGGAAATATTTTTTCACAAATCCTCTCTCTTCTAATCCTCAGCAACCCCAATGTTGAAGATACAATTTTTTTTATGTTTATGGACATCTGAGAAGATGTGTTGTACTTTTAAAAAACAAAGTAGATCTGTCGCTGGTAATTGAAATATATTTTTCACTATCTATCAAGTATATGTCATTTGAGGGAAGTAGGTTACATTTATACAATATCTATTGAATTTCTGTAATATAATACAATATATGTTGATAAAAAGTAATATAATGAGTTTATAGTGAAAATAATAATAATAAATATACTTTATTTTAAACAAAATCTTGTTGATAAAGCTGCTTTGTTACTAAGTTCACCTTTTTGATTACTGAGGGTTAGAGGAAATCTAGTTAGGTATCTTATTTCTCATAATTGAGATAATGTACCTAAAATATATGTCAAGTATTATTTTTCTACTCTCAATCCAACCCTCATCAAAAATTCAACATGCTGAAACTCATGAATCAATCAAGATACTGTACTGCAGGGTGATTTTAACAGATGTTTTTTTGTCTTATGACACATTCATCAAAAGAAACACTGCTTGCAATAAAAATTGACTTGTCCATAAGAATTTCCATAAAATTAGTGGAGAAAAAGTTGGATGGTGACATGGTTACTGGATGAGGTTTGCCAATTTATTGGTAGCCTGGATCTTATTAGTTAACAGATACTCTTACAACTTGAATAAAGTATCTTGCAATATGATCAGCATTATGTGGTTGGAAAATGTTTACAAACTTATACCAGAACTTTGTTTTGACTAAAAGTTTATTAACAGTTTATAATTAAAACGAAAAGATAATCCAAAGACTGATGAAATTGTTAAATATTTCCTATGAAGCCACTTTATAAGCATACGAAATTTCTAGATGTAACTTTTTTGTCAGTGTCTCATAAATAGGTTAGGTTCATGCTGAGTTGGCGATATACCGACCCTCCTGTGACCGCCTAGCAGGTCTATTAGCTCTTACCTATGGTTATAGTTCACCATGCAATCCTATTCTTCTGATAAAGTTCAAGGATGCTTGTGGTGAGATTTCTTTGAAATCTGCAGGCTCTAGTTGGAAAAAACCTTGTCAGTAGCCTATCCCTTTCCAGGGCTAGGCAGATATATAAAATGTGCCCTGCTAGTTCGTCTTCCACGCTGCAGAATGGACAATCTGATAATTGTTCTAGCCCCATTCTTTGCAAGTGGTTTCTTAGACGACAATTACCTGTTAGCAGTCCAATAAGAATGCACAGATTGTTACTGCTCCTTTCGAGGAGTTGCGCTATTGTGCGTTTTGATGGGAGAAATATGAACGCCTATGAATGGGTTTGCCTCTCTGCCCATTTAAAAATCAAGACCTTGGCATAAATAGAAAAAACACAGTTTTTTAAGTTAGAGTGTATGGAAAATTCTGAGAAAAATTAACTACTATTAAGAAGAGAATGACGTCACAAGATGACCAATAAGTACAATATTTGGAATTTTCTAAAAAAAAAATTGTACTATTGGACAGTGAGTATTGAAATCAGT
Source organism: Gonioctena quinquepunctata (assembly GCA_018342105.1). NCBI lineage: Eukaryota > Metazoa > Arthropoda > Insecta > Coleoptera > Chrysomelidae > Gonioctena > Gonioctena quinquepunctata. Next base: position 486,203 of record JAFIRS010000216.1, read on the forward strand.
AGAACTATATCGAAAACAATATTTCCCTAGTCTCCGTTGGTATCCTCTTCTACGTTGAGTGATGAAAGATTTATTTTTATTTTCCGCTATATGCAAAATAAGTTAGGTTAGATCTCATGCACTAGAGTTCCCCCATGGGGACCACTATGTTGGAGCTCTATAGAACAAATAGTTATGAAGTTGTAGATCCAATTAAAAAAAAGAGCTACAGAGAACCAGTAAAAAGATATTGGCATTTGTAAATTCATACATTTAACATTGCGCCTTGTGGGAAATCACAGGTTTCATTGTATTTTACAAAATGTACTACTATCACGTTCTCTCAAGCCGTTCTTTCAAAGATATAAAATGTTTCTTACATTATTTTCCCTCGTTCTCTCTGTTTTATTGGAATCTGAACGCTACATTTTGTAAAATACTATGAAACCTGTGATTTCTCATAAGACTCAATATTAATATGATGCCAATATATTTTTAATGGTTCTCTGAATATCTTCAAAAATTCAATTGGATATTCTTCTCATCATAATCTACTATGGCAAATTGTACTACAACAAAAAAGTTATCTTTACTGAATTTCTTAAATATCAATGAAATCTATTAACCTATTTTACTAACATACTTAGTTGAAATACAATCAGAGTGGCACTCCACATTATTTTTTATAATAAAAATGAAAAACAAAATATTTTAATTGAATTCATTTATTTCAATTTTTTTTTTCTAATTTCTTTAGTTTTTATAGATATATGTAATTATTTTAACTTACGTCTCTAACAGCAGTTAGTGGAAGTAAAGGTCCTCCATTTGCATGTTCTCTTTCGAAGTAGTCTATTAAAAATGCTACTATTTGTTGAGACTATTTTGATAATGCTTTAGGCATATTGAATATACGCAGGTCTTATCAAAATAATTGATGAGTTCTGAAAATAACTATTTTTATTATCAAACAGAAAACACAAAGAACCAAACGAAAAAATATACAAACTGAACCAAAAAAGTCACAGCTGTCAGACTATTTTTTTCTTGAGCGTTCGGTTCGGCAACATCTAAAATTTAATTTTACTAGTTTTGACGATATTCAATGCATTTTATTGATAATTTCAACTTTGTTATTTTGGATAAACAAAATTATAAAAAATTATATCATCTTAACGTAAATAGACTCAGCAAGTTTGAACATTTTCTTATGAAATTGGGGTGGAGATTTAACAAAATCTAATAAATGGTTGCTACTGCAAATTGGTAGAAAATATGACCAATAGGGTGTCATCTAACAGAAGTGAGTTTTCCATTTTTGTATTACACAATTCTATAAAAATCCAACCTGACAACTATAACCAGATGGGTTTTCAGAGAGATATACAATAAAATATCTTTAAGTGTAGATAAAACATTTGGAGGGAAATCATTTTATTTTCTCTTGTAGATTGTATTTATACATATTTATAGGGAAATCTGCATAGTATCTTGAAATAATTCAGTTAGTGAAATATATGAAATTGGCAATGGTATTTTTCGATTAGCATATGGACTCAAAATCTTAAGGTAGTACCGCCACAAGACAGTTGAATTAGGAAATTATTAAAATTTTAACAAGTTTCACCATCCCGAACCCGAGATATATATAATTGAAGTTGACTCAATTAACACGTAACATATGGACCATGCATAGGCAAACAGCACATTATTAATTCTACCGTTAGTACTAAAATTAAGAAGTTTATGAAAAACGAGGAGGAGCTAGAGCAGGATATCACAGATATTGCGAAAAAAAATCAATAAGTGATTGACCATCTAGTTTGACAGATTTAATCAAAACTACTCTCGTTATTCAAAATAGTCCACGGGGAAGTGCACAGCTTAAAGGGGGGGTCGTAGAGAAATGCGGATTGTGCCAGGGGACTTTTTAAAGGACGGGGGACTATTTAAGGATATGAACGCGAAAAAAATACTCTTTCTCCTAGTTGACCCTATCGATTTTAACGATACCCCCCAAAAAAAATAAGTTCAAAAAGAGTACTACAAAAAAGTCCATTGGAGTTTTATCGAAAAACGATAATTTTTTCCAATGAGGTATGATTTCTAGTGAGGGAGGGAGGGGGGTGAGGGAAGGAGGGGGGGGGGCCCGGGTCTGAAAATATTTTTTTTGCTGCGCTTTTCAGGGACATCAATTTTTTGAGTCGCCGACTTTCTATAACCAAGAAATTTTCTAAAATTAATTGGGGGGGGCAAATGCCCCCCTTCAAAAAATTTTTTTGTTCGCGTTTCAAATCAAAAAGTCCTTTGAAATTTTTCGATTCTGTCGAAATTAATTTCCTAATTCAACTGTCTCGTGGCGGAACTACCATAAGGTAGTACCTCCACGAGACAGTTGAATTATTAAAATTTGGCAGACGTATTGTTTAACATGTGAACAACACCTCTATAAAATTTTAACAAGTTTCACCATCCCGAACCCGAGATATATATAATTGAAGTTGACTCAATTAACACGTACCATATGGACCATGCATAGGCAAACAGCACATTATTAATTCTACCGTTAGTACTAAAATTAAGAAGTTTATGAAAAACGAGGAGCTAGAGCAGGATATCACAGATATTGTGAAAAAAAATCAAAGTGATTGACCATCTAGTTTGACAGATATAATCAAAACTACTCTCGTTATTCAAAATAGTCCACGGGGAAGCGCACAGCCTAAAGGGGAGGTCGTAAAGAAATGCGGATTGTGCCAGGGGACTTTTTAAAGAAGGACGGGGGACCACTTCAGGGTCTGAATGCGAAAAAAAAACTCCTAGTTGACCCCATCGATTTTAACGATACCCTCCTAATTCAACTGTCTCGTGGCGGAACTACCTTAAGAGTAACTTTTTTATTATTTATTTTATGAGAAGCATTAACAGTTCAATGAAAAACTCCACATACATTTTTGGACAATTACAATACTTTTCTTTTCCTATATTTTTCAAAAGTGAAAATAGTCCTTTTTCTAACTTTCTTTTGAAATTATTTGACCTAAAGTAGATGGCTTGAAAAAACAATCGGCTCGACCAACATTGGTGGGAACATAACATCCAGCAAAAAAAAAAGATCACAGTGAGCGGCTAGAGTGGGTTTTTTTCTATGCCATCGATATTTTTCTAGGCCATCGATATTTTTCTAGGCCATCGATATTTTTCTATCAGAACCTAAAGGGCCTAATAGCAATAATATTCATCTATCAAAATTGAATGTATTTTAACCTTTAGTGAACATGACAGTGTGGACGGCCAAGAATTTGGCGGTTCCATCTATCAGAAAATCAGCCCCAAACTTGAGTCTGCTATCCAGCTAGCATGGTCTGCCGGTAGCAACAATACTAAATTTGGAATTGGTGCCAAGTACAACCTGGATCAGGATGCAGCACTCCGTGCCAAAATCAACAATGCCAGCCAGATTGGTTTGGGATATCAACAACGTTTACGTGAAGGTAAGGAATATTGTTTTAATTGTTGAAGGATCAAATATCTCCTCTTTCCTATAATATTTGAGACATATATCATGGGACCAGATAAGAGTAACCGTTTTTTTTTTTTGGTTAGGTTATATAATTAGTTACGAGAAATGTACTGGCTTTATTGTTCTTATATATTCCCTTCATTATTGTTAATACATGCAGGACACTCAGCCAGTTTTTGTGAACACATGCCAAAATATTGAGATTTTTGTCTTATTTAATCTGCCGCCTGCAAAAATACACCCTCTGAGTTTGTCTTCCATTTAACACAACTAATAAAAAACCTTTTTAAAGACAAGCTTTTATTTAAGCTGTGTACTAAAACATATAAAATGAGTTTGTCATTGCTGACAATGATTTAATAATTTTTTGTTGAATTATTTGGTTTCAAAAAGCTTTTCACGCGAAGTGTTCATAAAAGTAGGTACCAATTAATTTGATTGGGCAGTGATTGGTTGTAAGAACTTGTCAAAGTATTTAATTTTTACAAAGTATTCATAAAAGTAGGTACCAATTAATTTCATTGGACAATCATTGGTTAATAAGTAGCTTTTTAAAAACATTCAACAAAAAATAATTAAATCATTGTCAGCGATGTCTTAAACTCATTTTATACATTTTAGTACACGGCTTGAATAAAAGATTGTCTTTAAAAAGGTTTTTTATTAGTTATTTTATTTTTTGCTTTTTAGTTAGTTTGCCATAATCTGTTCATTTCTATTAGAGCATCGTTATTACAAGGTCTCTTCCCTGTATGTTTTGAGCTGAATGAAATCATGATCTCCGACCCCAAAAACTCCCACACACCAATTTTGAATAGAATCTGACCATAATCACAAAACTCGTCAGTCATCCTGAAGTCGCCATCTTGAATTTATAATTTTGACAAAAAATTCATAATCTCCGAACCGAAAACCCCCACATACCAATTTTGAATAAAATATGACCATAATCAGAAAACTCGTCCTTCATCTTGGAGCCGCCATCTTGAATTTATAAATTTTAACAAAATATTCAAAATCTTCGACAGCGAAAACCGCCGCATACCAATTTTAAATCGGATCATAATCACAAAACTCGTCCTTCATCTTGAATTTATTAATTTTGCCAAAAAATTCATAATCTCCGACCCCGAACACCCCCACATACCAATTTTGAATCAAATCGGACCATAATTACAAATCTCGTCCGCATTTTTTGGAGCCGCTATTTTGTTTTTTTCTCTAACAAAAATTCCATAATGCATTGTCACCGGAATTATGAACATCTGCCAAATTTAAAGTTAATCGGACGACTAGAAGTTGGTCAAAATTCACTTGCAAGATTTGACCCAAACTAACTAAAGATCCAACAAATGAAACTTAATAAAAGCTTGTAATAAAAAAAAATTAAGCGGTTTGCGATCTGGGGAACTTGCATTTTAAAGAATAGTTCCATTTCAAAGGTTTTGGAATAGTTGTTGAAGTAATTCCATAACTCCCACTAAAATACCGCATTAAGTCTTGTACTTAGGAGAACTAGAAGCTCCGTAAGAGTGTTTTCCATGCAATTTAATTCAAACATCTGTAGAATAACTAAATGGTTTAATTATGGCTGATAAGTTCACTGAAAATGTCTGCCAAATTTCATGTGGAGTTATTTCTGACCATGTGTCTATATTATGAAAATTATATTATCCCATTAGTGGTGAAAAACAATTAGTGCTAAAATATTGTTTGAAAAATTTGTATTATCGCATTGTATTAAAAAACCATGTGCAAAATTTACTCTTGTTTGAAAATCAGCTTGAGAAAAATTCTGGACTCATATAAGTGACATGGATATAATCATTGTTCTCATAGTACTTGGTGGATTGTTTTACCCAATAATCCTTTTGCTGATGTTTGTTCTCAATTTTAATTTTTGGCTCATGTCAGTTTTTCGAGTAATAACTCTATCCGTTTCCAGCAGCCTTTGCAAAACACAAAAAAAACAGCAGTTCAGAATCCGCATTCGATAACAACACTTTTTTACCACAAAATTTCCCAAAATACCCTTGCTTAAGATGTAGACTTGAACTGATTTATTATTTGAAATGAGTGCTGAAAACCTAGAAGTTATCTAAGTTTATTAATTATGGAGATTGATTTCGAACTATTTTTTATGATCAAAGGAACAATAATTAAATTTTTTATTGCCAAACCTCAATTTTAATACAATTACTATGAATTATAGTATATTATGCAACGATCATGTATTAATAGCCATTACATGATCGTTGCATAAAAACAAGAGTTCATTTCAAACTATTTATGGTGTACAAGTTAATTCTTCACTGCTCGACATACTTATAGGTACTTTAAACGTGTTGTGATTGAATGTCGATTAAAACTAAATGTCAAACAAGTATGTAGAAACATACCACTTAATTATCCCCAAGTAGTGTCTCTATATGCCAAAAATTCATTTCAAAATGAAAAGTACGTGTTTTTATTATCCAAAATTATTCGAAATGAAAATCCGGGTTGAAATGGACAAACTTAATGAATCGGTAACAGATATTTAATTCGCGTATTATAATACGGAAGTAGAAAAAAGTTATTTTTTGAATAGTGTTATAATTTCCATTCGACAAACTATGTTAAATAAATAATAGTTTAAAAAAACTAAAAAACGAGCTTTTTATAAAAAAAACGAACTAAAAAATAAATAAATAATAGTTTAAAAAACACGCTTTTATAGAAAACCAAACTAAAAAAATAGAAAATAAATTTTAATAAATTTGAATTGAGAATAGTGTGAAAAATTTTAATAAATATAAATTAATAATGTGAATAAAAAAAAATATTTTATAAAAAAAAAGCGTGGGGTGTTTTTTAAGATTCAGATTACGCATCCCACGCTTTTTTTAAATAAAATAATTTTTTTTCTTATTTACATTATTATTAATTTATATTTATTAAAATTTTTGACACTATTCTTAATTCAAATTTATTAAAATTTATTTTCAATTTTTTTAGTTTGGTTTTCTATAAAAGCGTATTTTTTAGTTTTTTTAAACTATTATTTATTTATTTTGTAGTTCGGTTTTTTTATAAAAAGTGTGTTTTTTAGTTTTTTTAAACTATTATTTATTTTCTACTTTTTAGTTTGGTTTATTTATAAAAGCGGGATTTTTTAAACTATTATTTGTTCTAATCTACTATTAATTCCGTGATTAGCATTAGTAACTGTAATTATTTTCCAAATCATTGTGTACAGCTGTATTAATAGTCAAATCTCGATTTTAGAAGTCATTCAAAGATTTTAACGTCAATATATACAGTGAGCCGCCATATTGAATTTTTCAATTTTCACGAAAGAATCATAATATTCGACTCCAAAAACCCCCACATACCAATTTTGAATAGAATCGGACCATAATAACAAAACTCGTCCACCATTTTGGAGCCGCCATCTTGAATTTTTAATTTTCACGAAAGAATCATAATATTCGACTCCAAAAACCCCCACATACCAATTTTGAATAGAATCGGACCATAATCACAAAACTCGTCCACCATTTTGGAGCCGGCATCTTGAATTTTTAATTTTCAAAAGAATCATAATCTCTGACCACAAAAACCCTCAATACCAATGTTGAATAGAATCGGACCATAATCACACAACTCGTCCACCATTTTGGAGCCGCCATCTTGAATTTTTACAAAAGAATCATAATCTCTGACCACAAAAACCCTCAGATACCAATTTTGAAGCGAATCGGACCATAATCACACAACTCGTCCGCCATATTGGAGCCGCCATTTTGTTTTTTTTCACACAAAAATTTCTTCATGCATTGTCACCGGAATTATGTACACCTGCCAAAATTCAAATCATTCGGACGTCTGGAAGTGGGTGAAAATCAAGTCCAAAGGAGTCGGTTACAAACATACAAGTGAAGCTAATATAAGGCGTGTAAAAAAAAGATATTTTATTCAGCTTCATCTGAAACAATTTATGACTTTGTAAAAATCGGAAGTACCCGAATGCAAAGTAATAGTAATAGTAGGATGTCCAAACCATTATTTCTGATCAATATTTATAAAATTAGGGGGTTGTTTATATGACAAGTGATACTGACATTTTCATTTTAAACAATATTTCTAAACGAATGATAATGTAAAAATAATCAATAACTCCAATGATAAGTGAAGAATAAAACTAAGACGAATAAAAAATGAAAACAGTTGGAATTTTTTTTTAAATCCTTCAAAACAAAATGAGAATAGATTTAAGTATTTTATTCTAGTCATATTCCAACGGCTGAAACTTGAATAAAATTGTTCATTCATTTGGCATAATTTTTTTGAGGTCAGCCAAGAACTGGACTAAATCATTTGCAGTTCTAATGAAATGTTCAGTAGTTATTTCTATAGTAGTACTTAAGGGGCGTTTCGCATGTATTAAGATTTGGGGAAGATAACTCTTCTTTTTTTTCAGGTGTAACCCTTACTTTATCCGCCCTCATTGATGGAAAAAACTTCAACAATGGAGGCCACAAGATTGGTTTAGCACTAGAGTTGGAGGCTTAATTTGAAGAAAAAAAACACCCTTTCTCGCAATGTATTAGCGGCATCACATATTGAAACCTGCTGTATTATAGATATATAATTGTTTTAATAGGACTTTTTTTTTTAGAATTTCTCTCCCACTTTGTTTATATCCAACTATTCAGAAAATTGTGGTTTTTTATACATATATAATATATAATTTGTGAGGAATGTAGCTTTCGCTCCCAAGATATAATTACACTGAAATTTATTTTGGGAGCATTCTCTTCTGGCACATTTATTATATGTCGAGATTAAAAGGGGTAAGAGGCTACATCAGCTTTGATAGAACACTTCATCAAACTTTGTCAGTTACACTCGAAAGGAAGTATTCAAGGAAATAACTGAACCATCAAATATATAATTTACAGTTTATTTGAGTAGTTTCATTGTTAAACCCCATTTGAAATTACAGGACATTATATAATTAATAATAATACTAAATCTATATTAAGTTCCGAAATGCTTCTCGGAGCTCAATCCGGTAAACAATGAATTTAAAAAATTAGGAAACCATTTGCTCATCCATCACTTTTAAAATCCATTCGGGATGATTTTTGGATATGCTCTCGATTATTGAGTTCACTTGGTAGCACAGTGACTGAATTTGTTTATCCCATTGAGGTAATGTTTCTCTAGCTGAAATTGAAAAAAAAATACATAGATAATGAAAAATCACAAAAAGTAATATTTGATAGATTTCATGGAAAGTTCGTGACCATCAAAAAGGTGACACTCTTTGGGACGATTCTTCACATTATTTAAGAAGAAAAAGTTCCCGTGAACATTTGTATTAAAATGCTTCATTCATAAAAAAAAACAATCAATGATTTGACAACTGCTGAATATCAAAAAATGTAAATTAATTGAATAAATATAAAAGTTAGTATTGAAATGTTGACAGTTGAATGATCCAGTGCTTAAGAATTTTTTCTGATAACTAGACTAAAGGGCGGTTTGTATAAATACATTATCAAAGTTCAAAATGAATATAAAGGTAACTTAAGGTAGTTCCGCCACGAGACAGTTGAATTAGGAAATTATTAAAATTTGGAAATGCAATCCAGGCAGTGCCTAGTAACTTTCAGTTAAACAACAAAAACTAGTACCAAATTCTTAGGAATCCATATCGACCGATATCTAAATTGGAGTGTACATATAAATGAGCTAGTCGGTAAATTATGTGAAACGTGTTATGCATTAAGAATTCTATCAAAGCATTTGAGTTTTTATATACTTAAAGTTGTGTATCATGCAAACTTTGAAGCTATTTTTAGGTACGGTATATTGTTCTATGGCGGAAGTACTTCATTACAGCACCTATTTATTATTCAGAAAAGGGTTGTTAGAATTATTTTTAAACTAAATAATAGAGAATCGTGTAGGACTAAGTTTAGTTCAGCTAATATATTAACTATTGCGGCTGTGTATATTCAAGAGTGTCTTTTGTTTCTCACTAAGAATAGGCCGGATTCAGTAAACTGATAATCAAGCAGTAACTTAAAAATGCCCATTATGAAATTGGATTATTTTGGTGTTTAATTTTTAATGTAACAGTGTTCATATCATAACTTACCTGCTCTTCATATTATAGGCACCTTTTTTCTGATTATAAATCCCAAATTAGCTATAAGACCAGAAATATAAATTATAATTATCATGTACATAGGTTGACCGTAACCGAAAAAAATTCTTTGTATAATTCCATCAAATTTTTCAATAAGCTACCAGAAAGAATATAATCACTCTCTTCTCCAAATAGTTTTAAAAAAGAAATTTGGAAACTCCTAATGAACCTGGATCCTTACTCCATAAGGGATTACTTAGAAGCACACCTAGAATAGCTTTTGTAGTCTGTTTATTTTTGTGTACCTACATACTGTTTCTATACGTTTTGTGATGGTCTTAGTGACCTTCAATGTGTTTTTTGACGCCCGTTTATTTCTACCATCTTTTACAGGTGTAACTTCTTGTACTTGGTTGTTTGTTCAACTAAAGATTATTATTATTATTAATATAAGAATTAAAATACTTTTAAAGGAAAAAAAATACCCGAAACAACACACTGCCAACTTTACCATTAGCGAATTGTGTAAAGAAATACATTGAAATTGTCGAATGTGAAAAACGATGCACTTGATGAAAAAATAATTTAGCCTTGCTACGTTATTTTTCAGAAAAATTATGTGAGCGAAAGTAATTTGCATTTGAATGACATGAAGGTTGACATCGCTTGTCTACTTTTGAGAAAAAATGGGATGCCAGGATGTGAGTAAACAGAGTGGGCATTTTTCACTATGAGAATTAGAGTCTGTCAAATTTAGAAAAATTTGCACATTTGAAAGTTCTATCCAGCAAATGAAAAAATATAAGAATCTGTTCTTAAGATCTCAAGACAAAAAAAAACCTGTTATTTGGAAAATGTATTGAACATATTCCAAATGGTTTAATTTTATCACTTGAAACTTTTATTTGCCTATTAGTTTCTTTAGATTTTTTTTTCTCTTTGTCCCTCCATAAACATGTTTCTTGGGATTATTAAACGTTATTAATATTATTAACTTCGATTTGGACATTATCAGATTACAGATCCACTCTATGGGGCAACCGGAACCTATTCCTTTTTCAATATGCATATATTTTGGGATATATTGGAACGTAGTTCCTTATCGCGCGTTGCGAACGGGGGCTAGACGGAATAAATTAAGACCAAAAGTTGTAACGAGACTTTCGCTATGGTTGTAAGCCGTGCGGCGTGCGCGTGTTTCTCTGTCTGTCTCTCTCTCTCTCTCTCGTAGAAAGCAAGCCAGTTATTTTCGTTTCGTCTTTCTATTTCACATTGAATAGTGTGGTGTCGCGACGATTATTTTTGTTGAGTGTATACAGATTTTTTGTACATAATAAATAATGAAAAATAATAACAATAATGAATCCTGACAGTGTTTCTGCACAAGTTCCGGATATTGCTGATGGAGTTAGGTAAGTAGAGATTTTATACAGACAATAATAAATGCTTATGTATTTTTAGCAAGTCAGCATTATAACCTCTCTTTACTATTGTGCTAACCAAGTCATACAGCGTTATAATCTCTCCATTATTGTGTGTTTAGCAAGTGTAGCGTCATAACTTTAATAAATTCAAAAGCAAATTATATTTTAATATTACAATATCAATGCTTATGTATTTAGCAAGCCGTCGTGTTCTAACCTATAGCTGTTGTGTTTACTAGTAGAGAGTATATATATATATACACACTCTGTTGTGTTTACAAAGTCCCGCGCATCTATGACGTGTACGAAAGAATAGACAGACAGAGTGCATATATATATATATAAAATATTATTATAACTTAAAAAAAAAATAAAAATATTACAATTCCTTCACTAATTAATCGAAAGGAACTTCGTTCCATCCGGGTGTCCCTTGACACCTCTCAAGTTTTTTATTTTGACAGTTTTGTGATTTTTTATTCTGAATTCTTAGATGTGACAAACAATAAATGGTTTTTGGGCTATTATGAAAATGTGGTTGATTTCGCATTGCTTTCGCTCAAGAGGTGGCTTTTGAAAGAATACAAAAATATATTATTTTTTTTTACCAATAACAAGTCGTTTGATAGAGCATTTTAAGCTCCACAGCTTCTGTTTTTCTCTAAGATGTGCCCAAAAATAGAATATTGTTGTTTTTAAATGAATTCATAATTTGTTTGCAAGTATGAGTTTGACAACAGTTTATCTTTCTCAAATTACATTTCTCTTTCAGATACCCCATAGAAAAAAGTCTAGTATTGTTAGATCAGGCGATCTAGGTGGCCATTCAATTAAGTCACTACCTCGTCCTATCCAATGATTTGGGAACTGGTCATTTAGCCACTGTTTAACAATCCTAGAATTGTGAACGGAACAGCCGTCGAGCTGAAAATGTAAATTTACTCGTTCTGCAAGTGGAATTTCTTCTATTTCATCTGATGATTGTTATTTAAAAATTCCAAAAAAATTTGCCCGTTCATGTTTCCATAAAAAAAATATGGACCTATTATTCTATCTTTTACTATACCACACCAAACGTTAACTTTTTCGGAATATTGACTTTTACAATTTATGACCCTGTGCGGATTTTCAGTAGCCCCTTACCGAGCATTTTGTGATAGTACTACACCATTGGTGCTGAAAGAAGCTTCATCGCTAAACATTATGTAGTTCAAAACATTTCTTGTATTCAGGTACTCGCCTTGTACCCGCAAACAAAATTCCATAAGTTTCACTTCATCACCTTTAAACTGTGAAGAAATTTAGGTTTAAATGCTTTTATTTTGTTTTGTTTCAGACATCGCCGAATATTATCTCTTGGTGAGTTTAAATCCAAACTGGCCACTCGTAAGCTTCTGTATGGGTGGTTTGTAAAATAATCTACAACGGCACAATCGTTTACATTTCTTCTTCCGTGATTATTTTTTAAAATGTTTGGTTACTGCGCCAGTTTCTTTAAATGTTTTGTTAATTTGGCTTCTGTCAATGGGGAGTCGATCGGATGTCTGTGATTAAATATCCTAGCTACGTCTCTTTCACTATGATAATTGTCCCCAGAAATTCTTACAATTTCAATTCTTTGTTCTAATGATAATTGCAGAGCCATTATTAAATGCACATAACTAACAACTATTATTTTATTTATGATTAGCTGTCAAAATCACAGCCTACTATTGATTTAGTACAATACCTATACCTAATGTATTAGTTCAGCTTTCCTCAAATTATTGTTACCTTCTCTAAAAGCTTGTTTTGGTTAAGTTTTGCAGAATTTAAAGGGAACAATTTTTGTCCTGCTTTCTGTTTTATTATTGAATACATAATTTTAAAACTTGTTTTTGAAAACTTGTTTCTGTTCATTTTGTTTTCATCAGCTATGGAAAAATGCATAACTTGAAAATTAATTTTAAATTTTTTGTTATTTTCGAATACACTTATAACCTACACTTAAATAAATGATTTTAAGGGAATATAATTTACAAAGCCATTGGCGCAGTCAGATTTTTATTACAAAATCGCTTCTACCACAAATTGCTCACATTACCATACTTTCAGGAGTTATAACTGTAGAACGGAATGAGCTATTGACTTCGAATTTTCGCTGTAAAAGTTCACTGGTGTTCTACTTTGTATCGGCAGTGTTGCCAGATTTTAAATATGTCTATAATCTAAATACAAATTATAATCAAATACTTTGTTTCCAAAATTAATGTTGTAACTTCGTTGTTAACCAATATTTTTTTATGAAAAAATTCCTAACAAACTTTTGCAGTTTTTGACAAAAAGAAAAAATCATAGACTGCATTGGAAATGAAACTAAGGTTACGAAAATTTGTGTGAAAACACAGTTTTATATATATATATATATATATATATATATAAACAGTATCAAATTATAGATAGCGACACCTATAATCTGTGTGGTGGAGCTTAGACCTGTCATCGTGGAATTTTGAAGATACGAGATTTCGTACAACATCAATAGGTCACCGACAGATGCCAGCATAGACCAACCCACGATACCAATAGTCGTACTCCTAGTGCGTTTTATATATATATATATATATATATATATATATAGGTAAGAATTTTTTTCTATCTTATTGACTTTTAATTTTTTTATGGATATCAACTGTTAGGGGGAGTGCAGCAAGTTAGTTTACACCCTATTTATATATATACTAGTTGACCCGACAGACGTTCTGTCTAAATTTCTTTTGAGATCTACTCGTTTACTTTTTCATTGCTGCTTACCCCAATATCCATAGTTTTGTATATATATATATATATTATTTTCATCTCAAAATTTTGATTCATGAACCATGTGGTCTAGTAGGGATTGTAGGTTTCCTCAGGTTATGGTTCGTTGGGTAAATAACCAATTGCAGGTTACTACGAAGGCGTAGAAGTGCCACACTTTTTTTTATTTTACAATTCCGACTTACAAGTCGGAATTCCGACTTGTATCTCGGAATTCCGACTTGTAAGTCGGAATTCCGACTTGTATCTCGGAATTCCGACTTGTATGTCGGAATTCCGACTTATAAATCGGAATTCCGATAAAGTCGGAATTCCGACTTAAGTCGGAATTCCGAGATACAAGTCGGAATTCCGAATACAAGTCGGAATTCCGAGATACAAGTCGGAATTCCGAAAATCCGACATAGAGGTCATAACAATGAAAAAACATTGAACAAATGAGATTATTATAACATATATATATATATAATTTATATAAATATACATATATATATATATATATATATATATATATATACAGAATGTATCAACGTGAGTGGACGATAGCTGCTTCCCTATTTGAGATAAGAAAAAATTACTCAAATAAAAGTTGTAGAAAGCAATGGAAGCTATGTTTCAAAAATAACTTCCAACATACAGGATGTTCGATAAACGTATGACTCATCAAAGTTGTGTTTTTTCAAATGAAATATCCTATACATTTTCACTCGATTGAATCCCTTTGGAAGAGATTTTCTCAAAAAAGGTGGTATGGGGGTTATGTTGTAATTTTTGTCACAAAATGGATTCATTCGACACCAAATATATAAAAATCAATAATTTGCGACAAGAGAATTTTTCCACACAATATTCTTGAAAATAGTGTATTTTCATTTCCTATTCATAATTTTGCCGAATAGCTCTTTCACCATACAGGGGTAACCAAACTCGGGATCACTTTTTTCCCAGTTTTTTCATAAGGCTATACCAGAATACCACTATGTGTTTGCAGAAAAAGTAGTGTTTGCCTACTTAATTTCCATCTCAAATGTATCTAATTCTCAAGGAAAGTATGAAAAAGTCATCATAACAGCAATAAAGATTTTTTATTCAATGCTGGACAAAAGAGGTAACAAAGTAAACTCAAATAATTTAAAAAAGCGTAAATTCACAGGAGATGTTCGAACAATCTCCCATTTTGAGCTATCTTCGGACATCAACTGAAGTTGATCTTGTAATAGAGCGAAAAATTTCTCTAATTCTATTCTTTATATCTTCTGGTGCCGTTGGTTTCTCACGTTAGACCTCTCCTTTATCATATCCCCAGAGAGAGGAATCTAGGGAAGTGAGGTCTGGGACCTTGCTGATCACTGAATGGGTCTGTTTTTGGTATCCATTTTTTTCCCTGCCATCTGTTTAAAAATCTTATCCGATTTTGATTGTGGGAGGCGCTATCATGGTAATATAACCTCTGTCTGGTGTCAATCGGTACATTCCCCAACAAATTTGGTGAATCATTTCGGAGAAAATATCTGTGAATTTTTTTTATCAATATTCTGTTCACGGAAGTGTGACTCACATTTAGCTCTTTTGCAATGTTCCTCGTACTAAGATGAGGATTCTCATCGGTTGAAAGCATCACCGCTAATTCAATTTCTTCTTTTGGTGCAATTTAGTTTACTTCTTATGGCCTGTGAATGTCCTCTATGTAGGAGATATCAATAGTCACCATAATCTGTGGGGATATGAGAATAATGATGACAATGGAGAAGAGCTTGTAGACTGGGCCGAAACCAACAACCTCCATTTAGTTTTCAGTGCCAAAGATAAGCCAACGTTTTTCTCAAGAAGGTGGCGTAAGGGCTACAATCCGGATCTCTGTTTTATATCAAGTAATTCACAATCACAACCTAACTCACGCGACTGTACTAGCGGACTTCCCACATAGTCAGCATCGCCCCGTTATGATTACAGTAGGAATCGAAATACCAATGGTCGACTCAGTTCCCAGGCCACGATGGAACTTCGGCAAGGCGAAATGGACTACCTATGCAGCGAACTCGATATGTGCATCCGCTTCATCCAACCAAAGGCTAAAACTACCACAAATTTATAGGCCTAATGATAGCTGTAGCCAAAACATATCCCCGAGGTTTCCAAGAAGTATATCCCTGGATGGAGCGAGGAAAGCCAGTCTCTATCAGAGGAATTCGAGGACTCAGGAAACCGGAAACTGCTGACCATCTACTAAAATCCCTTGACGCCAGCAGAATGGACAAATGGACTTCTGCTGTGGACATGAACTTTGCATGTTCCAGTAGGAAAGCATGGGGTCTACCTGGAAGCTTGGAGAATGTACGGAAATGTGTGGAAATGCCTCAATAAACCCAAACCAAATAGCTAAGCACATAGTTGACGTTTCTCGTGCACCAACCGATAAAAACCACACAAGAGACGTCAAAAAATCCCTAAGAGACCTCAAACGTTCCACGAGTTTTCGCACGACTTCTCTGCCGAGGAATTAGAACAGGGCCTCAAGGATACAAAAATTGGGAAAGCAGCAGGCTTCGACGGCATCTACCCCGAATTCCTGGTTAACTGTGGTAGGGCAACCCGACTGTGGCTTGTGAAATTTTTCGATGACATCCTTAACACAGGCAGCCTACCATCAGAATTTAAGAGAACAAAGATTGTTGCTATTCTAAAACCTGGGAAACCACAGGAGCTACCCGAGAGCTACCAACCTATAGCTCTCCTCAGCTGCTGCTATAAGCTGTTAGAAAGACTACTCCATAACCGTATATGTCCTGCAGTAGAACAGGCTGGGCTTAGGAGTGGCAGTAGCTGTACTGACCAAGTCTTATCCCTGACAACCCACATCGAAGCGGGGTTTGAAAGGGGACTGAGAACATCCGTAGCGTTCATTGATCTTACTGCAGCATATGACACCATATGGAGGGAAGGCCTAATATACAAATTACTCAGAGTCATACCATGCCTGAAAATGTGCCATTTAATTAACAACCTATTAACAAACAGACTATTCCAAGTCTTTGTTAACGATGCTAAGAGCAATACTAGGAAACTGAACAATGGCCTCCCGCAGGGTCGGTAACTCGACTGGTGACTCGCCTGTTAGTTTGTCCTATATAAGTCCTAGGGCATTCGGAATACAATATTTCATATATTCCTTGAGACTCATTAGGCATGTTATCTTTAGGAGACCTGAGAATATAAGAGATTCTATTATTAGCTGTGAAATAGGTTTTAATGTCGCGTTTCCCTAACATTCTGCCAGTTTTGATAAAAAAATCTAGACGCTGTTCAACCCGAACTTTCAATATTCATATATTTATATATATATATATATATATATATATATATATATATATATATATATATATATATATATATATATATATATATATATACTTGTATGTCGGAATTCCGACTTGTATCTCGGAATTCCGACTTATAAGTCGGAATTCCGACATACAAGTCGGAATTCCGACTTACAAGTCGGAATTCTGAGATACAAGTCGGAATTCCGACTTACAAGTCGGAATTCCGAGATAAAGTCGGAATTCCGCTTGAGTCGGAATTGTAAAATAAAAAAAAGTGTGGCACTTCTACGCCTTCGTAGGTTACAACATTTAAAACAAAATTACGTCCAGGCTTCTTCAGATTTTAGCTATATATTTTCTTTATAGCTAAAATCTGAAGAAGCCTCCCAGGCTAAACCTAATTTTGTTTTAAATAAAACTGCCCATAAAATGTTTTAACCTGCAATTGGTTATTTACCCAACGAACCATAACCTGAGAAAACCTACAATCCATATATATTTATATATATATATATATATATATATATTCAGGTAACTTATGTGAAAGAGTATCTCTATAGCTCTATAGAATACTTTTAAAGAATACATGTCACAAGAGATATTTGAGATGGAAATTTCTCGTTCAAACACACTTGGAAAATGAAGAATGCACTCACTTTCAAAATGAACGATAGAATCAATCTGATCGATATAACCATTCATTCTTTCTTCAGTTATCATTTGACTAGCTATTTTCTCTGCTTTGGATGGGTTGATTTCGAGCAATGCACCTAGTTCCTCAAAACTTATGTTATTATATAATTTGCTGGCGGACAACAAATTATGTTCAATAACTGCTCTGTCTAAAATTGTGGAACCGTCTATAGTGGATGCTTTTTGATGTGGTTGCAGTAAAGTTCAAAATCTCTCTATTCAAATTAAAAAAAAAAAAAAATACTATTAATTTATAAATTATACAATTTTTGTAAAGGGTTTCACAATCTTGAACACAATAAATAGGTACTTCTGGATTTTTTCTAAAAAAATTGCAATTGTCAGCTTATAAAATAATAAGGTACTTATTTTAAAAGCTGACAATTGCAAAAAAATTCATTTGAGAACAATAAATATTTCAACAAAAAAATCCTTGAAAAAACACTAGGTACATGATATTTAATTTAAAACATATTTCAACATTATTTTTTTGGAGATCAATCTGGCTTTCTTGAACATAATCCAATATGAAACAGTTCTACTATGCACCTTATTTGATTGGAAAAAAGAATCTTTAAAAAATAATATGGACATTTTCTTGGACTTCAAGAGATCATTTCAAACGATTGATTGACCAGGAACCTGCTAAACTGCAATACTAGGGAGTGATACTGAAAATGTATAGTTTCTTATATGTCAAAAAAGAACAATAACCAAAATCCATAGTGTACTCCAAGGTAGCAAACTCATGTTATCATTTAAATGGAGATAATGTAAATGGTATTCAGTTCATAAATCTATGTATGTTTATGATTCTCTGAATTCCAAGTAGAGATAAAGAGACGTTTATCATTTCTAAGAGAAGTACAATCATAGTGTCATAAATAAAAAGCAATTATATAAATCTCTTAAACCCTGAAATATGTTGTCATTTTTGATATATCATAGTGTACAGTAATTAACATAATGTATAATGTTAAGTTGCTACAGTAAAATTGTGAGATTAAAAAAATAAAATAAATGAGTAAATTTTTGACACGAATTAGAAAGGTAAGTAGGTACATAATATAAAAATTGATTAATATAAGATTGGATAAAAGAGTGATATCAGAGTGTCGCAAAAATATTCTTTCCAATTTTAGTAGGCTTTATCGCTTAATAGTTTTTCCTTTTTTCTTCTGAATAGGTTAACTGATGCTTTAATATCCTTGGGAAGTTTGATTAATATCTTGGTTCCATTATATATCAGTGGTTAGGTTAGGTTATATAAGTAAAGAATTTTGAGTTTGGACAGACCCATCGAATATGACTCTCAACTTCGTTGCTGAGCTATCTGGTTTCAGCACACAAGTGGGGAATATAATATGAGAGAAGAGAGAACTGGTCTTTCAGAACAGGTTTCATGTGGCTAGAGGAGAGTCAAACAATATTGCAATTTTCACGGTATGTCCTTCTGTTGACAGAAAACCCTATAATGCATTTAGGAGTTATATTGTCTTTTGGTGAGTTGACATGCTGTCCTTAATGCTAACCATCAACGCATCATCTTTCTTTAGTCCTTTTTTTATTTATGGTTGTTCCCTGAGCCTGAGTATATTTCTTTGCCCATAACATTGTTATCAAGTATTTTCAAAACTCACAAATTTTCTGCCCATTATATTAAGTAAGATAATAGAATGTATTTCCTGTGATGTTCACTTGTCAATGCAACATAATCGCCATTCGCTTTTACTTATTAAATCGAAGCAGCAGAATAATCAAGAAAAAATCGGACTGCAAGGCAAGCTCTATTAAGAAAACATCTGACAAGTAAACAGATTCATTGTCCACATGGGTTACACTGGTTGTTATGACTGCTCGTTAGTTGTTAAAGCTAGGCCTTAACTATACTGGGCGTTATTAGTCTATTGACCAATAACTGGACAACCTCCCAGAGAGGCTTGGAAAGGTATCACACTCAGTATATAATGAAGAGGGGAACCTTAATTTGACAGTACAGTTACCAATCTCAGATAATTCAGAAACAATAATACACTTTTAATAATATATATGTATTTTTCACTTGATAGTAAAATAAATATAGTATGCCTAGTAGAATAACTGTTATTCAATTACTTTGGGTGTTGCTAACATTATTACGTTTTGTCGAATCAAGAGTTGACTCTACTATGAAATCAAATAGATGAATGGTTCCTTATTACAATATATACATATCTTGCCAAATAAACTTTATTTTCTTACTCTCGACTGGAGAACACACCTCGTTTTAATGTTAATTGTTTTTTATTTTGGATTACCGATTTTTACTCGTTTACTGGTTCTTTGGAAAAATTGATTCCGATTCGTTGAGTTTTTACTGAGAAAATTTCTGCTGTTTACACTTTCACTATTTTCGGCATATTTTTTATAAGCTGGCTATTTTATGAACAATTTACGAAGTCTACACTTGTTTCGCATCAGCAGATGGCTATGCATCTTCACTAGATGGAATTTGATTCGACTCTGATGCTCTTAATGCTCTAACTGAACTGACCTCTTTCGGTTATGAATATTCTTATTTATATATATATATATATATATATATATATATATATATATATATATCGCGGTGTTCAAAGAAAGCCGCCGCTGCCATAAATTATATTTTATGTGTCTGGACGACTCCGCGGTATATTTCAATCGCAGTCCCTGCTCGTTAATAATTCATCTCGGCAGTCGGAGCTCAATAGTAATATAAATAACTGTCCTGTCGTAATTATTTTCGGTCTGTTTTAACTTTCAAGTCGTCGCTGTCAGCGTAACAGGAATGTTCATATTTATGAATCGTATTGATGAGTGGTGTTATCATATCAAATAATTTACGAGATTTTACTTCTTTGTCGGAAATCACCCCGCATTCCTGCCAACTAAGTTAATAGCGGACGGAGGGAAACAGTCGTTCATCTTTTTGTGTAGCGTTCCTTCATTCAAGGGCATTACAATTTTTACATTAAAACAACCTGGTTGATCACGGGCATCACATGGTTTAGGAAGGTAAATTCATGAACTTTAAATGTTAAGGAAACATTTCATTTTCTAAAAACTTCATATTTATATTTCTACCCTTTTATTCAGGCGATTATCATTATATGAATGCTACTCTAATCAAACAATGATTAGAAAGCATGTTACCTCATTTAGAATGAGTGTGAAATTAGAAACAATTCCTATAAAAAGTTGAAAAAATGTGAAAGTCCATTTATTAGAACTCCAGCTATTGTAGTTACTGAAGGCATACAGGGTAAAAGATAGTGGAAGAACTGTTCTATGCTTTTACCCAATACCATTATAACTTCAATCACATTGAATTGATGTGGGACCAAATGAAACATCATGTGGCTGCCAATAACAAAACATAACATTGGGGATGTGAAAAAGCTTTTAGCAGAAGGTTTAGATTTTATTACCTCACAAAATTGTTAGATTGTTAGATTTAAATTCAGCTCATTCTAATAATCACAAGAAAAAATTGTAATGCTTTGTTTTGAAAAACATTTTTTTATTTACTAATATGATTTTAACCCATCACTCAAAATTATTGCGACAAAACTTATCAATACAAGCAAGATTAGCAACCTTCTTAAGTTCACTTAATTTATTATTTCTCCATGATGCCAAGCTTTTTAAATTACCGGCTTTGCCCATGATGATATATGAATGACAATAAATTACTGAGAATAAAGGTAATTATTACCATTATTCCCAACCAATAGTGATGTACAATTTAAATTATGAGGGGATATGTGGTTGTTCTAATAATGAATTCAAAACATAATGTTCTCAAAGTATTTCTCTAGGTTTGTGCAAATCTTAGTATGGTACGACCTTAGTACGACCAGCTGTGACAAATTGGCAACAGTGTACACCGCAGTGGATTGATGAGGGCGTGGTTGGGGTGAAATGGAAGCATCAATATCAATCGGCTTACGGTTACAGCGCCGCTCTCTATACATATGGCAGACATATCCGTGCATGATATGTGATTGTGTAGGACATTCGAGTGTACAAACCCTGTCAAAAGTTCGAGACTGGCAGCGTCGTATAAGCATTGAATTTTACTGTACGCTGTGGCCGAAACTTTTGGCTGATATGTGTACGTAGAGATATACCTTAAATGGCTTCTAAACATGTAATGAAAAATTGTGTGAGAAAGCTATTTAATGAGAGTAACAAGATGTTTTCTATAAATAAATATTCTTTCAATTAAGCAATAAAATGTATCCATTTTAGAAATTAAATACAATTCTTTATTTTAGAAAAGCTCTAAAGCTGGTGAAAATAGCAATTCAAACTAAAATATTTTCACCATTATATATATATATATATATATATATATATATATATATATAATGAAAGTAACTTGAAAGATGAATATGAAATCAAAATGAGTGAACTAAGACAACCACGTATCAAGGTTGTGGGTCACACCCAAGAACATACACAGAAGATTGAAAACTGCATAAAAAACAAAACGATTTAAGAGGCGAAATCAAAGTAAATTTTATTCTTAAAAACAGAAATGGCACCAAAACAATTTTTTGCGAAGCTTGCACCGAATGTATTTGATCAAATACTAAATCTGAAGAAGTTATGTCTAGGATGGGAAATACTCTTGGTATATGAGGACCTAAGTGTACCAAAATGTTTCAACTGCCAAGGATATTATCACAAAAAACAAGAATGCATGCAGAAAAAGATATGTTGATATGCAGCGAGGAACATGAAGAACAAATGTGCCCCAAGGACGGAACATTTTGTAAAAACTGTGATATCTCAAACGCAAAATACAACACAAATCATGCCACTGATCACCAAAGTAACGATCCTGAATGTCCAACCCTAAAGTATCACATTGAAATACTCAGGAGCAAAATTAACTATCATCAGTAAGGGGATTTCCTATATTTATTTATATTACTTTAATGGATATTGCTGAACTAACCTTAAATGAAATTGGAATATAACTCAAAATAACTGTGGATGAATATAGGAAGTTCTGCTCTGACATAGCTGATAACAAAAATGTACTAAGGCTTATTCACATTAACATCCGAAGTGCACAGAAGAATTTTGACATGTTTCTGACCTTTCTTGAAACATTCCAAATGAAAGATTTGGATATAATAGTTTTTGGTGAAACTTGAAATGTTCTTAATAGTAATAATTTTACAATTCCTGGATTTAAAACGTGCTACAACAACAGAACCATCAACCAGAATGATGGCATCCTCATTTTCATTAGAGATTATATTAACTTCGTCATAAAACATACAATTCTACCAATAACTAAGGTAACAATTAGTAATATCACATTTCAATTATGTGATATTTAATTTTCAGTTATGCCTTGCTATAGATCTCCCTCCATAAATGATAACCTATTCCTAACTAACTTAGAATCTCATTTTAATAATAAAAAAAATGAGGTAGATATATTTATAGGTGATATCAACTTCGACATCCTCAACCCTACAAAACCAACAAATAACAGTTATTTATCTATGTTATCGTATTTTGGGTTCAAGTCAAGTACATTCTTTCACTAGAGTAACCATTGAAACTAGCACCTGCCTTGACTACATATTCGTAAGAAAAAATATTGTCACCAACAAATTAACACTCAATTCCCTTGTCATTGATACAGATACTACGGATCATTTCCCCGTCTTCTTAAATATTCGTAAAAAAAAAAAAAAAAAAAAAAAAAAACTTCAACTAAGAAACATCGCAATTTATCCAAAAAAAGTGCATAGTTTGAAATAATTGATTCCAAAGTGATCTGTTTATACCTTATCAGCAACTGTTTTTGTCTCCTTTTTTTGCCTCCCAAGATAAAATCGTAGTTATTCCCTTAACCAGTGCAGGAGTGAGAATACTTTTCTGAAGGGAATGATACATAAAAATGGAATGCTCACTGTGTAAGGAGATAAAACAACCATCCAAAGATGCAAAAATCCCTTGCCACTCTTGTGACTCTTGTAGACGTCTAATATGCCTGGAATGCAGCGAACTTTCCTCCTCGGAAATAAGATGTTTACCCTTACAACGGCGTTTACTGATGTTTCACTGTAAATCTTGCCGTAATAACGATTATGTGAAGCTTTTACAAAGTAAAATTGAGGATAAAGAAGCGTTAATCAACGACAAAATTGAGATCATCAAATTGCTTCAAGAAAAACTACATAGCTATGAAAACGAAATGATGAATAAACACACTTATGCGAATGTATTAACTACAAATGATAATCACAAACTGATTTCCAAACCAATAAATGTACCTGACTTAATTATTAAACCAAAAATCAAACAGCAATCAAAAATAACCAAACAGGATATAGACAACAAAATAAAATTATCTGAATTGAAAATTGGTGTAAAGAAATGTATAGCTACAAAAACAGGCTCAGTTGTTATAAAATGCCAGAGTAAAACAGAATTGGAGATCCTGGAAAATGTAGTTCGTGATAAGTTACAGGATGAATATGATATTGAACGAAGTAAATTAAGGAAACCCAGAATTAAAATCCCGAATTTTGACCAAGAAATGACCTTGGAAGAAATTGAAAAATCTATTATCAATCAAAATGATTTGTCTGATGATTTAAAAATCACTTACATTAAGAAAGGTCATACCAGTAAGAATATAGTATTTGGTGAATGCTCAGCTGAAATATTCAAAAAGCTGACCGGCACAAATAAGGTGTACATTGGATGGGAAAGATACGCAATCTACGAAGACCTAAATATACCTCGTTGCCACAACTGTCATGGATTCTACCACAAAAAAGAAAACTGCCCCACTGATCACGTTATTTGCCCTAAATGCAGTGAAAATCATCATGAAAATGAGTGTACAAAAGCTATCACT
Source organism: Gonioctena quinquepunctata (assembly GCA_018342105.1). Lineage (NCBI taxonomy): Eukaryota > Metazoa > Arthropoda > Insecta > Coleoptera > Chrysomelidae > Gonioctena > Gonioctena quinquepunctata. Next base: position 510,990 of record JAFIRS010000216.1, read on the forward strand.
TGCTGCGTGAACTGTGTAAAGAGTAATCAGATATACAAGATGAATTATAATGTGAGTCATAAGGCAACGGATCGAGAATGTCCCTCCCTGGAACATCAGGTTAAGATACTACAAAACAAAACCGACTATAACACATAATGGTTTTACTGGACGAAGATGTTATTTTGCAGGACTTGAGTTTAATCTACGAAGAACATAAGGGAAATTACCTGAACCCAGCAGAGTATGCTTCTCTCTTCAATAACATGCCCAATAAAGTGTTGAATATCATGCATTGTAACATAAGAAGTATAAGAAAGAACTTCAATGAGTTCCTGGCCATGTATGAAACATATGCATTATACAGTTGTGACATTTTTATTTTGAGTGAGTGCTTTCGGCTGGAATCTACTGAAAACTTACATATTCCTGGATATGATACCAAATATAATGGAGCTGACTTCAATAAAAATGACGGGACAGTGATTTTAATCAAATCTAATTTAAATTATAATGTCAAAAACATCAAGCTTGCGGTAAGTGGTGTAACCCTATCCATTTTGGAACTTGCTTGCAATGGCTTATCTTATAGGATCATAGGCCTATACAGACCCTGTCCTAGTAATCTGACTGCTTTCATTGAAGAGATTGACGACTTTTTATGATGAGTGAAGTTAGTCACAAATGTAACTTTTTCATTGGCGACATTAATATAGATATTATGCAAGATGATGATGTAAATGTAAATAAATATATTTCCGTCCTGGCTAAACATGGCTTTAAGCCGTACATTCGAAGGCCAACTCGTATAACAACAGACAATGCCACATGTTTAGATCATATATTTGTCAAAATGGAATTCAACCTAATCGGAAAATATATACCAAGCTCATTCATTATCGAATGTAATATCACAGACCACTATCCTGTGATGATTAATATTAACAGGGAAGCTAATAGTAATAACCATAACAAAAGTAATAAAATAACCTTCGGATATAATATTGCAAAACTAAATAACCTCTTATCACAAGAAAATTGGCATAATGTTTTACAATCTGGCCATGCACAACATGCTACTAATATATTCTATGCAACCTTTAATAATCATTTAGAGACAAGTAAGAAGATATTCAAGAAAAACACTAATAAATCTAAAAAAATTAAGCCTTGGATAACAGCAGGTTTAATACAATCAATAAAACATAGAGACAAAATGAAAAAAAGCTTAATTGTAAATACTCACCTCTTCTAGAATTAGAGTACAAACGTTATAGGAACTCATTTAAATAAACTCCTGAAGCAGACAAAAATGAATATTACTTGAATAAAATACATAATAGTCAATATGATATGAAGAAAATTTACCATATCATAAGTGAGGCAACCAATGAAAAAATAATAAATTATCCAGCAAATTCCATGTTGTTGACGAACATGGCAAAGATTTTGATGATGATAATGAAATGGCAAACTATTGTGTCAAATATTTCACCAATATAGGTATCGATATGCTAAAAATGTCCCTACTCAGCAATTTATGCTGCCCCACTTACTCCAAATCGAAATTCCATGTTCCTAACTCCTGTAACTGATACTGAATTGATACAACAAATATCCTCACTAAAAAATAAATGTTGTCCCGGAATAGATAATATTACCACTAAGATGATCAAAAATACTCACCCTCACATCCTGGTCCCTCTTGTACACATTTTCAACCTCATCTTTTCAACAGGATCTGTCCCGTATCAGTTCAAACAGTCAATAATAACTCCTGTATTCAAAGCAGGTGACAAAACAAAAATAAATAACTACAGACCGATAAGTGTATTAAACAACTGCGGTAAAATCTTTGAAAAATGCCTCAAAATCGTTTAATGGAGTTTCTCAACGCTAATCAGATATTGAATGATTATCAATTTGGTTTTCGGCAGGTAAATCAACAAGTGATGCCATGTACACTGTAGTGAATGAAATTATAAGCAAGTTGGACAAGAATAGAAAATGTATAGGGGTCTTTCTAGACCTGGCGAAAGCATTCGACACAGTGAACCATCAGAAACTCCTTTCTATTCTTGAAACAAATGGGATTCGTGGTACTGTGTTGGATGTTTTCCGCCATTATTTAGATAATAGACAACAACAAGTTAAAGTCCATGACTCGCTAAGTGTCCCAACTACCGTCAAGATAGGTGTACCTCAAGGACGGTACTGGGACCAGTACTCTTCTACTCTACATCAATTCAATGCTTTCACTATCAAATGCTAAAATTGTTTCCTATGCTGATGACACTGTGATCTTATTCGAGGGTGATTCCTGGTCACAAGCTAAATTACATGTCCAAAGAGAACTAAACATAATAACGGATTGGCTAAATGCTTTCCAGCTATCTCTGAATGTTGAAAAAACACACTATATAGCTTTTTCTGCCAATAATGCAAATAGGCCAGAGTTCCAGAATATTAACATCACTAATCTAAATAAAAACATCACAGAAGTTAGCCAAATCAAATACTTAGGCATTATAATCGACAAAAATCTCAGGTGGGAAACTCACATCAATTATCTAACAACAAAACTCAGAAAACTGATTTACAAATTTTATATACATGAAAGAGATCATATCGATTAAACTGTTGCTTATAATATACAAATCACTTGTGGAGTCACTCCTACGCTATGGAATACTAGTGTGGGGTGGTCTGTATGAAAACTCATTACAAAATCTCAAAGTGATCCAGAATTTTATATTAAAAATTATCTTTAGACGAAAAAAACGATCCTCGATAAATGCACTGTATTCTCCAGATATACTTAATATTCGGTCATTATATTTTTTCACAATTTTAATATCTGCCTATAAGAGTGGTCATTGTCAGCAAACATTCAATCATGGTTTACAATACACTGTACGGTGAACCAACTACTCGTTACACCACTTAACAACAAGAACATTAGTCACCGTTTTGTAACATATATTCAACCTAAAGCATATAATCTATTACCTCTCGCCATTCGAAAATATGCTAATCTCAAGAAATTCACTTCAGCCATTAAACTTTATATCTATAGTAATTATAGGGACTTCTTGAGAATTATAGAAACATAAAAAATGTGTATATTTATTATTATTCACCAACTTACAGCCATGTTAACTGCACTGTTGAATTTTGATTCACACAATTACTGCCTATTGTAGTATGTTTTACTCTGTTCCTATCAACCCTCCATTTTTATATTGTTTATACTGTTCCGTTCCTTCTTCCTATTTCTGACTTTAAATTGTCGGTTTTCATGTTATGCTGTTTTGTTTTTCTTTTTTTCTCACTACACAATACAAGTGTGTACTCACTTAAGAGTGTAGGGAAAAAAAAAAACATTTGATTTTTTTTTTCTTTCTAATTATTATCAGTAGTATTATAATTGATTTGTATTATTGGAATGTATAGCAAAACGGCTGAATAAATAAAAAATAAAATAAAATAAAATAATGTTATTTCTTTAAAGGACCCAGAAACGGCTTACAATCTTTTTCTTGATACCTTCATGTCACTAAAAAATGAGTGTACCTCTACTAAAACTGTTACTTTAAAAAAACATAAGAAATTAAAACCTTGGATTACACAGGGAATAATAGAATCTATCAAACATAGAGACAAGCTGAAAAGACGGGTCATAAAAATAAAAAATGATTTAAATTTACTCCAAGAGTATAAAACATACAGGAATCATCTCAACAGAATTATATTGAATGCAAAAAACAACTACTACATAAATCAGGTTAATAAGAATATTACCAACATAAGAAAAATGTATGAAATAATCTCAGATGCAGCAAATGAGAAGAAGTAATTATGCATATCAATACTCTGAAAAATAATAGTGCACCAGGCATAGATGGCATTTCATCTAAATTGATAACAAAAATCCACATACATCATGAATCAAATTTTCCTAACAGGCAAGGTACCATCCCAATTCAAAATTTATATCACCACCCATCTTTAAAAAGGGCTGTAAAACTAATATAAGCAACTATCGACCCATTAGTGTAATTACTATCCTCTCAAAAATATTTGAAAAATTACCTAACTTCAGTGAATGTACTAAACGACAACCAATTTGGATTTAGGAAAGGTATAATCACAAATGATGCCATGTTTGAACTCGTGAACAATATTAAAAAAAGTCTGACAATAACGAAAAAGCAATTGTTGTTTTCCTAGATCTCGCGAAGGCTTTCGATACCGTACCTCATAAACAACTTACTGACACAATTGAGAAGTATGGTGTCAGAGGTGTGATATTGGAAACCTTCAAAAATTATTTGAGTAACAGAAAACAAATAACTAAAATTAGGAATGTAAATAGTGAACCCCTTGGAACTAAGATAGACAGTGCTTGGTCCACTTCTTTTTATTACTTACATCAACTCACTACTAAACCTAAACATAAATGGTATCTCTATCTCCTGCAGATGCAGATGACACAGTTCTACTTTTTAAAGGTACAAACTGGGAAAATGTTAAAAGTACAGTCACTCACGAGTGCGTCTAGTAAAATGTTGGCTCGGCAAAAATAAATTAACTTTAAATTCTGACAAAACATTCTTAATTGCATTTTCACTGAATGATTCAAAGAGACCACATTTTAATTCTATCAAAATAAATAATTTAATAATAAAAGAAATTAATTCCATAAAATATCTTGGTATCACTATTGATAAAAAGCTAAAATGGACTATTCATATTCAAAATTTAACCAATAAAATAAGACGCTTAATTTATAAATTCTACATAATACGCAAAATCTTAACAAAAAAACTACTTCTGAAAATCAACAAGTCCTAAGTAGAATCACTTCTAAACTATGGTATCATAGTGTGTGGTATGACAATGCATTAATTCAACTAAATGTAGTACAAAACTACATACTACGAATATTATTCAAACATAGACTATATTCCACAAATTGTCTTTTTAATGAATCGATTTTGAATGTCCGATGACTATACTACCTTAGTAACTGCATCTTCTGCTTTAAATCTACGAAAAAACATTTTGTGAACCATTGCTACCAAACTAGGCAGCACACAAACAAACTTATAGTTGTACCATTTAGAAGATATGATGGGAACCAAAGGTTTGTTACAACCCTAGCACCAAAGATTTATAACATGCTACCTCATGAAATTAAAGAGATAACCAAATATAAACACTTTGCTAACAAATGCAAATACTTTATTTATTTAAATAGAGATAACAAACATGATATTGTAAAAAAAAATTGATCATAATTTAATTATACTACATATTTTCTGTCATAATTACCATTTATATCATTATTAATAATACCATATTATTGTATTATCCTTTCTACAATTTATAATATACTTGGTATTATTGCACAAACAGGTGTTAACTCACCTAGGTGCATAACTTGTAAAATTGTACTATGAACATATTATTACCACCTATAAATGTATTACATATTTATGTATAACATATTTATTGCTTTTTTGAATAAACTTATTTACGTAGGCTGTGAATTAGAGGTTTATCAAGTTGCAGTTGGATTAGAAACATGAAATTTGGTATGCTGTCATAATCGATCATGTCCGTTCTACCTATAGTAGATTGTTTTATAAGTAAGAAAAGTGATAGTTTTCTATTGAGTGAAAATATTTAGCTTCGCTCGTGAATCAAATTTCCACAAGATAGAAAACTCATTTTTATTACGCATTGTACATGCTGTTTTTTCATATTGTTAATGGAAAATCAATAATTAATAAAATAATCATAGATCATTATAGGCGCCCCCGTATACTACATCCGTCAGATAAACATCTAACAACAAAACATCATAACAATGAGTAAACAATTCTTTTTTCATTTTGCAAAATGCATCAGGTAGAAGAAGATTGTGATATTTTAAAGGTAGTTTCTGAAGCTACATCGAATCTATTACCATCCATCTCAAAAGAAAAATATGAACAATGTTACGTTATTTTGTCAGTGGAGAACAAATAAAAAACTGTATGGATATGATGAAAATAATATATTTTATCTGATGGCATGTCATAATGACAACGTTATGACACTCAATTTTGATGACATAATTAATTAATATAACGAGATTATTATGCGATTTATAATAGTCGAGGACATTGCTAGGTGACGAGGCGACAGCCGAGTCACCCGCAATGTCCGAGACGGTGTTAAATCGCTAATAATCGAGTTACATTCAAAGCTTTATCGTATCATTGACAACGGCGATGCGAAAATAAAAGCACCAAGGTTTTATGTCATTTCATTTTGGCATTTCAAAAAGTCATCATTAAAATCATGAAAGATTTTGATATTCCTGACGATATATTAGCTGCAGCCAACACTATAAGGTTGACAAATCTGAAATCCATTATGAAAAAGAATATCGGCAGTTTTGTAACTCTCTGATGATCGTGGACGCTAAAGGCAAAGGTGTATCCATCAAATTTAAAAACTGTCAAAATATTGTTTTACATGTTCATGAAAAATAGTTCTAATATTATTTGGTATCTAACGTATTATGCTTTCGTAACTAACGTATTAAATTATGGTAACTAATGTATTATGAGTAACTAAGGTTTTATGTGGGTTTTGGTACGTTTATGATGTTAATAATTATTAATAAAGATTTCATATAAACATGTCTTAATATTCAATGATACGATAATGGTATTTAGTCCCATAATGAATTCATCATGGTACTAAGTACCATAATGAAATTCTATATGAAAAACATAATACGACCAGAGAGAAGATGGTTTTCTTTCCTTAGATAAGCATTCAAAGTAAGCCAACAATACTTTTTCATGAGTGATATTCTTGATTTTCTTAGTAGAACACCATTCTTCGTACCGATTAAACGCTATTTCATATACACTCCGTGATTTTTTCGGCAAAAGGGAGTCCACGATATTTCACGTCATTTCTTCCAAATCAGAAGGTAAACTATCAGTTTCAGAATCACTCATTATTATTTAAATTATATTCAATTCTAGGTGACAATTGTGTTTGACAGCAGATAAATAAATATTGCCGTTACAAAATGGCAAAGCACAGCTCACTAACCTACTAATATTTAAAACTACACATATACTTACTCTTTTAAAAATAGTTGTCATTGTGACATGTCAAAAATGCAGTTTTTAATTTTTCGAAAATGTATTATTATAAATGCCATCAGATAAAATTTTGTATGTAATACGAATCATAAACAATCATTATGGCACACGTCGTGTTATCGGACTCGGCTACGCCTCGCTCAATAACATTCACGACTTGTACCATAATGATCGTCTTTATGATCATTACATAAATAACTATTATGGTTAGAGTCGTTTATCTGACGGATGTCGTATAAGAGGGACGATTACAAATACAACAATTTTAATGATCTATAATAAAAGTGTTGCTCTTTTCCATTAAAAGTCCCAAAAAAATATTTTTAGTCCTACAGTTATACAGGGTTTGCCAAAAGTCGGTACCAACTTTCTTGTTTTAAAAGGAAACCCACATTTTTTTCACATGGTTCGATTGGCCTTCTAATTCTGAGTTCAGACAAGCTAAGTTATCCATTACAGTTTTTGAAACATGTCGATTTTTCTGAAAAAAATTACCGTTGTAGTAGTTTAGTCCAGACTAACTCTTTATGTCCCACCGATGGTTCCATTTTGTACCATACATTGTCAAAAACTCACTTTTTCCAAATGGCACCCATTTTTTTGACACTATTCGAAATTTAATTTTGGGGTGAGTTACCTTTTTTTATGTTTTTACCCCGTGTGTAAAAAATATACACGTGGTGTAATGAAATATTTTCCTGTCTGTTTTCATACAAACATTGTATTACTAATTATTTGCTTTTTCCAGTAAAATAATACAAAAAATATGTATTCTTTAAGGAAATTAGACCTACTTATGTTATTCTTGGTTGGTATTTACATCTGTAATCTACATGCTTACTAAAAATTATGTTTTTGTAGGTTTTTAGTTGAAAGAAATAAAGTTTTCTTACACAGAACCAAATATTATTGCTGTTTATGGTGTAGAAACATTAAAAATCTAGGGTATAACATTACGACATCGAGACGAATCCCGGTGCTAATATTATTTTGTGATAGCCCGAGGCCTAAAAGGCCCCAATACAGAATCCGGTAAAACGTGCCATGTCAAGATAAACACGACTAAAAATGTAAAGCGACATGTGGCTTGGGCTCCGCCAGTGTGTATTCTGAGATATTCATATGGCAGTTAAAGGGTTAAGCATTTGCAAATATGCCATGGAAACAAAAGACAATGGTAATATTTTAATAAAAAATATGGATTCCTATTCAATCACACAAGACAAATGATTATTTAACAAAATGGAAGTTTATTACCTAACAGGAGAAAACCAAATTACAAGACAATATGTGGTTATCATGGTTACATTCTTGTCTAATTACTTATTATTAACAAACAAGAACAATGTTGACAGAACTCTAGCATACATGTTCAATATGACCACCATTTTTATTCTAAAGGGGTGAGATCTGGTGATCTTACAGGCCACAGAAATGGTCCTTGATTTCCCCACCAACAGTGATTGAAAAAAGATGTCAATTTTTTATCCATACTTTTTGTATTGTGCGGTGGTGCCCCATCCATCTAGTACCACGAACGTGCAGCTCTAGCCAGTGGCAAATTTTCAAGTAAGGTTTTTACCACGTTTTGAAGAATTTAGTATCTTTCACTATTCAGATTTCCATTCTACATAAAATAGCGTACCTCTTGGTTCATTACTAAACAAAAACATTCATTCGAAACTGTACTTAATTTTCAGAAGCCCAAAGCCCCAAACTTTACCTCATCAGTCCAAATTATATTTTCTAAGAATCATTCGTGCTCTTGTATTTTGAGTAATAAATCCTTGCAAAAGTTTACCCTATGGGGAAAGTCACCTGGGTGTAATTTTTGCAGTCATATGAAAAAGGATGTAGCTTATGACGGTGTAAAATGGTTTGTATTGAAAATCCCAATTCCAAAGACACTGTTCGTATTGAGGCTTGAAAATATCCGTTTGCCTCTCGTAATGGGTCTAGCCACTTTCCCAAAATTAAAATTATTTCTCAAATTTTGGTAAGTTTGGATATATAAAAATAAACTCACGGACAGTTTACTAAATAATTTTTGATTATGAATAAGTCTAACACAACTTCATTTGGATAATTTTCCATTTTTGAATGAATTTTATTTAAGGATTAGCACGACTCTTTTTCACTTTGACAGAATATCACCTTCTTAATTACAATTGTTTCCATGGCATACTTAAAAAGCAAAGATCTCTTGGCAAGATAAGGCATTTCTTGATTTTTATTGAATAACTCGATAGAGGTTGAAGTTAGGTATAGGGAATGCTTAAGTAACTCACCCTAAAATTCAATTTTATTCCGAATGGTGCAAAAATATAGTAGGTGCCATTTGAAAAAAATTTAGTTCTTGACAATTTTTGAATGCAACATTTGAAAATCGCCTGCGCCCATAAGGTACAAAATGGGACCAGCGATGGGACATCAGGAGTTAACCTGGACTTGCAGCTAACTGCTCCACAAATTTGGTTTAATTATTTTGAATGGTTAGCAAGATACAATTTTTTTTTGAACTTACTACAGCGGTAATTAAAAAAAAATCGACATATATCAAAAAGTGTAATATATAAGTTAACATAACTTAGGTTGCCTAAACGCAGAATAAGAAGGCAAATAAAACCATGTGAAAAAAAAATAGATTTTCGTTTAAAATAAGAAAGTTGATACCGACTTTGCATGGCTGTAGGACTAAAAATATTTTAGTTAGCCCATTAGTGCATGAAGTTTGGAAAACACATTTTCTGTCCAGAAATCATCACCAATAAATAATATTGTATGGAAGAGTCAAACAAAACCATCAAGAGATTTTTTATAATTTTGGTTTTCTAAAAAAAATTCGTCCTTTAACCCTTTCCGTACGGCAGCTACACGAATTTTTTTTTTCCGTACAGACGGGACTTTTGAGCGTGCCGAACAGACGGCTGTCGACTATGTGCGACTCTATACTTACAGACCGTGCCGAACAGACGGCTGTCGACTATGTGCGACACTATACTTTGATACTATACTTCAGCCTCAGATAATCCACAGTGGCTATCGTAATTTTTTTTTGTCTTTTTGCCCGCGACGAGATCCCCGAGGGACCAGCAGCATTCTCCGACGACATTTCAAGGCATACTGGCGCGAAAAAACAAAAACACTGCACTCGACTTAGCACTGGCCATGCCAGGTTGCCGGATGTCGCATATGATCGACGGTGTCGACCATATGCGTCAGCCGCCTGAACAGTTAGCATGCAGTGAACGCAAACGTTGCGACAACAGTCTGTATGCCAAATCTGAAAATTTTATGCGTCACATCCCAACCGGCAGTCGTCCAGGAGACAGTATACATGTCGTCGACCATATGCGACAGCCGTCTGTGCGGCACATATCCTCGGTGTCGCATATGCTGCGTCAGCCGTACGGAAAGGGTTAAAACGGACACCATGCACGTGGTAACAAAATGATTCAATAAACAAAACAAAAATGTCAATTGGTATGATATTCCTTGAAGCAGATTTTCAGGTGTAGCCCTATGTTACATTTTCCACAAATGAAATAAGATTTCTTGCAACAGTGGCTGCATCTTCTTTCCGTTGCATTGTATTCAACAAGATGATGTTTTCCATCATATCTTATCACTTGGAATCCTTATCATTTTTCCTCTAAATGACGCAGTTTCATAAGTTGTGAGGAGGTCTACTGCAATAGATCTTCGGAAGTTCAAAAGACCAGCAAGTGCCATTTTATCTTTCGGCAAAACTTTCTGCATCAACAACCACAGATACATCTCCCACCACCACTTTCTTTATCGCATTCTAGTGCGATATGCAGCTACTGCCTGGTCCATCTTATCAACACCACCCATTCCTTTATTGTAGTTTGCTATGGGTTTTGGCTGGGTTATTGCCATTTTCGCCCTTTTTTCTCAAGATTATCTAGTGCAACTAGATTCTTCAGTAACAGAATCATAATTTGTAATACACGTTACTGATTTGTTATCCCGCCAACAAACGAGTGACACTTTTTTAACAACATCTGATTGATAATCATAGAAACCTCTTGTTTTTTTATCCATAGATTTCACGTCAAGGAGAGGACAATTTCCTGTTCTTGTTGCTTGAATCATGCCTGTCGCGCAATATCTGAGATCGCTCAGATGACACATCAGTAGGGTGGATGAAAAATAGTTGTCGAAATATAATTTGTATCCTTCATTTGGAGGAATTTTGGCTTGCTGTAAAAGAGAAACTACCATGTCTCCTCCAAGCCCAAATACTTTCTCATTTGTGAGTGTTGCTTTTCCAAAATATATTTCAAAAGCTAGCAAGTAACCAATTCTTGAAACCGAATCGAATAGGTTTCACTTTTATATAACGTTTTGCACTGTGCTTTCCATAGTAAGTAAATTATTGAAATAGGCAAGCCTAATATACAAACAGGTTATCTTGACGATGGAAGATAGTGACTAAAGTTTATCTTTCAGTCGCAGATGATTCCACATCTGATTTTATGAACATCCTGTTCATATTTTCAACAAATCAGTAGTAACATATATTTCATTACAATAACACTATATTAAAAGTTAAAAACTTAAAATTTTCAAAAAATTGGATTCAAGAGTTTAAACTTAAAGTTCAGCATTTACAATATGTTCCAGCAACAAAGACTTGTAGCTTCTCAGATTCTGTGATCCTTTCACATTTTTTGGTAGCTTATTGAATTCATCCAGGGCTTTAAAAAATAAAGAATTCAAACAGTTCTTTGAATTTGTTTTTCGACCTTGTCTCATAGCCATGAATCTCTTTGTTCAATAAATCTATTAAAATATTTTGGTTTTAAACCCTTCAAGATTTTGTATATAAATATCATCGCCAAGTAGTATACATTTCTGCGTACTGGCATCCATTTCAATATTTTATGCATTTCTTGGACTGAGGTGAATCAATTATTGTTAAGAATTATTCTCATACCGCGGTTTTGTAATTTCTGTAGCTGGGATATTTTGTTTTCATTAAATAAATACATCAAACTAGCACAGTATTCGAAATGAGTTTGATAATACAATTGTAACAGATGATAATAGCAAGTTTACAGCCCTTGATAAAAAATACAGTTTTTGCTTATTTTGTTTATAACATATTCAGCAGAACTATTTAAAGATAGTGCACTATCCACCATGAATCCTAGATATTTTAGTTCGGATACGATTTGTAATGCTTCACCGTCAATTTCAATATGAATTTCTTCCCATTTCACTTGATTCAATTTATTTTTTGTTGATATATCATAGCTTTAGATTTATTAGTATTCAGTTTCAATTTATTTGTTTTAAAATAAAAGTATTAATAGATTTTAGAGATTCATTTATGTTTTTTACAGCTATTTCTAAATTCTCATTTGTTGTATATAAGAGAGTATCGTCAGCAAATAAGTTCATAGTATGGAAACCAGCGATATAATCCAAGTCATTGAGATAAATGATAAACAGCAATGGTCCCAATACACTTCCCTGTGGAACACCAATGTTCACAGTAGATTCTTCAGATACGAAGTTTTTTATTTTGGTTATCTGTTTTCGGTTGGTTAAATAATCTTCCAGCCAAGCTAATACTGTACCGCTTATACCATAGTATTTCAGTTTTTCAACTAAAATGTTCCTATCGATGGTCTCAAATGCTCTTTTCAGATCTAAAAAAATTGCAACAACAAATTTACTTTGGTCAACATATTTTTTCCAGTCTGTGATCATAAACTGAATTACACATGTATGGAATAATGCTTTCATCAATCGATAGATTCTCATCCAGTCTACCATGGTTTCGAAAAACTTCATTCAAATGAGTTGTTGCTGGTCTGAGTTTGAATAATCAGTCTTCGACGTCCAAATTTGAATTATTATTCAAATTAAAGTTTCTCATAATCTGTTCGAATCGGTTGAGCCTCATACTATTTTGAAAAATAACAGAGACATCTGCAGAACTTGACCAAACATTTCTTTTTTTGGATATTTAGAGTAACCAGAAAGTAGTATATCACCAATGAAAACATACATCTCGTCTAGGGTCATATTCAGTTGATTATTTCTTTGAGCTGAATATAAATTTGTTTGTATCAGCATATTGTTAAAAAAATCTTCAGTGAAGAAAAGTTTGAAGAATTCAAGAGGGCTCTTACATTGTTTTGCAGTTTCGGATGGCAGCTTCTCTTGACAATCAGTTACTATATTGAATTTGGGTTAGAACTTTTTCCATTTCATTTGAATTTTGGTCTTCGCCGTCATCTTTTTTGTATTTAAATATTTTATGAGAGGCTCTTCATCACTAGAATTCCAATCTCCTACCACATCTTCTTTCATATGTACACGTTTATGAACCTCAGTTTTATGTCTAACCTCTAATTCACATAAAGTTTCCGGGATTTTTGTATATATATGCTGAATATTGAGAGTTCGGGTTGAACTGCGTCTAGAAATTTGATAATTGTGACTCCCATTTTGGAGCCATTTTCAAGAAAAGTTGAAAAAGATATATAAATATGAGTTACTGATAAGAGTAAAAGAGGGAAGTGATCTCCAACTGAGCTTTCAATCTGCCTACTCCTCAAGTGTTGTCACTTAAGAAAGAAAATGATTTCCAACCGATGTCTCAATCTGCCTACTCCTAGGTTGTAGTCACCTAGGTAGGGTTCAGGATTTTGTGACTTGACAACGGGGTCTCAATCTACCTACTTCCCAGGTCTAGCCACTAGTTCCCTCTGCCTACTCTTTCGAGGGAACTGATGATCAGATGTGGAGTATTTATCGTAGGTGAATTCAGTGGAGCGGAACCTCAGATCAATTTATTTATTGATCTGAGAGCGGAACTATGAGCAGGGCTTGGTTTGGCAGGAAGGCGGGAAAGTAAAGGTTTGGGTGGTCTGCGTCCATCATCGCATTTGTTGATGCAGTTAGGGTTTTTTTCGACCTCCTGCGCTTCATAAATGACTCTTGCTAGCTCAAAAATAGGAGCCAAATTAACAAATTTCTAGACGCGGTTCAACCCGAACTCTCAATATTCATATATCTGTACCCCGGATGTAAAGGACACCATGTCCATGTTTTTGGATATGAATATAGTGTCTTTACCTGGGGGTACAGATATATACATACAAAACTAGGGATTTTGGGGTAAGCAGCAATGAAAAAGTAAACTCTTTAAACTTTATCCAAGCTTTCGGAAATATTCATTTTCATCATCAGGGAAGCTTCATTAGATGAAAAAACCAATAGTAATACATATTCAAGTGCGAAACATTATGCTACTTTCAATGATGTTAAATATATTCATCTAATAGAGTGATACAAAAGAAAATAACGTAGACCAAGGATTAAAACGGAGTTCAAAGTTAATAAAACCACATTAACACTGTTTAAAATTATATAAATATACATGTGAACTCTATGTGGTGTGACTAGTGAAACTGACAGGTTAGGAATGATTGCCGCAATTATATTTAAGCCAACGACACCTGACGGGTGTCACTTGGAAATTATTACAATGGTGCCAACTGTTAGATTAGTACCAACTGATGTTACCAGGCAGTTGGCACCACTGTAATAATTTCCAAGTGACACCCGTCAGGTGTAGTTGGCTTAAATATAATTGTGGCAATCATTCCTAACCTGTCAGTTTCACTTGTCACACCACATTTATATAATTTTAAACAGTGTTAAGTGGTTGAATTAACTTTGAACTTCGTTTTATTCCTTGGTCTATGTTCTTTTCTTTTGTATCACTATGTTAGATGAATATGTTAAACATCATTGAAACCAACCTCAACAAAGTTGTAAGTAGCATAATGTTTCGCACTTGAATATGTATTACTAATGGTTTTTTCATCTAATGTAGCTTCCCTGATGATAAAAAATAAACATTTCCGAAAGCTTGGATAAACTTTTCATTGCTTCTTACCCCAACAACAAATGTTCAAAATAACCTCCCTCAGAAGTGATACAAGATTCAACTCTTCGCCTCATTGATTGTCGTATTCGCCCAAATATTCCTGGTGTATTTCTTATTGTCTCACAGCCGGCTATAATTCGATTCCTCAGGTCTCCAATATTTTCGACGGGAGTGGAATAAACTAATGACTTAAAAAAACCCAAATGCAAAAATCTAGAAGATTTAAATCCGGAGATCGAGCAGGCCAATGTTCCGTACCTCCCCTACCTATCCAACGATTTGGATATACTGTAGCTAAGTGATTACGTACAATAATGCTAAAATGGACTGGTGCACCATCATGCATGAACCAGAAGTATTGTCTCAGCTGTAGAGGAATTTCTTCAAGAAGAACAGGTAACTCCCTGTAGGAAATTAAGGTAAGAGTCGCCTGCTAGTCGTTGTGGGAGGAAATATGGACCGATTAAATGATCATCAAGTACCCCATCACTGAAAACTGATGCAGAAAATGAGCTTCAAATATTCCATGTGGATGTTTCCCAGCCCAGAGGTGATTGTTATGGAAATTTCGTATACACTGTCGCCCAAAATTAGCCTCGTCAGTAAACAAAACGCTATTTACAAAATTAGGAATTTGAGGGATTTGATGAAGAATCCAATGGCAAAAAACTAGGCGCGGAAAAAAGTCTCTAGGTAGTAGAGCTTGCACACGTTGAATATGAAACGGATACAATTGCTGTTCTTTAAGAATTTTAAATACAGTGAAGTTGCTTACATTCAGTATGTTGGCAATTTTTCGAGAACTTGTTTCAGGTGACTTTGCAATTAACTCGAGAACTGCTTCATCTAGTTGCACAGTTCGTACTTCTCGAAGGCGCCCCCTGTCAGCCGTTTGTTTCTTAAATGTACTATTTTCACGCAAACATTGGTGAAGACGAGCAAATATTGTGTGATGGGGTACCCTACGTCCTGGATACAACTCAGCATACAATCGTCGAGCTTGCCAACCATTTCCATTACTTCGACCATAGACAAAATGCATGTCTGACAATTCCGCATTTGTATAATTTTCCATTCTTTTCGATAAAAGAAAAATTGATTACTTATTATCATTAATGTTATACCAAACTAAAAGCTTAAGATTGAAGAAACGCTAATTTGAAATTTCGTTGAAATATTCGTATTTAACAGAATGTTGACAGTAGCCTACTAGCATCGCTACTAGATAATGTATTAAAGTAATGACAAATACGCGTTAAGATGTTTTATTTTTTTGCATAAAAATGGCGCCCCATACGGAAAAAAGGCAAGAGAGATTTTTTGTCACAAATTGAACGAGAAATTCAAAAATGAAATATCTCAGTGAAGTACCATTTTTGTCTTTAAAAAAATTGAGATATTACCCTTATGCGTGCATGCCAAAGATGAACATAAAATTCTTAATTGCATGACAAAAATGCGCAATAACAACTTCTTGAAAATCACCAAATTTTATTTGCATATCTCGACCGGTTTCAGAGCAATAAATAAATAGTCAGTTTTTAAGAAAAACTGTAACACCCTATATCTCGGAAAACGAAGCATTTGCGGACAAAAGTTATATAGCAAACTGCCATTATTTTATCATTCAGAATCACCTCCTGAAGTTTGTCGCACTTATTCACTAACACCCTGTATAACAAATTGAACTTTCCACTTTCTAGTGAATACTTTCCGGTTCTTAACTTTTTCAATGGTCTATTATTGCTGTTGTTGAGAAATTATCGAATAGAATCCTTCTATGGTGCTTTTGAATTTGGGTTTAGAGCTGTAAAATGATGTATACATAGTTTTGTTGTCATTTCCGTCAATGGCATTGGTTTTGGGGTCGACGTCGTTTATGACGGAGTGTTCGTCAAATTTAACGGGTTGTCAATTTCCATATTATTTGCGCCGTTTCTTTCTGCCATGTCTTTTTTCATCGATTCTGATGTCGTTTTCAGTATTATCACAAAATGTTGATTATCATGGATTATCTTGTGAAAGAGATACATTGAATTCTTGATTATATTGTCAAGTATGAAAAATATTACCCAATATAAATATAGCAATCATTTCCTTTTCAAAATTCTGAATTAATTTACCAGACTTTAAAATTAAATTCAAACATAATTGAACCCAAAGTGGAAAAATCCGTAGTTCATATATTTTACAGTAATTCATCATCTAGTATAACATTTATTGAAATACAGTATTTCCTGCAATTTCAAAGTTTAATGCCAGTCATCAACCAGGGATTGGGTTTCAGTCCGGTATTGCATTCATCAATAGCAAGAACGCTGATTCTGCAAGTCAGCGATATATTTCCTATAAATGAAAGTGTTTGTTTTTAATCGGGCTCTCTTTGGTTTTATGCTGTTGGTCCACAGTGACACATCTTCTTCCCTAGGTTTTCATTATAATGTAAGTGTTACTTTTATTTGTTTTTTGGTACATACCCCCATTGTTCACTTCAGTTGGTAATTTTTGTATTCATCATTGTTATTTTCGTTTTCTTATCATTTTAATGATCCACAAGAGTTTTTACTGCACTTAGTATTTTTGTTTTCACCATCATGTATGTTTTTGTCTCCTTATATTTTTAATAAACCCAATAGCTTTCACTTCATTTTTTTATTTCACTATACTAGGGTGGTCACAATCACAGAAGTAAAATGTTTTAACCTCTCGCAAGCCAAGTAAGATAATTAGTGGGCACCCTAAACAGTTAGGGGGCCAGGGTTTCACAGGGTCTACACAAGTAGGGCGTGACAATATGAAAGAGAATCGTTATCATTTCATTGGTTTCCAAAACGGCATTCGAATTTGAAGAACTCTGAAAGGTGGTGGAATAGAGGTTGGAAATTTATCATTGGATTGGGTGGCTGTGAATCAGTATCTAATAACATCTTATAATGATGACGAACTTGCCTTGGTAACCTTAAAAATATACAGAGAGTTCAAAAATAATTTACCTTCGAATAATTCTTTCCAAATACATTTTCTCCAGAATGGCAACAGCAGGCAGTTGTTGACATCTTTCATCTTTGAACAGTGTTGCCAGCATTCTGGATCTTTGTTGTCCCGCAGATGCCAAAACAGTACACACCAAAGCATTCCTCAAAGCAGTCATTCTTTCATCATCATGAACAATGCTTCTATAAGACAATTCATTGTAACGTTGAGCTGCTTCAATGAACTTTCTACGATAATCCAAAACTCTTGCATAACAAACTTTGTAATAAATTTGTAACTGTTCATTTCGTGACTCAGCCTGCAGTAACGAAGCTCGGTTTATGAAGGCTTCTGCTTGAACAGGGTCATCGTTTTCCAAATATAATCTTGCAATTTTGAGATATGTTTCAAGTTTATAATCAACTGTATACTGCTTCTGGCCTGTTTCCAGGGGGATTCCCACCAAAACCCCTGCAGCTTCTTTCCACATTTGGTTACGTTCATAAATATCTGCCAAGTGTTGACGAATGCTGGCAACTTGTTCCTCGAATGAAATCACCCTGGGCTGAACTTTTTCAAGCATATAATGGGATACAGCTTTTGAAACATCATCTGGTAATTTCATAAGATGGGAACTGATTTCCGTTAATATTTGACGAGATATTACTAGACTTACATTTTCATTAACAACTGTAACAAATGTGTATGTTAAATATAAATATCTGATTTCAGGGTGGAAGGAAATAATTACTCGCTTCGATGAATATCTGCAAACATTCAACCAAATCAGAATCACTTTCTTTGAGTATTCCTTCCAGTGTAGCTCGGTACCTAAAACATGAATTCAGTATTCAGAAATGCTCAGAAAAAAAGTATATTTGCATCAATCTAGTACCTAAAACTTAACAAAAGGTCAAATGAAAAATAGTTGAATGGACTTTACAGGTCTCTTTAACCCTTTCACTGCGGAAAGTCCACTTGTGCGTCCTGGCAAAGTTGACCCATATGCGGACGGCACGCTCGCGCGGCCTGTGTACGTTTAAATATAAAAGACTCTACAAAATTTTGTCCGCATATAGCTAGATATGTGATCTATCGTTAGGAAACTTCGTTTCACAGGAAGTTTTGCCAAACTGATCCCAGATGGCATCGAATTTGATGTATTTTACCGAATTTAGCATTCAACTTTCCTTGGATATAACCTCTTTATCGCTTTTGTTGTGTTTTAAACTTGATTGATTGATTATTGTGAAATGGCAGATTCAAGTGAACCTGAGCCTTCTAATGTGAAAAGGCATAAAACTGTAAGAGACGAAAAAAACTTAACAATTGAAGAAATGATGGACTTTTTTTACAATTCAGATGAAGCAATTTTGCTAGATAATGATAGTGATTATGACCGTAAGTTAACAAAATAATAAATATTGCAGATTTTGGTTCAGTGTTTTGCTTCTAGCTCGAATGGAAGATGACGATTAAATCGAAAATTTGGTAAGTGAAGATGGATGAAATAACAATTGATTATATGACAAATATTCCTTATCTGAAAAAAAGTCAATTACTGGTTGGATCAGCTGGTGACGATTCATATGATTGGTTTAGCGGGTTTGTTGGGGATTATTTTTTGGAAGTGATAGTAAGAGAAATGAATGAGTATGCCGTGGAGGTTCTGTCTACTAGCACTGGCAAAAGAAGGTCAATAATTTCTAATGGAAGGATATAAAAGTATCAGAATTGCTTATCTTTTTGGGTTCTGACAATACATATGGGGACAATAAAACTGAAAATCTGCATTAAGGAACCCTTTTTTTTTTTGGAAAAAAAAAGTAGAGATCGATATTTACTTATTATGAGATGCTCACATTTCCATGAAAATATACAGAATCTGCAGATACATACGGATCGACTATATAAAATAAGGCCAGTATTGCATTATTTTACTCAGAAAATGAAAAGTATATACTATCTAGGTCAAAATTTGTCATTAGACGGATCTACGGTCCTTTGGATAGGTAGACTTCTGTTCAAACAGTACCTTCCTAAAAAACGTCATAAATATGGAATAAAAATTTATATGTTGACTGAGGATGATGGAATGGTTTTGGCTGTATGGGGTCGGCTTTAGAATAGCCCCATGGTAAATCCTGCCTGTCGTAAGAGGCGACTAAAAGGATAACCGTAGGTGGAAGATGGTCTCATCGCCCGGTGAAATACCACCATATCGACTTTGTGTGCTGTGAAATGGATCATTCCATGTTTCAGTGTTCGGTCGATACTTTCCGGTCTCCCTCTTTCCTTTTCCCCAATTCCTCCTTTATTTATGAAGTCTCCTAGAGTAAAACACCCGAAGCAAAATACCTCTCCATTCGGATTTCCGGCGAGAGGTACTCGAGGGACTCAACATTAAAGATTATTTTCAACTCCGCGACTCAACAAGAACATCAATGACGTCCACCATCACCTACAGACGAAAAAACCGGATATTCTGGCTCTAACAGAAACACAAGTAAACTCGTCCACCAACAAGGTCCATATGCTTTGTCCTGGTTACAAACTCCATTCTCGATTCAGGTTCAAAGGTGCAGTCTGCCTTTACGCTAAGGCTAACCTTTCATGCCAGCGTGAAGAGAGTTTGGAACCGAAAGACTTTGATGTGATGTGGTTCAAGCTATCTGATACCAAACTGACTAAGTTCCTCTGCTGCCTTTACCTATCACCTAATGAACCTTCATATAACGACCTCTTTGAGTTTTTATCACTCAAACTGGACTACAGTCAGGAGAACCATCCAACAGCTGAAACCATAATCATGGGAGACTTTAATGTACATAACGCTGCCTGGCTCAAATTTCTAACAAAACAGATGATGCGGTCGCAGCGAGGCCTTCGCCATCACTCATGGTCTAGAACAACTGGTCGAGCTACCAACCCGCATCCCTGATGTCAACAACCAGTCTGCCACACTACATCTTTTCCTCACCACCAATCCTGACCCGTATAGAATAGAAGTTTGTGCCCCACTTGGAAACTCTGATCACACCCTCATCTCCACAACTTGCTCTTTTCATTTACCATCGAGCTGCACAATACCACCCCGTCTCATGTGGCATTACAATTCGGCCGACTGGGAAGGTCTTCGTATGTTTTTTTCATCGTTTCCATGGAAGAGAGTTTGTTTCTCTTCAGTAGATCCAACACGATGTGCTGAGACAATTTCTGAAATCATCATGTTGGGGATGCAAACTTACATACCGAATACCGAAAGAAGAACATCATCCGATAAGACCTGGTTTAACAGAAACTGCTCTAGAGCTGTGGCTTCCAAACAGGCAGCATACCATCGATGGCTAAAAAATCCGGGCCCTGAGACCAGAGCAGCATATGTCGAGGCTAGAGGCATATGCAAAGAGACAATAGAATGCTCAAAAGATGCCCACAATGCCATAATAAGATCAAAACTTGCTGAATGTCCTAACGGATCCCGCTTCATTTTGGTCTTTCGCAAAGCTGTGGGAAGAAACTTCACTTCCAGCTCATTTCCTCCTCTAACCAAAGAAGATGGAACACTAGCAACGACTGCCCAGGAAAAGCCAATATCTTTGCGACCTTTTGCTGGAAATTCCACTCTGGATTCATCGGAAAACAACCCCAACATTACACCTATTGACAGTCACATGCCCGAGATCACCTTTCGCCAACGACTATCAGAAAGATTTTGCTGGGTCTCAACACCAACAAAGCCTGTGGATCTGATGGAATCCCGCCGATTGTTCTCAAGAAATGTGCCCCCGAACTAACACCTGTTCTTTGCAAGTTGTTCAACCACTCTTACAATTTGGGGGTATTTCCGTCCAATTGGAAAATTGCAAGAGTACAGCCAGTCCCTAAAAAAGGCAAAAAGGCCCTACCTAGCAACTACAGACCTATCGCACTGCTATCTATTATTTCAAAGGTCATGGAAAAAGCCATCAACATCGAGCTCATGAAATATCTGGAAGGCTCAGGAATTGTCAACGATAGGCAATATGGCTTCCGCCATCAGAGATCAACTGGTGACCTGCTGCTACGCTCACATATATGGCAGCTATCTATTGAAAAGTATGGAGAAACTTTAGCTGTGGCTTTAGATATCTTCAAGCGCTCGATCGAGTTTGGCACCAGGGACTCCTCGCCAAGCTTCCGCCTTATGGCTTGCCCCTCAGCTGTGTTCTCTGCTTGCTAGTTTTCTCTCAAACAGGTCTCTCCATGTAGTGGTCGATGGAGTTTCATCTGACACTCTACTCATAAATGCTGGTGTTCCTAAGGATCTATTCTCGCACCAACACTATTTCTACTTCACATCAACGACCTGTTGAAAGCAACTTCATGTCCACTACACAGCTTTGCCGATGATAGTACCCTCCATACCGCTTTCTCTTCCAGGGCCCCTATATCAGCCCGTGAAACCAGAAATGAACGAGGAAGAAATGTTAATAATATAAATATGGACTTGGCAACAATTCTCGAGTGGGATCTAATAACTTGGTAGAATTCAATGCAAACAAAACACAAGCATGTCTTTTCTCTAGAAAAGCCGATCTCACTGTGCCTAACATAACTTTGTCAGGAGTAACCATACCACTGAAGTCATCCATATCGATGCTTGGTATTACTATCAGCAATAACCTTTCCTGGGAAAATCACGGAGGTCCATTGCCAAAAGTGCATCCCAAAACTTGGTTTTTGTTTCGTGCCAAGAGCTATTTCACCCCCACTCAGCTGCTTATGATCTATAAGGCACAGATCCGACCTCTCCTGGAATACTGTTCCCATATTTGGAGCTGCACCTAAACATATCCTGAGGCTATTGGATTCTGTCCAAAAAGGGCAATTCGTCTCGTCGGTGATGCTCGCTACAAACTCGCTCACTTGTCTGGAACACCGTAGAAAAGTTGGCGATTTGTCTCTATTTTATAGATATTTTCATGGGCGATGCTCTTCTGAAATATCAACAATCGTTCCTGCTTTGGCAGTCTCTTCGAGATTAACCCGCAAGTTCAGTCATCACACCCCTTCGTGGTCACTTTGGAGACCTGCAGAACATCACTTTCCAAAGACTCTGCTCATCCAACAACAGCAGGCTTTGGAACCCATTGCCTAGGGAGGTGTTCCCCGAGGCATACAACCTCCAGAAATTTAAGAAGAACACCAACTCCTACCTTCTTTCCCTTGGTTCCCACGATGTTCTCTGAACATTACAGGATATCCCTTTTCGTGGGAACCAGAACATAAAAAAAAAAAAAAAAAATATGGTTGTTTATACTGGCGCAAAAAATTTACTAGTAGGTGGTAAAGATAATACCCAGAAAGTAGTACTGCATCTTATGCACAATTACTTACATTTTGGACACTCAGTGTACATGGACAATTTCTATAACAGCTATGATCTGGCTAAAACTTTGATTAGCCAAGGCACTTTTTGTACAGGTACCCTGAGAAAAGATAGAAAGGGTTCGCCAGGTGACATCGTAAAAGCAAAGTTGAAAAAGAGTGAAACGAAACCCAAATATTTGCATGGAATTATGATTGGCAAATGGCGTGATCAGAGAGACTTTACATATATATCAACAGAATTAATGATTAAGATAGAAATAGTGAAAACTAAAAGAGGAGTAGGAAAAGAAAAACCTTTACCTATTGTTGATTATAACTTATAACAAACATATGGGTGGAATAGATAAAATGGCTTATTATCCGGCGAAAAGAAAAACATTACGTTGGTATAAAAAATTTGCTATATACATCATTCAGCTATTACTTATCAACTCTCATATCCTCTTCAACAAATTTTCTGGGAAAAATATGACATAATACAAGTTTAAACTCACAATTTTAGAAAAACTATTGCCAGAAGTTTCCTCCCCAATTTAGGACAGGCAAACAATGGAACATATATCCACAATAATTGATATCATCAATGAACAGGGCAAATCTTTAAGAAAGAAATGTCGAACTTGTACTGAAAAACAGTTACGAAAGGATACCATCTATTATTGTTTGGCATGCAGAGAAAAATCGGGAGTTTGTTTAGGAATGTATTTTCAAGAATATCATAAAAAATAATATTACCTATTCTTCATATGTACTTACTTTTGTCTTGTGTTTAGTTCATAAAATAAAATAAAAAATTTCCAAAAAACTGTATTGTTTTCAAACATTTCATGAAGGCGGGCAGGTGCGCTTTCCGCATATTCTTAATATTAATTATAATATGCGGAAGGCGCACATGAGCGTCTTAAAAACATACTGAAAAAACATCAGATATAATTTAGTTAAGCGAAAACTCAACAGTACACAAAAAACCATTTTTGAAATAAAAAATCTTGCCGCATTCAGTAAACCTAACGTAATTTTGATCGCAACAAAAAAGTTTCAAATCTAAGCATGGTGATCTTGTAAACTTTATGAAGTATCCAGTTGAGCTTTGACAAAGTCACATATTGTGCCCAATAATTTGACATTGGAAAATGGGATACACATTTTCTGGTTCAGAATATAAGTATATTCAAGAAATAAAAAAAGGAATATATTTTTGATCAAATCTGCTCAAGTTTTCCAGAAACTGCACACTTGTACATTACACATTGTAAAAAAAAAATGTTTATCAAGGGAGTTTCAATTGTCAAAAATTCAACATGAAGAAAAAAAGGCAGTTTATGGACATCTTTTGATGGATCACAATATAATTAACGATATCCTCAACACAGTTCACCAGAAAATTTTAAGACAGTAATAATAAAATAACCAATACATCTTACTTTTCAGCTTGATCTTTATGGGATCCTCCTGAAGCAATAATATTTTGCAGCTGAACACGTAAATTTGCTGCTTTACTCATTTTATTTCTGAGGGCTTCTATAAGAACGCAATTTCTACACTAATGAGAAAAATACTATGTCCCGAAAATAAAATTGCCGTAAACAATGGATTATTGGGTTAAGTCTTAAGGTTCTCTCCTCTCAACTTCTCTCTTGTCTTATATTGCTTCCACACGGCGCATTCAGGACATTCCTCCCCATCCGGCCTCTAACCAGCGTAAACAAGGAGGATGTTGTGTCGATTATTGCACTGCACGTCTATGACGGCGGGACACTCACAAACATAGAATGTATTATTCACACAGTGTTCAGGGTAGGCCTTGTTACTAACTCCATACGCCACCCAGGAGCAGTACTGTTAATTTGAACGCAACAGCGAATCGACGAAGGACATCCTCAGCCCAGCTACGAAATTTATAATTTAATTGCCACTATTTAAATTAGAAATCTCTGCCCGGCTATGAATCGAACCCAGGACCTTTCGCTCCTGAGTCGGACGCTAAACCACTGCGCCAATACACAAAATCTCTATGAATGACACATTTGATATAAGAAATATATAAAAGCGCTTCATGACGAAATAGTTATTCATGCAACAAGTGCAAAAAGTAAGTGTTTATTGCACTCGACGTGAAGTTGTCCGAAGAGGACGCCAGGCAGAGTTGGACAACACGTCGAGTACAATAAACACTTTTTGCACGAGCTGCATACGATATTTTTTCTAGGTTCATGCAAAAACCAAAAAATATTTTATTCATATGGCACTAAGTGTAGGAAAATAAAAAGCGCACTAAAAATTGCGTCGATTTGACGTTTGTGTTTGTCATGATCACTAATGACAGATAAGTGCAATAATAGTATATTAAAGTATAAGTGGATAAAAAGGGCTTTAAAACACGCGCGATTTTTCGAGCACGACGGCGCAGCCGGAGTGCTCGAAATAGAGCAAGTGTTTTTAAGACCAGTTATCCACGAATACTTTACGTTATTTTTTTTTATTGGTGCACTTTGAAATCATATATACTGGTATTATTACTACAAAAAATAGAAATAAGAACTAATAATGCAAGAAGGTTGAATTCGTGATGTGACATCAATATACCTTTCGTTGTCATGGAAATGAGAAAAACATTCATTTGCAATTTGTTACCAAAGATCAATATTTGTTGTCACCAGAGCTCAAAATGAATGATTCTAATATCGATTTTTTGAATAGTGAGGCAGAATCGCGGTTAATACCGCGAAAATCCAGTGATATATATAAAAAAGAATATGAAAAGTTCATCAAATGGATGGAGGAGCACATATAAATGAACGAATTGTGAGTAATATTTTGACGTTACAAGGTACTCCTGTCAGATCAATAATTAAAAATTTGTCATTTAGACTTCACGTTTCTCGATTTGTTGATGTTGTCATGGTTACCTTTAAAAAACGCGCGTTTTTTAAAGTTCGATTTAAACACGCTGAGGCGTGCTTTAAATGGGTAAAAGGGCACCAATAAAAAAACATTTTATTGTACAGTGCAATAAATAACCACTTTTTTCACTAAATATAGTTCAATAAAGTTTTGTTTTTTGCATGAACGTAGAAAAAGTAATTGAATTTGTATATCACATTGGCAAATTTCCATACAACCAAAGTCAAACAATTGTCATTGGAAAGGCAGAACTGTTGAAGGTTTTTTTAACTTGTGCGAGACTCTCCTCTTTTGATGTGATGTTTCAACTCTTTAACTTGCTTGTTTTTTTGGCCTGTCTACTACGGACAATATACCAATATCGGGGATTATCACGAATATTCACGGGTTATACACGTTTAAAGTAGCCGAAAAACATGGCGTAAGTTGGGACATGCGCACAAAATGTTTTCTAGAATAAAAAGGCCTATTGAAAATACTATGATGAAAACAATATTAGTATAACATATAAACGAAGACGGATGAAATAATAGTTGACAGTTCGAAGCAACTATCGGTAAAAGTTTGAACTATGTGAAGTAACGATATATACGCCCATTAGAGGCGTTAGGAGTACGTTTTTGCGTCTCCAATTGTAATAATTTCATCAGGGCTGTGGAGAGAATCACAAACTGAATATGCTTGATTATTTAATTTTAGTCCCAAAGTGTTTATATTTTTAAGTTATATTAATAGGGAATTTTGTCTCTTTATCTCGAGTGTTGGTGCCTGATCTAATCTGATTCGTGCTTTCGAGCATTATTGACTGTCATCTGTCAATATATTTTCCCAGAATATTGTTTGGGCTACCAACTATTCACATATTTAGACAGAAAATATCTATGAATGACACATTTGATACTAGAAATTTATAAGCGCTTCATGACCAAAAGTTTGTGCGGAGTATTTTGAATGACGAGTTTGGCAACGCTGCATAACGATCTAGCGTAGCGTAGCATATATGATCTAAGGTGTGATGCCGTGTAATTTCTAACCTCATTTTAACACATATTTGAATTATTTGATCACAAATACAAATCACAATACTTCAATCTGTATTTTTTATATTTTACTTACATTTTGAAAACAATTGAATTAATTATAAATATCTATTTATTTTTAATCGTTTACATAGTTTTTTGTCTTGCTAGGCTGATCATTTCTTAAAACTTCAATCCAGACGATTGGACTTTTTTGGTTGAATCTCATCTATAAAGTTCACCTAATTTTGATTTTGGCTGAGCTCATATAATGGATTTGAAACTTCAGGATAGCTCCGTAAAAAACGTAGTGAAAGTAAGTTTAACAGGCTTAACCAGTATTAATCAGGAGGTAGCTTTATTTGATTTTGGAAATGTAGTGGTGCAGAAGAATTATTATGGAACAACTAATGTTAGAATTATATCTGGAGGGGCTTACTGTTTTGGGGACTTAGTTGGTAAAGGATTCTTGACAGCTGCAGCACAAGGTAAACATATTTCGCGCAAGCAATGAGTCATTGAAATCAATCCTTTTATATAGGTGATAATTTTATGGCACCTGCTTCGAGAGTTATATTACGAACACTGAGAGAACTGAGCTACAATCATATCAAAGGTATCTTGTTGATTGTTCGAGCGAGCTCTGGGAATTTGCTAAATTTCGGCCTTGCAACGGAGAGAGCACTGAACGATAACTTACAAGTCAAACTACTTGCCGTCAGTGATGATGTTTACAATGAGCGATTACCAAAAATTCGTTCACGAGGTCTCAGCGGAATTGTTTTGTTGACCAAAATTGCAGGAGCAATGTCAGAACAAGATATGTCTCTAACAGACATTTTTGAATTTTGTAAAAAATACTTGACTAATATTGTCAGCACGGAAATGGACTTGAAAGAGTTCACAGGAAGCACAATGAATACTAATAACTATATGTTTTCTAAATCATCGGAAATCGTATTTGGATCAGGCACTAAAAAAATGGGAATAAGTGCAAAGATCAGTGAAGTGGTTTGTCTGAGGGCTATGAATCATCTTTTAAATATATCTCCGGAAGATGAAGCTAGTGGGATTCACGAAGACAAGAAGCTTGTAGTCAAACCTGGAGATGCTTTAGTCATATTATTGAATAACAATGGGGTTATTAGTAAAACAGAAGAGTTCATATTTGCTAAAGAAATTTTAGATATATTGAGCCCTTCAGCAATTCATGTGCATAGATTTTATATTGGAAATTTCATAAAATGTCCTGGAAAAACTGATTTGACACTTACTGCTATGAAAGTAGAAGACCAAGAAGTCCTTTATCACCTCGATTATCCTTGTAGTGCACCAGGTAAGAATTCCCTATGTAATCCTTAAATTGGATCACAACCAGAGTTTGACATATTTAATTTCTACCATTGTACATGAGAGGATGCTACATTATTTTCAATAACAAATATAATAATATTAGAAACTGATTAACTGATGGATGCTCTGCCATCCTAAGCAAAACCCACGTAACTAACAAATTCACTGAAATTGAGATGTTTCGCGCATTGGCTGGTAGACAACTAATACTACATTTTCATCAAGCGAAACCCCATATGTCAATTCGAAATACAATATTCAAGCTATTTTATTTACCCGTATATAGCAAAATAATGCACTCCTACTAAGTAAACTGACTGTAGTTGTCGCCGTCAGATTTGCGCGGTATTCTCTCCAGTTAAGTTGGAAGATTTAGATAGATAGATACTTTATTGATCTCTACAGGTCTTATTTACAAAAACATGAGACAAGTCATTAAAAAGATACATGAGTGCTATAAACTAACAAACAATTACAAGTAAAATACATTATTATGGGATATTCAAGATATAAAAATAGATAGATAAAATTAGACATTGAGTAAGAGGAACTAGTGAACGAACATAAAGAAAGGGGTAGAAAAATATGTGAATAGGTTAGTGTAAATAGGTGTGTCAGTATTTAAAAAATAAAAACCTATATATGTATGTACAGATAGGAACATGCAGTTGATGATCAGTTGGTTAATCAATTAGAGTTTGTGCTGCATATACTCGTCAAGCGAGTAGAAAGCATGGAGGAGTAAGATATTTTTAATGAGAGATTTGAAAGTTTTATGGTTTGAGATAGACTTTATACTCTCCGGAAGCAGGTTGAAGAGGTAGCCACCAGCATAAGTAGGCGATTTTTTATGCAACATTATATGGCACTGTTGTAGGTGGCAATCATTTTTCATTCTTGTGTTATAAGTATGGTAGTCATTGTTTTTTTTCTAGCTTTTCCATATTGCAATGAATATATGTTAGTAGTTTGTAGAGGTAGATGGATGTGACTGTCAGGATTCCATTTTCATCAAATGTATTCCTGCATGACTCTCTATAGCCCAGGTCGAACAGGAGTCTCATGAATCTTTTTTGTATGACGAAAACTCTAGATATTTCCGTAGCTCTGCCCCAGACAATTATGTTGCAGCTGATAGTGGAGTAAATTAGGGCATAGTACATGTTTATCAGATAGTTTCTATGGAGATTTGATTTCATAGTGCTGAAGGCAAAGTAAAGTCTGTTCATCTTCTTACAGACGGCCTCAACGTGATTGTTGAAGGAGAGTTTATCATCAATCTCTAGGCCTAGATATCTTGTTATGATGATGTAGTATTTTGTAAATGCAAGTTATCAGAATAATAAGTACAATTTGACATATCCCAAAAAATAAATACTAAATTGAGAAGTTTCCAGGGAAACAAAAATACCACGGTAAGAATTTCATAATATATTTTGTGTTGACTCTGTGATGTTGCAGGAACTCTCTAAAGCTCGTCCTGCAAAATCCCATCTTCACACAAAATTAGGTGTTCATTAACTGGTTACATGATCTCATTATAACGGAAGATTTACTTGAAGAATGTCAGTTTGTTTTTGACAAATGCTGAGGAAAATCTACAGGATGAAAAGCCTACTAATCCTCAGAAGGAATCTAAGCAATCACGTCAGGAGGATTCTCATGATTTATCTCAGAAAGAACAGCTGGATGAAATAATAACTGAAAAAGAGGAAAAACTATTAATTACGAGAATAATTCTGTAGTGCAACGCGAACAAACCATAGATCAATCTGACAAGGAACGAAATAAAGGAAATGATGATATAATAAAAGAACTCAGAATACATTGAATACGGACAATGAAAAGAAGAAAAGAAAAAAAAAATTCCATCTAAAGTGAGAAAGTTATAATAAAGCTCAGAGAACTGCAAGAGAAACATCAAGTATTAGAAGAATGCTATGAAAAAATTTGCCAAAAACGACGTCATATCAATAAATCTTTCTGGGAGTTGAGGTGGTGCTTGCGAAAGCAGTGTCAAGAACAAATGTCAAAAGAATAACCACAGAGGCAGGAAACGATGAAATCATACGTTTCATTATACATTCAAAGATGAAGAAGGTGAGGTACAATCGGTTTGCAAGATATTTTATCTCACCACTCTTGGATATAAAAAAACAAATTATTGGCCTGTTCTTGGTCTTTTTAAGAATACTTCTAACAAAGAAGTTATTCACCCACAAGATAAACAAGAAAGAGTTTAATGGGTAAACAAAATATCAGATACAGAGATACTTGAGCATATTGAATCTTTCAACTTAACCAGTTCACATTAAGGGCGTGAACACGCACCCTACGTCAGATATCTACCGAGTGATGTTAATATAAGTAACATGCATAAACATTTCATGGAAATGTATCCTAACGTAACATGTTCATATGAGTTATATCGCCTCAAAGTGGAAGAAAAAAAACCTTTCAGTAAGCTTGGACATGAAGAATCCCGAGACATGTGAATACTTCAAAATTCATGACTTAGAACATACAAAATCAAATTTGCAAGAAGATTGCCAAGTTTGTCAATTGTGCTCCAAACATATTGAAAAAAGAAGAGTCTCGAGAGAAATGTACCAACATAACTCAAATAATACTCCAACCAAAGGAACAATACATTTCTCAGCAGATTTGCAGAAAGTACCACAGGTGGATACATTCAAGTCAGTACTTTTCATCAAACGAATAGTTGTTTATCATGAACATTTTCGTACTTCTAGAAAAAAAATCAAAATAAACCATTTGCAACAGTTTGGCATGAAGGCATTGAGGGTCGAAATAAAGAGCAGATTGTCGGCACTTTCTATGCATTTTTTCAAAAATATTGAGATGCTTCTACCATTATCCTCTGGCTAGATAACTGCTCCAGTCAGAATAAGAAATGGACTTTATTCATTTTTCTGATTTATCTAATAAATTCACAAGAAGTTGCCATAAATCAAATTATCTTGAGATATTTTGAGCCAGGGCATACCTTCATGCCTGCTGATAGTTTCCACCACCAAGTGGAACACTCACTGAAAAACAAGGAAAAACTTAGGTTTTCAAGATTTTGTGGATGCAGTGCAGAACAGTTATAATGCAATGTAGATGTTGAAAAAATGGAACATTCTGATTTTTCTATCTGGAAGGATCACATGTCTCGAATGAAAACAAAAAAGATAGTTCCGAGACCATATTTAGCTGACATGGTTGAAGTTTTTGCCGAACGAGGAAACTTTGATTTATCGTATAAAGGGTCTTCTACTGAAAATAAATGGATGAAATTGGATTTTTTTGTGCAAAAAAGTGATGAAAAAGAAATGGTATAAAACGTCTTGATTCTCATGAAAGACTATGTTGAAAACTGTACTTCCAACAAATCGAGCAAATTTTTGGTTGAACATTCCAATTTCAGAAATGTAGTAAGCTGTTTGACCCATTTACTCCATATTCGCGTTTTTATAGATACAGGGGTTCTGCTTAGGACGGCAGTAATGTAGAGAGGGATTTTGGAAACAGACAACACATAAAATATTAGTATCTTTTTGTTGTTCAGAAAGTATCTTTGTGAAAATTGAACAAACACAACACAATTTACAAAACCACAATCATACATTTAGAAAACCAATTAATTATACAATAAATCTCCATTCACATGAAGCTATTTTATAATGTATAATAAAACATGTGTTTTATAATGGAGAATCTTACAGTGAAGTGCTGTATCTTCCAAGGGATCTAGTACAAATCCTTTACGGTGGCTGCTTTCCAAAATTCCAAACTGTCTGTCATACCTTTGAAGCAATTGTTAAACATTTGAAGGTTTATAGAAATTTTAAAACCAGTAATGCAGATGAAGTTAAGATATTTACTGATAGAACACTAAAGATTAGTTTTCGTTTTCTTACAGAGTGGATAAAAAACAGTATATCAAATGGGATTTTTTTAGTTCAAAAATATGTCTTCACAATTTTATCAAGAATCTGTAATAGAGGTGTTCCAAACACTTGAACCATATGAACTACAATGGGTTTCCACAAATTGATATTCACAAATTCGAGGGTAGAATAATGGTCGGAAAAAGGAAAAATGAGTCCAAATGTTAATTTTGTAATTTGATGATGAATTTGGTGCCATTTGTCTTCGAGATAAATATATTCTTGGCGCTTTTAATTTGTACAAATCCATAATTTTATGTCCTTGCGATAAAGATACATATTTCAATTCAAATAATTCATTATCTACATTATGATATCATTTTACAGGGTATTCAGAAATGAGTAGGTATGTAATTATTTCATAATATTAGCCTTAGCTCAATTTTTTGTTCCAAGTTCAATCGATTCTACAAGAAATTCCGAAGTACTTTTTTCATAACTGCTATGAATGGTTTCTGTGGCTTGGTAAATAAAACCCGATGTCACCAAGTTGTTGAACTGTATCCATAAATGTTCTTTCGTTTGGCGGGAGCCTATTAGGGAATTTTCTCGCGTATTCTCATACGCACCCTGTAAGACTTTCATTGCTGCACCGTATGTGATAATCATTTCACAGTATTCCTGCGTCGTAGACATGGCATATTGAATCCATGAAAGAAAATGCGATACAATCTACAATAAATTCAGAAGATAGTAACCAACAAAATGCAAGGCTGATTCATTACTACTCCGTTTCGCACGGTAGCGTATCATAGGTTTTAATGAAACAAATTAAATAAACTGCCTTGAGTTACTAATAATAATCTTTATTTAAATAGGAATCCTAATATACAAAATTCTAATGATTATTACATAATCATTCCATAAAATTACATTAAAATGAAATGAAATTAATATTAATGAACATCATCTGCCGTTTTTAAAACAATATTTTAGAACAGTAGTACAGATACCTAATTAAGGTTGTGGGTTGCTTTTCATTGATGTACCCCAGAAGATTTGATTTAAACTTTATAATTTTGCAGAGGCTTTCCCACATGGAAGACGAGTACGCCAATTTATTTTCTGCATGTCGGTTGTTTATATATACTCATCCATCGAACATGCCCATGCCGATTTAGTCTTCTGCAGTCTACCTTCTCGATGTCTATATCATTGCCCATTATTTCTCTTATTTCAGTGTTTCTCATTCTATTGCATCTGGTTTATTGCAGCATCTACGTCATTAATTCATCTCCATTCATCTCCAAATCTTTGAAGGCACCCCTTTTACTTTCAACTCACAGTTTGAATTAGTTCCCTAACAACACAAGTACATCCTCTGTACATCCCAGGGACATCCAAGGGATGTCCTTTTGGTACGTCCCAGGGATGTACCAAGTCCCGACAGTGGACATCCAAGGGACACCCTATGGATGTCCCAGGGACATCCGTGGGATATATGGTACATCCCCTGGACGTCCTCAAATGTCCTTTTCTTTCATTCATTTAATTTGAAAAATTACATGGAAAATATGGAAAAAATTAAATCCATAAGATTCTCAACACAAAACGGGTTTAATTCAGAAATTAATTATGTCATATTGTGTAAAAATATGATAAAAAACGACAAACAAAAACTCATCTTATATATAAATTCAAATGACAAATAAACAAAAAAGACTAGGTGAATCAGTTGAAAATTGTACACATATTAGGGTGTTGCATTTATTGCAGGCATTGCATTATCTTTTTCTCTGTGGCTTCTCTCCTTGGTCCTCCTGAAAAACTTCTGCAAAGTCTCTCCAATCTGTTTTTATTGCCAATGGCTTCAGAAGATCCTGTAACAAAGATATTATTGCAGATTGAATTGACAATGAAAAACATTACTAATACAGATATCATGTTATAGCTCTTTTGGGATTTACAATAATA
This sequence comes from Gonioctena quinquepunctata, assembly GCA_018342105.1. NCBI lineage: Eukaryota > Metazoa > Arthropoda > Insecta > Coleoptera > Chrysomelidae > Gonioctena > Gonioctena quinquepunctata. Next base: position 545,557 of record JAFIRS010000216.1, read on the forward strand.
GATAAAAATACTCACCAAGTATTATTGCTGCATGTGTTATGTTGTGTTTCAAGGCCCATTCAGTTAACTTTGAATTTATGTTATCATTTGAATTTTCAACATTTTCATGGAAGTTCCCAACATGGTAATTTTGACTTGGGTCTTCTCTTGATGTAGGGCTCAATTCTCCAAGGGAAGAACCATCAGACACATTTTCAGAACTTGATTCACATTCATCAACTTCTGGAATATTTTATATGAACTTGTAGAAGGTAATGTTATATGAATATCATCATTTACAGCCATTAATGGACTTAGGCCAGTAGAGATAGACATGATTTTCCCAAAATTTAATAATAATTACAAAAGTTTCAAAACTTCAGTAGAGTGAAGATTACTTTCATATGATATGTAGTCTGATTTTGCAACCCTTTTTTCTAAACGGAAGGTGTTGAAAATCAGGATTTAACGAATTTTCACATTATTAGTGCGGAAAAATTTGCAAAAATACTGCAAACTTTCGAAGTTTTGATAAATAGCAATTTACATTATCTGATAAGTTTAACCAAAAAAATTTTATCGAAACAAAATTGTTGTTAGTCCTAATTTTTCGATGAAAATTCCAAAAGTTCTGTAATCTCGAAAAAATAACTAAAATAATGTTTTTGACAAGAGTTTTAATTTGCAATCTCTTGCGTCAAACGAAAAAGATATTTTTTCATATTTTTTTTTATTGAAATAAGTATCGGAATTATTACAAGTTTCCAATAATGGTTGCAAGTAGAGAGTCCTGACGTACAATGTTTTCATTAATTTGCAACCTCGTCTACAACACGGAAATGAGGGTAAAATCAAAAAAAATATTTTCGTATTTGTACTCTACCAAAAAAAGCAAAAGTTTTGCGAATCGGACAGACAACTCATTTTACCAATTGGTGGCAGTGTAATAATTTGCAAACTATGTTACAATGCGGAACATTAGGCATTAAAAAAATATTAATTTTTGCAACATTTGTGTTATCTGAATAATAAAGATTTTCATATATCTAATAAATGACATTCATTGTGTAACCAAGTTAACTATCGACCAAGAAGAAGCTCGTCAACGGTAGGTGAAATCGTTCAACGTTTTCGATATGAATTCAAAACATCATATTACAATTAGGAATTTGCATAAAAAATACTCTGAGTACGTTTGATGGAGGATCGAAAATCTCTCGACACGTTTTCATAATTTGCTTTATACATTTAAAAATGGAGGAAATATTGAGATTTAAAAACACTCGTACAGTTGTGCATTAGTACGATTAACCTACAACTGTGTTACGTCACAGTGTTTTGTTTACAGATTAATGAATGCACAGTAGTTTAGTAACATGATTTATTACCAGCATAACAAAAAGACTGTCAAATGTATTTTTATGACAGACAACTATATAACTAACCAAAAACAATGCACATTCATCTTATAGTCCTGGAGCTACAACTGAAATAGAATTGCCTACCAACATGTTTTCCCTCTTTATTTTAAAAATTTTTATAAATCAAGAAAATTAATTTTTACGTGTTGATTACATTTCAGTCCTCCATTCGGATTCAATAGAATTTTTCATGCGAAACCACAATTGGAGTAAGAAAGTCGAGTGGAAAGGTAAATTATAATTTTATTTAATTCCAGAAATACATACCTACCTGTAAAAATTAAATTTGAGATGTAATATCGATGTTACAAATTTTTTTTTCAGCAACGTTTCTTTTTGATGATGAAAATTATGTACTTACGAAATATACTATCGATAACGTTTTGATATCCTTACTTCCATAGAGCATCGATTATTCATTTTAAAATCTCGTCGATTGCTATAAAGTCATGTTGTGACAAGTGAACATTTTAAATGAAGAATGATTGCATTTCGCTTCTAATGCGATGAAGTCTTCCAATAGTCTTTCAGCAGAATTTTGTGCTCTTTCGATTGTTGCATTCGAAAATATTAGATTAAATTTATGTCGCTGATTAGTCGAAAACAGTGATTGCTTCAGAGATTAATAATTAGTTTAAATTTTTTCAATTGGTAGGTACCTACGTAACCGTATTATTCTTTGGAAGTAATTTCAATCAACCAGTACAAAATATAACAGATATACGCGATGAATAATCAAGTATTTGAGTGGAACACTGTAGACATATGTCGGTCTAATATATATCTTAAACCTATTTGCACATTGTTTGCAATTTATGGCCAAAAAAAAAAAAAACAAAAAAAAATGTTTCGTTGAATAATGACGGTTGCAAATCTCTTGCGTCACGTAAAATATCAGTCGTAATCTTGATTGCAATTCGCAGAACTTTTGCAATTATTTCAGAAGTTGTAAAAATGCAAAAAAAAATATTGGTGGATTAATAGGTTCCGTTTTTCGTATGAGGTTGCAAAGTTATATGTCCACTGAGATCGATATTCTCTTTATTCGCAACCATAATAAAAAACTTTTGTAATTATTTCAATGCTTGTGTGTATTGAAAATGGGAGCGTCGATAAAAAAGTTTGATAAATACGTTTTTCAGAAATGGTTGCAAAAGTACGTGAATATTTTAAACTTTTTTCCGTTCGCTTATCCAATTTGCAGAACTTTTGGAATTTTTTTAAACAAATTACCATGAAAAACTTAAAGAAATGACAAAAAACAAGGTAACACCATTACTATAGGTATGCCTAGTTTGCAGAACTTTTGTAATATTCAGTGCAATAATAAAGCGTAAAAACGTTTTTTGCATTTTAAACAATGTTCCGTTCATCACAGACTTCTGAAAAATTTTATAGTTTGATTTCTTTAATGCACTAACATACCATTGAAGTTTGAAAACTTTTGGAATTAATGTCAATTGATTGTCTATATCTACTGGCCTAACTAGTAGAAGGCCCACTACAAGCCTCTCAAGATTCTTCATTTTGCCTTCCAAGTTTTCTTGTCCTTTTATAATATTTACTCAGTGTATTTTTTCTCTCAAGCCTTGAGGATACCTTCCTCCTATGATCCATTATATTAATATGTCCCTATAATAGATTAACAAATATACTATAAACATAATATTCAGAATCGAATAACCATATTATTGGAACAATTAAGTCTGATCCAAAAGATTATATTCAATATTTTGATAATTATTGTTTTAGCAACCTTAAACTCAACTTATCATTTCAATTTCTCAACTATGATATACACAACACTATAATAACTGATAAAATGCTTCAAATGCTCACAAAAATCGTCAATCACAATAAGGATGCCGCTAATCTTTTTACATTGAACAAAGAAAAGTTAGAAACTTGAACATTAATGCAAAGTGAAGTTAACTTGTTGACAGATCACCAAACAATTCAAACAATGTTGCCAAAGCCAAACAGGACAAAACCACAGATACCGAAATGCAATTGTGTTTGGGATTTGTGTATAATTTGAGAATTTAGATTAAGGATATATTATGCATAAATAATTTTCTGCTTGCGAAATGGTCACTTCCCAGACATTTCTGAGATATATTTCCATTTTATTAATAATTATTTTCCAGAAGAAAAACAAACATTTTCAAAACAAAATATCAACTTTGAATTTTCAATGAACATTTTGATGAGTTTCGACGATTCTTATATATGATAATGGATATCAGAAATACCAGGGACATGAATGGGACAACCTATGGATATACCAGATGGGATGTCCTCTGGACAACCTCTGCGGGACATCCCCTGGATGTCCCAATCATGTCCTTGTACCGCGGTACATAAAAAGCACATACCTAGGACATCCCTGTGTTGTTAGGGTTGGTTGCTATGCTTTCTTCGGCAGTTTTGTTTGCTAATTTCTGTGCTTTTTTATTATTGTTCCGTTTCTCCCAAGACGTTTTCACTGATATTTCCATTACGACTTATTCTGCTATAGTTGGATTTGAGATCTTCATTCAATATACGCACTATATACTCGTAATATACATTGGTTTCCCCTTTGGCTAATATGACGTTCTAATCGGCAAAATGTTTTTTTAAATTTAAACGCCGGTGAGCACACTCCCCCCAACCGGAATCCTCTAGTGCTTCCAACCAGAGGTAGCTTTAACGAGCTCAACATCCATGAACTCGGGACCTCTTAACGTCCCCTCCGAAGAAGCATATCTACTGCCATATATCTCGGGCTCATTGATATAACACCTGCAGCTGTGAATATGCTACTATACGCTGCAGTTATTCGGGGCTTCCCCGGCAAGTGGTCACCCATCCAAGTACTAACCATGCCTAGCCTTACTGCAGATATCGATAAGATTCTCGTTAACCTGACCAGCCAACCGGTGCCCCAACTTGCTCATCGGCAAAATGTAAACTATAGAGTTTGTCGTTGTCAATAGGTATACCCGTCGGTTTACATATTTTTCTCTAGTCCTCAAGAACACCTTCCAAGTATATATTGAGCAGTGTCGGTACAATGCAGCAGCCTTACCTGAGTCCGTTTGTAATTTTTAATCTTGGAACACTCTTTGTCCCAATTTTATTGAGATTGTCTCATGGCATCGATCTACGGGTGTAATCTAACTTTTTGTACTCCTGTTGATTTTTAACGTCGGCCTATTTCTGCGACGAGTGCTAAACACCGACGCCGGTGAGCACACTTCCCCAACCGGAAATTTTGCCTGAATCCTCTGGTGTTTCTAACTAGAGGTAGGGATCTTTTGACGAGGTCAACATCCATGAACTCGGGACAACCATCTTAACGTCCCCTCCAAAGGACGGCATACCTCTCGCTATATAACGCCTGCAAGCTGTGAATATGCCACTACCCTGCAGTTGTACGGGTCTAACTGAGTGTTCCCTGGAAGGCGGTTGGACTCCCATCCAAGTGCTAACCACGATCTGACTCCCGTGAATAATAGGTGTATAATGCAAATTTATAACGAAATACAGTGGTTGAAATGAAAGGTAATGAATAAATCTTTGAGACTATATTTTTGGAAACCACTGTCCACCTGGCTAATATCCTGCTAGTCGGAGCCGCACGATATAAGTAGATCGTAAGAAAACACTGGCGATTCCTGGAAACAAAATACAACGTACCCACACTCTGCTTTTATTTACATAATAACTGAATGTATTCTAGGTTTATCTCCTATTGCTCTAAAATTAATAATAAATTTTGTTTGCTTGAATATACATTTAAATATGTGGAATATACATTTAAATATGTGGATATGTGGAACTAATTGTTCTAAGAATTTAGATTGAGGGTATCTGGCAAGGAAAGCAACAAACATGAGGCGAGCGACCGGCGATACGAATTTGAACCTTTAGTTAAGATAATCGAATGACGTCATTTTTTTTTTCAACATGTTGTTCTTGTCTTTAATATTGTGTCTCCGAAAAACCCTCAATTTTTCACCATGTATGACTTAAGAGTAAAAACAGAAGTGTGTGTACTGCGTACTTTGTACGCGATGCATTAACTACCTACCTGATCTTCGGCGTTTTCCCATAATTGTTTCTCTGTCTTTGTAGGATATATAATTGGTTGCATTTTTTTATGGGAAATAAAGATAAACAAAGGATCTAAGAAAGGATATGACGGTCTCGCGAATCTTGATAGTGAATGAAACAAACTTCCGACATACATACTTTATAGATTGTTATCCAATCTTTGTAAAAAAGTAATCACCTTACAATTCTAGCACTATACACAATGCTAATTATTCTAAGTAAAAATAACGTTACTGCAATCAAACCATACTTGAGATTTACGCATGATTCTAACCAATTTAGCGTTATTCGGAAGGTCGAAGTTTACTAATATCACATGTTAGCAGTGAGGATCATGTCGTCACGGTACCTCACAGCAGTCATTCTATACCATTTAAACTATTTGTCTCTTACTTTTTTCTCGTTTCATATTTATTCATGAGAATTTATTTTTTATTTTTTTATGGACGAACAACTGTTAGCGGTAGGGCAACAAGTTAGTTTACACCCTGTATAGTTGCCGAATACCTTTGTCTTTTAGTACATGTCAGAGTTTGGAATGTGTGCTACTATAATTTGAAGGTTAATGAATATCATATGTGTTTCTATATTGTGTTCCGATATTTTTTCTATTACAAAAAATATTGTCTACGCACGAGCGTCAGCACAAAAACCACACTAAACTTCACTATTTCCCCAATAGTTTTCTATTCGATTTTTGATGATGTTTCGATACATCCTGTTAACGGAGTTCGTTATACTTGGTTCTCTATAATTTGTGCATTTTTCCGATTACCTTTATTTTTGTAGATAGTTCATATTGTTACGAAAATAAATACAGTACCCCGATGCGTTATTGTCTCGCACACGCCAGACGAAATTCCGGGAATGAGACGACAGTTTTCCCATGGAATGATTTACAGGTCTATTCCGTAAAAAGCCGTTATTGAACGATCCGTTATCAAACGACTGTCGGTAGCCGGCTCTTAACGATGCGTGTGAACGATATGTCAAAAATACTTATTCCTTAAAAGGTGTCGCTAGAAATGACCTTGGCAATTTCAGTAAAGAGATCCAATGAATGTTTTCAGGATGGTTAATGATAATTTTTCGATCCGTGCTGAATGTTGCTAACTTAACAACTATTATTTCATAATCAAATGTCAGTATAGAATATAGAAGTCTTGTCTATGATCAGGTATTCGAAGATCCGGGTAGTTTGGATTTTAATAAAAATCATGAAAAATACCAAAGTTAAAGAAAACTTTCTTCGAAAACCACCAGAACGCAATATATGTTGTATTTAGAACCCTCGAAAATAATAAACACTTTCGAACGAATAAATGTATTTTTTTTCTTCAGAGTTGGTTAAATTGCATATGAAAAATATCAATACAACTTGCCTTCTATGCAATTCTCCACCTAAAATGTTGATTAAACCTGCCATATCAAAATATAAATCCACATTTCCACAAACTAGTTCTATCGTTTAAAAACGGCACATTCTATTCCGTTAGCGACGATAGACTCTGTCGTTCACTACCGATATCGTAAGATTTTATATATTTTTACGGAGATACGATTTGTTACAAATAAATCGTTAATATAACGATAATAGTTGGATAACGACATCGCTATGGGTTACGGAATAGACCTGTTAGACGTTTCTACGAACTGCTCGAAGATCCCGGAAGGCAAAAAATTAGGGTATAGAAGGTCATGCGTACGATCAGTTATTCATTCAGTCATAGCAAGTTCAAGGTGAATTATTATTTTGTGCGGTACGGTACGCAGGACATTTTAATAGTGAACTGTAATCGAGTAATTATTTGTCAGAGTTCATTATGGTGTTGCATTTCGAAGTGTAATAAACGGACATCAATTATTTCGAGTATTTATAGTCACGGAGTCAGTTTTGTAACAGTTGGTGCCGGAAGTGAGGATTTTTTTTAGTGACTATTCGAGAACAATTAATGGTGAAAACGAAAAAATACACTCTCGAGATGGAAGCCGTAATGCAAATGATCAAACAGCTGTTTGCCGAGCAAGAGAGACGATTGTTGGATAAAAAACCAAGAGAATGAGGAACTACGGCAGAGAGAAAAAAAAAGAGGATGAGAAACGACGGCAGAGCGAAAAACAGGAGGATGTGAAATGACGGCAGGGAGAAAAACAGGAGGAGGATGAACGACGTGAAAGAAAAAAACAAGAGGAGAAAGAACGTCGACAGAGAGAAAAACAAGAGGAGGAGGGACGTAGACAAAAGGAAGAACGTCGAAAAAAGGAAGGGGAACGGTCGCAAGAACATTTCCGGAAAATTCTGGAAGAACAAAATATGGTACGAGAACAACATACATTATTTTTTGAGCAGATGTTCCAGAAAACTGAAGGGCAAATTGCAGGATTGAAGGAAGAAGTTAATGCGGTAAGAGAAGAAGCAAGAAAAGAAGCTACTGCAGAAGCAAAGGAAGAAGTGTGGATGGCGCATCAGAGAACAATGCAGCAAGACCAGCATCGCAAGTATAGCGACCAGATTGCTGCTCTGGAATTGAGGTACGGCGACCAACATAGAGAAAAGTTATACCGGGCACAGTTGAAAAAACGAGTGCAGAAATCTGGTGAAAGTCTGCAGGAGTTTGACGTGCAGAGACTTATCCAGCCTACCTACCCAGATGCCCAGGAAGACTTCAAGGAACAGTTGGCGATGCAGGTATTTATTGAAGGATTGAGTTATATTGAAATACAAAATACTCTAAGATTAACACACTTCAAGAAATGCAGTGAAGCTCTAGTTCGTTCCGTGGAAGTGGCAGCGACTTTCAACATCTCAAGGCCGAAAGTAAGAGAGTTATCTCCAGGAAGAGAAACAAAGCGACAGTATAAAAAGATGATCAGCAGAATACAGGATGAACTGGAAGCCAAGAATAAATGTATTTAGACTCATTCCCGGTATATGGACCTATCGTGAAAATGGAAAAATTTGAATTTTTTTGAACTGAAATATTTTTTAGCAGAAAGATGTATCGGTTATGAATTTGATGTCCTAATCACGAATCAGCAAAATTTCGCTTTTCCCGCCTCCTAATATTATTTTTCGCAAAAATAATTATTTCAATTGCTCCTGGCGTGCAGAATATTTCGCTCAGGTGAACCACAGAATATTGTCAGAATCATCTCTGGTATACCTAACGATCGTAGAAATTTCCGAATTTTACTCCAATCATTGCTGAAGATGTGTTTCCATGAGAAGTGGTACAAATTCGGATTTTTCAGCGAAAATATGGATTGGTAATAAAATTGATGTCCTGATCACGAATCCGTAAGAATTTTGAGCCTAGATTGCCCCCTAATATCATTTTTCGCAAAAATCAGTATATCTATCGCTCCTGGCGCGCAGTATATGTCGCTCAGGTTGACCTCAGGAGAGATTTGGACTCATCCTCGATATATCTATCGTGAAAATTACAGAATTCTACTCCAATAATTATGGAAGGCACGGGGGAAGTGAGACAAATTCTAATTTTTCCGAACTGAACATTTTTCATGTCCTGATCTCGAATCCGTAATAATTTTGAGCCTATTGCCCCCTAATATTATTTTTCGCAAAAATCGGAACATATCTCTGAAAATTACAGAATTCCACTTCCCCACACAGCACATGTACGTACAATGGATGAACAAAGGACGTTGAATATGGAAGTTCAAGACATCCACTGGATGTCCAGAATTAGTCCAATGTACATTCAATGGACGGCCAGGACACCACTTTGGACGTACAATTAAAGCCCAGATAACGTCCAATGGATGTACATTGTGTGTATCTTGGGCATCCATTGTATGTCCATATTTGGTAAAATGGATGTCCAGAACATATCCAAATAACAACCACTGTGGTCGTCCAATGTACATCCATTGTATATCCAAAATGAATCCAGAGGATACATATTATACAAGGTGTCTTGTAAATAATGGGCAATACTTTGGAAACGTATTGTAAAGGTAAAACTAACACAAGTTCTCATACATACATTGTTCTTGTAGTGTGCCCCTTTTAGACATTATTTCTACTTGAATAGAGAATCACAAAGACTTCTCGATGAAGTTATCACAAAAATCTCGGTGTTACAATATTCGAAAGGGAATAAGTACCAAGTGTTATTTTTTTACCTATACCATATGTTAGCAAAAGTATTGCCCAATATTTCAACACCCTGTATAAATTACATTTCATACCAGAAAGTTGACATTTGATTGTTAGAACCCAAAATTCCTCAGTGTTCTGGATCTTAATTAAAATGTTTACGAGCATGGCATATCAGGATAAATATTCTTTGATAAGTAATTTTTCGTAAAATCAATAATTTTGGAAATATACATTTTTTAATTCAATATAATTTATATTACAAAAACTAACATTCACAAAAAAATTGTAACAGAAATTGTTTATCTTGAACCTATCAAACTAATGAACATATTTCTCTATACAATTCCATAAATAGATTTTAATTAAATTTGTCTTTTCACATATTTCAAAGGTTGAAATCCAACTAAAAATTGATACAACCAAAATTGAGCTACTAGAACTTTCTAGTTTCATTTTTTTATATCTTGCACATATCAAAATTGACGACACTTTCAAAAACTAACTGTTTACACATCATCCACCAAAGGAATTCATTAAATAACAACATAAATGTAAGTATATACTCTAAAAAAAATTATAATAAAACCAAAGAATAACAACACCGGTCAAAAGTATAAATAAATAAAAATATTCTGAGAACGATTCATTTCCTTTCATTTGCTCTCCTTAACCATTTCATATTTGCCTCCTCTATTTCTTTTTTGTTCGTTTTTTCATATGCCTGTTCTGCAGCACCTGTTTGTATATATTCAATAATAATCAACAATATATCTTTTGTTCCACCCACTGATCAGGAAGTCGGCCATTTTCAAATCCTTGAATGATAGTTTAATTTTCGACGTGGTAACTATATTGAATAAGTCGGGATGAACACCTTCTCATTAACTCATATGTGTTCCCTCCTCCGGTTTTTGACATATAATTTGACTGAAAAATGAATAATCAACATAAACTTTGCTTCAAAGAGTACGTACAGGAAAGATTTGCCAAGTTTGAGTTTGTTATATACGTCATTACTCCAAGACTACTTGGAAAATTATACACCTTCATTTATTTCACTATTGACAGGAGACACTTGAGAGGGAATCAATCCTGTTTTTATTGTAGGCTCGAATGGAGGTAATTTGCTTCAGTATTGACAGGAGACACATGAGAGGGACTCAATCCTTTTTTCATTGTAGGCTTAAATGGGGGAGGTAGAGGTAATTTTCATTTGCTTCATCGGCCTCACTTTCTTCTGAAGAAAATACACCCTTCTTCTTTCTATATTTTCTAGACTAAGGACACATCATAATTCAGATCCCTGCTGTATTCAGCCACTTTTGTTTTATTTCTTGCTTCCAAGATATCTGTAAATAGGTTGCATTTCGGTTGAAACCTGCAGCACCCTCATTTTCATCTGAATTAGATTCACCACTTTGCATCAGTCGCACTATCATTTATTCGAAAGTTTTCTAGATCCCATATTAATCAGTAATGAAAAGTATACTTATTTATTACCATCGATGAACGAACGAAACGGAGTCATAAATGGAGAGCAAAGACGCGGAAGCAATATGGAAGCATTAACCTCACATTTCTCAACAACACTAAAGGCAGGTGCCACTAAACGTTCGCGGCGCTCGCAACGACCCAAAAAATTGCCCGCGAATTTCAAAAATATTTCATAGGCGGCAAAAAAAAATAACAACCGGAAAAATAACGTTTTTCGATCCAGAAAAAAATACAGTGGTTAAAGTATTGTTGAATTTAGAAGATGCGTGACGTTCATATATCGTTTATTATAAAAGAAATTAATGATTGTATTTGAATGGGAAGAATAATGGATGTTAATTGTTGAATGTACAATGTATCCCATACACTGGCCCAATAAAATATTCCATCACGTTTGAAAGTTTTGATTGAAGATACTTACGACTTTCAGTTTCATTTGAATTAAAAATAAGATTCTTAGGGGTCAAACTGAAATTCATATAAATATTTTTGGACATTGAATGGACGAACGTTTTTAACATCCAATGGACGGCCATGTTCACACGTACAATGAACATCCATTCAATGTCCATGGACGTTTGGACTTGAGATGGACCTAAAATGGACGTCCAATGGATGTCGTGTGTTCTATGGGTCAATGATTATGGAAGATACGGGGGCGTTTCCATGGAAAGTGAGATGGGATTTTTACGGAATTTTCACAAAAGCATTAAAATTAATTTTAGGAGATACGGTCTCTCATAAGTTAATAAAGAGCGGTTTTTGAAATGTCACTCCAGGAGACTGCATATGGCCATAAACTCTACTTTTTTCAATAAAACTAAAATTCCGATTGCTATATTATTTTTGTCATGTTTTAAAGCATCTCTAAAAATCCGGGCTGGTCCCACGTTATTGACTTTTTCCGAGTTATTGTATTCAACGCGAAACATATTGTAATAACGAGATAAATCTGACAGAGTAACCACCTCTAATTTATTTTACGTTAATCATTTCATTTGCCCGATAGACAGCCTACTGAAAAAATGTTTTCATTAACGAATTTGATCCACTTTTGTGTGCACCCTGTCTAATATCTAGTGGATGTAAAAGTAGCGTTTGATTCTTTTAAGCTTAGTTATTCATAATCCAGTCAGTACGTCTTATTGAAAATATTTGTTTTTGTAAATAAGAAGTGTGTGCGAAAGGCTGCCTCTGATAAGCATATATTTATTAACTTCAGATATTGATAATAAGGATAGTATATGTGGAGGTAAAACACCAATTTAAAAAATCGCTGCTTATAAATGAATGCGCATGCGCCAAGATACAATCATATTTTTATTATTGAAGTATCACAAGCTTATTTCATATGTTGCAAATTCCCTCTAATGTAATATAACCCCAAAATTGCAAATGAGCTATTGACTGAAAGTGAAACAAACTAAAAAGGTATGAAATTAACTGGCTTCCAATTGTTAGTTCTAATTGAATTAATTATCAATAAAATAGAAGAAATCAATTGCTCGATGGTTTTCTGGTCAAAATCTTAAATGAAATAAGTTAACCTTAAATATTTGTCATGTGTCGTAATTTGAAAGTTGCGCATGTATGGAAAAGGACAAACTGATTTTCTTGACTTCACTTTTTGCATTGGGTTTTATAGAGTGACAGACATAAACAAAACTCCGTTGCATAACAAGACTGGACGGCACTCCGAGCAGAACACTATAATATCATTTGTCGGTCTTTCATTGTCGCACCAAAGAAAAATTCGCGGAGATGTTGCACCCTATGTTTGCACGTCTGGACCGACGTGTGATCATTGCAGCGGTTATTCAGTTTAATTATTATTCCCACGGTATAGAGTAGACGAAATTCTCAATTTTTCAGGAATTAATCGAGACGATATTTTGTGGGTTTTTTTGGTAGCCAGAGAAAATTCTTTATACTCCTTGATAGTGGGGGAGTCCTCTGCCTCAGATTTATCCACTAAAATCTCCAGCCCATAGGCTTTTCTGGCCGTGGCATCCGATGACACTTCCAATGTTTTTCTGCCTGTTCCTTTACTGACTGTGTGCTGTAAGTATAGTTTTGGTTTGCCAATTGGTTGCCAAAAATTAACTATCTTTTGCTATCCAATGCTCCGCAGTAACACACCATGTCCAATTTCATTGTGATGCTCTTTTTCTAGCATGTCCAATTATGAACCCTGTGGTAATTTCCATTTGCCACCCATTTGCTGTTTTTTGTGTATTCTTTTCCGTGCCTGTCTTCAGGGATACTAACCCAGTAAGTAGTTTTTCTAGGTTTCAGTTTTCTACAAAGGCTTGTACTGAACATTTTGGTACCCCCGCTTTCGAATCCATTTTGACGAGTTCGTCGGCTTTCTTGTGTTCTCCGATGTCCTTGCACCCGAATCAGCCTAACGCGGTTTCGTTCTGCCAGTGTTCTCAGTTCCTCTTTGGTTGTCCTTAGTTGGGACGTCACTTCCTGGCCTTTAGTGCCGCTTGACTGTCTTGCATATGGATCTGTTCCACTTTTACGGCCCTCCTGTCTTCGCACATTGAAGGATTGAGTATACCTCTGCATGAAAAACAGGTATTTGGATACCCAGAAGCCTGTCTTTGGGTTTTTACAAGAAAACACTTTTCTCCGTTTCGGAATGCGATTTGATCTCATGTCTAGCACGTCCATGTCACAATTCTTAGGAACATTATGCGTCCTGTCCCAATATTTATATTGTCGAGTTTGTTATTTAGTCTGATGGCACCAAGCCTTGCCTCACATTTTAGCATTAGGGTTGTTAAGGTAGATTTAGTCAACTTTTTTTTGCAATAGGAATAAGTATAGCAATAACCGTAAGAATAATTATGTACTGCACCCATTTTATATAACGAATTTATATTTAGCAATAACTTTAAGAATGACGTGACAGGTATCACAAGTGACAGTTCGCTCAGTTCTGTGTCTAGTGAATATAATCTATTTGGCTATTTTCAATTTGAAAGGAAAACAAAATGGCCGCTGTAAAACATGAGGATACAGTAGCGCTTTTTTGTCCACGTAATAGGGGGGTTGAACCTGAGTATAACTCTGAGTTAGCGCGGCACGTGGGAGTGTGCGTTAGCGGCTATCTTGGAAAACGCGTTTTGTCATATATCTCCTAAATGTTGGTCGGAAGTTATATAATAAAACATTAACCACTTTTTTAAAAACAAAAAAATTATAATACGTAAAAATTAAAATTGTAGAACGAATTGTCTACAAATTTCGTTTCGAACTTTTTTTCCTATCTACAATAGTTTTCGCACAAACGAAAATTCTTTACATCATCTACAACTTTCAATGAAACTACTTTTCATGTAGGATCAATTGTTTTTGAGTTATTCACAGAAAAAGCATGCGTTCCAACTTTGACTCAAAAACTCGCATAAATATTGATTTTACAGAAAAATACATAATGAAAGAACATTCAATTATCTAAAAAAAAGATATCTTGTATTTTTCGCGCCCGACAAACCATTTAGGAGATATATGACAAGACTCGTTTTCCAAGATGGCCGCTAACGCACACACCCCCTTGCCGCGCCAACTCAGAGTTATACAGTGTCCGCCTCAGATCTGAGGTGTCCGCCAAAACCTTGGAACCATATGGGATTTTATTTTAATAATAGTTTCTCAGAAAATTTCATCTTTCATAAAAGTTGGTGCATTCAATTAGACTAAATACGCGCATAGCCGTTATTATCAGTGGCGTGCAGCTGAGCAGGAATCGGCCGATATTCTAAATTCACTATAGAGTAAAGTGACACTACTATGGAAAATATCGAAAAATATTAATAAAAAAAGTTGTTTGCAATTAAAAGATATTCACACTTATCCAGTTAGGTAGGTACACCTACCTACCAAGTATGAAATTAAATATTCATTTTGTGGTTATTAATTATTCAGCAAATATTTTTCTAATAAAGATTGACCTCTTTTTTGAGGATCCTGACTTTATTTCATTATCTTTCCATCACTCATGGACTCATCTTCAAGATTTTGTTAGAGCAGTGAAATTGCTTTGACAGACAATTTATGCTAATTTAGTAATTTACCACGCAAAAATTATTGTCGATAATTCCCATTAAAAATTGAGGGCAACTCATCAAGCAGTTATTGAAATTAGTAATTGGTAGGCTGAACTGGATAACTGGGAATATCTTTTGATTGTAAACAACTTTTTTCAATGACATTTTTCGATATTTTCCATAGTAATGTCAATTTACTCTATAGTGAATTTAGAATATCGCCCAATCCCGCTTAGCCGTACGCCACTGATAATAACGGCTATGCCCATATTTAGTTTAATTGAATGCACCAATTTTTATGAAGAATGAAAGGAACTATTAATAACAAAAATTCCCATATGGTTCCAAGATTTTGGCGGACACTGTATTAAGGACCGACCACCCTATCATGTGGAAAAGAAAAATCGCTACTGTATAGTTTTCCCAATATCAATTACAGAAGCATAAAAAAGTCTTGCGGCGAAATCCTGTGAGCAGCAGTGGCGGAGATAACAAATTTTATTTAGATATTTTGATATCCTAAAACGTATTTCGATCGGTACACACCAAGACCACAGACGCTACTGGTTTTTACACGCTTTATATTAGCTTCACTTGTATGTTTGTTTGTTTGTTTGTTTGTTTGTAACCGACTCCTTTGGGCGCGATTTTGACCCACTTCCAGACGTCCGAATGATTTGAAATTTGGAAGGTGTACATAATCCCGGTGACAATGCATTAAGAAATTTTTGTGTGAAGAAAAAACAAAATGGCGGCTCCAATATGGCGTACGAATTTTGTGATTATGGTCCGATTCTTCAAATTTGGTATGTGGGGGTTTTTGGGGTCGGAGATATGATTCTTTTGTAAAATTGAAAAATTCGAGATTGCGGCTCCAAAATGGTGGACGAGTTTTGTGATTATGGTCTGATTCTATTCAAAATTGGTATGTGGGGATTTTTGGGGTCGAAAATTATGATTCTTTTGTGAAAATTGGAAAATTCAAGATGGCGGCTTCAAAATTGCGCCGAGTTTTGTGATTATGGTCTGATTCGATTCAAAATTGGTATGTGGGGATTTTTGGGGTCGAATATTATGATTACCTGATTTGATAAGATCATTCCATTTTTTAATTTGCAAAAAAAAAATAGTTTAAAAAAATAAAAAAACATGCTTTTATAAATAAACCACACTAAAAAGTAGGAATAATATAGTTTGAAAATCTAAAACGTTTAGAAACAGATAAATAAAATAAGAAAAAAATTTATTTTATAAAAAAAAAAAGCGTGGGGTGCATGGTATCAATAATTATATAGTACATTACACACCGAGGCGATACCATGCACCCCACGCTTTTTTTTAACAAAATAAATTTTTTTCTTATTTTTTATTTTTTTAGTCTGGTTTTCTATAAAAGCGTGTTTTTTAGTTTTTTCAAACTATTATTTATTAATCTTTCAGAGCTATTAAAACACAAATATAACGCGTGATTTATGACCTCCCATCGTATAGACACACCTGCCAGCATTGATGTCCGACTTGATTGGCCCAGACGAATCGGTTGTAGAACAGACACCAGTCACTCAAGTCCACGTTGACCAGCGGGCTCTTTGTGCCGACGGAGACTGTATACAAGTAGTACAGATTATTTTTCGTTCCGTTTCTTCGCATATACGCTCGTGTTAGCGAAGTGAGTTTTCATTTGCTCCCTATAGAAACAGCTTCTGCAATTGATATTGGATGGACTATAACCTCATGCAAAAAAAGGCCTGCCGTTTGGACTAGAAAGGGAAAGCATCGACGGCATTGCAATTGCAAGTATGTTTAACTGTGATAAAAAATTGACTTGGAACTATGAAACATTGAAACATGTATTCGTATCTGTCAGTTGTCATGACATACATTGCCAATGCGAATTGTAGGCAATATTTTAGCGATAACCGTAAGATTCCGAAAGTTGGAATATTCAAGGTCGCGTTCTTAAAGTTATCGTTAATGCTAAAATTAAAATAGTTGACTAAATGAAATTATGTGACCCTACAGTTTCAACTCTTTACGTTATTGCTCTTACTATTGCAAACAAGTTGACTAAATCCACCTTTATTTTGTGGGATACCGTGCATCCCAAATATTATAATAACATTTAAAAAAAGAAACCTGGGAAAAAACTGCCGAGGAGTTACACACGTACTCGTGAATAATTGTGTCTGCCACCAGCGTCTTTGCTCACGTTTTTTTCTACTGAATTGTGTGAACTATGTAATCTGCAGCTGTAATGCCCATATTTATTGGAACGTTTCGTGTTCGCTGTGTTATTGCGTAAGGTGTTCTCTTCTTGTCTATACCTACGCGCCTTTAAGGTAGTTGTCGTGAAATCCACTTCCAATCAGATTTCGTTTATATTCATACCACTTTCAGTTAACATTTTTTGAATGATTTACCACACCGAAAGCGAGATATGAGGTTTCAAAGTTGCAACGTTTAACACGTAATCCCTATAGTGAGCTTCCGCGGACACCACATTTTAAGGCATAACTAAAAACCCTCTATTTAGATCTTTTTGAAAAACTAGTATATTATTAAAAGGTAAGTAACAAATTTTATAAAAAAAATTGAACACGCGTAGCCATAAGAAGTTTCTAAATTATTGCGTATGAGAAGTGCAAGATAGGGAAGGCTGAGAATCGTGGCAACGCCTCAAGCGAGCGCTCGTGATTCAAATAAGCGAGAGCGCGAGGGTCTTGGGGGTTTGAATTGAACTGTGTTTTGGAAGGCACATATTTATGAATAATAATTGCATTAATATATACTGATGCATTTTAAACATTTCACAATAGGAATAGATATAAAATAAAATGTAGTTTTAGTGAGTAACGGCAAACAACAGTGCATAAACTTTATTTTATTTATACATTTGTACAACACATATGTACGTATAACATAATTAGAATATTTTTAAACAAACAATAATTTTAAGAAGGGAAATTTTTGTGTCTAATATAAAATATGAAAGAGAGTTGGCGGCGTGCAGACAATAATTTTTAAACTCTACAAAAATATATCCTCGGGCAGGGATCGAATTTAAAAATTCTTGTCAGCACGCCGCCAACTCTCTTTCACATTTCACAACAAAAATTATTCAGATTTCCAACAGGCTAATAAAATAAAACGTACATATTAATCTACAAAAAATATAAACAACAATGAATGTAATATTATTTATTTTTCTAACTATTATATTAAATAATCACTTGATTGACTAAACATTTATTTTTAAATCATTAATGATTTTAGTAGGTAAATGCTTTCCCATTTTTAGTAGCTCTATGTTTTCTATTCTCCAATTTTCCAGTTAGCTGATTAATCACAGCTCTTCTTCTTCATCGTGATACATTTGTTTCAGAAAATCGTATGTTATATTTTGTTGCGCAATTTTTTTCAATAATTCTCGTGATAAAACATTTTTAATGCCCTTAAATTTGGTAAATTACAAAATATTCTTTCATTCTCAGGTCGCTCTGAAATACATTCTTTATATGATTTCATGTATGTTGATAATTTTCTGACTCTTTAATGAAGCGAATTAATTTCTGCAAAATGTTTACATCATACATCGCTTCGTGGAAATTATCTGATGTTTCGTTTGGTATTGAATCTTTGGCTAATTTTGATAGCTCGAACATTCCTGGCCCTCTTCTATCTGGGAACATTTTTCTTATATTCAATAACGATACCTCGCCAATGTTTTTAGAGCAAACTGCACTGTATCTTGAACAACTAAATGCGAGCGATCGTTGTATTGCGACGTTGCCAACAGTCCAGTCATGGCTTATTTGCTGTGTCACGCATGCTAGTTGCGTTTCTGAGTGTACAGTTCCCTTAAAAAAGATCCCACTAATGCCAGCGTTTGAACATGTATCGCGTCACGCTACAATCGAGCCTAATTTTTGACACTGTAGCACGACAACTACCTTAAACGTTTTCCAAACAAATGCGAATAACTCAAAAACGGGTTATTTAGGCTACATTGTATGGTTAAATGAAATTAGATCGAAATTATAGGAGAATTCAAAATAGAGTGAAATGCAGGGTGATCGTTGAAAATAACTAAAGTGGCGTCACCTCAAGTGACAAAGTTTCAGAATCGCACCATGTCTAGTTTTTACAAATATCGCGTCGGGAAACATTCTGTCTATACATAAGCTTCATAGTAGGTACTGAACGGTGTTTATAGCTATAGCTATTATAATAGCGTTTATCAACCTTTGCATCTGACTCAATATTCTTTAATTTTTTACTAGCGGTATTGAACTTATGCTTAATAGTTATTTTTTTCTTCCATTTCAATTTTGACATCATGCAATTTTCTTCGACGAAAATTTTCGAATTAATTTCGATGCAGGTTGGCGGAGCATGAATCAAAATATTCTTGGCCAATTGTCGACAGAAGACAATATCCTGACTGGCAATTTGAGGAGAAAAGACCGTCTGTCCCCACCCATTAGAGGCCCAAAATTACGGGATGCCTTGGCTAACATTTTGTTGTACGCCACCCAGTTTGCTTGTGAAGCTTTGATATCTTGCGAGAAGCAGCTCAATATCATCGATACTGAAAGAGGTAAGGTTTTAATTCATATATACAGTGCAAACGTAAATATTCACACACTCCCGTAAACCTTGGTTTTTTGTAATCCGACGTAAGATAAGAATGGAAAATCGATAAAAAAAACAATATTAGACCAAGAGCCTGTGTCACTTTTCAAACGTATCATAAGTTTACGCACACTGAACACGGGAACTTGTGGTATCGCTGTCGACGATGCTACAGACATGCCGGCCATAATTTTTTTCTGGAGCGAAGTGATGGTAGGAGGGATGCTGAATGGTTATAAAAAAGAAAGTGAAAAATAATGAAAGTTCACGACTGAGGGAACTGAGAAACAAAAGTTTACAATAAAATAAATTGGCGCTTGCCGGTTGTCAGTCGTCTAAAACTTGGCGTTCACCTGCTACAACGTTCAAAATATGTCAAAAAAACAGGCCCGTATTTTTTTTTTTTTTGAGTTTACTACTGAGCATAGGAGGGATCTTACCATTTGCCTTTGAACAATATAAATTTCGTCCGCCAGTCACTTTCAATGGGTCGGAAGGGCACTG
The DNA here is from genome assembly GCA_018342105.1 of Gonioctena quinquepunctata. Classification (NCBI taxonomy): domain Eukaryota; kingdom Metazoa; phylum Arthropoda; class Insecta; order Coleoptera; family Chrysomelidae; genus Gonioctena; species Gonioctena quinquepunctata. The sequence continues at coordinate 565,863 of JAFIRS010000216.1, forward strand.
GGTCTACCGGTTTTGGAAAAAAAATTGCGATTTTTTTATAAGTTAATTTTCAAAATTAGGATCAATGCCAACTACCTACTCGAAAAGTGCAATTAATTCCCAGTCATACAACAGGTGGTGGAAATCAGTCTTAAAAAAAGGTCGTGAAATGAGGCTTTGTAGAGCACGTCTACTAGTTCTGGATATGTATCATTAAAATCAAATGTTTATGACTGACACTCAAAAATTTTGTTACAACGGAAGCACGTTAAAATAAAAATATCTCGGTGCAGGTATAATAAGACTATTATAAAAACATCGCTCCTGTATTCTAAAGACTGACACTCGAATATTTACCTGAATTGGCCTTGCTGGATCGATGAATCCATGTGTCAGTCATCTCACGTGTCGGTGGAGTATTATCAGTGAACAAATGGAGCGTCGCGTAAAGCGCCCTGATTTGTTTTCGGAGCTATATATTTGAAATTTCTGGATTTTCATGGCTTATATGAAGTGTTTGTGACGGACAGTGGAAAATTAAGTCAAAATGGAAGCGCGCAAAGGTAAAATAGATTTCTTAGATGTTTTTAGTATGGATAAAGCACTGCCAGTCGCAAAAATAGGTCACATGCCATAACGTCGGTGATGTAAAATTATTATCTGATATAAGAGAGAGAGATAGAGAAATATACTTTATTGTCAAAGAATAAACATGTTCTTATTGACAAAGTTAAAAATACAATTTTTTTACAATAATTGTAGGTAAATAATATAAAAATCAATTATAGTAACTACACATTAATGAAGTAGTATGTCAGATGCGCTTAAAACGTATTTCTCATCATTACACGAGAGTATAAAACATGTTTAAATAAATATACACATAAGATACAAACAAATTTTAACATATAAAACACACATATATAGCTGTACCATTGAACGAAACTGCATACTCTACCAATTCTCTGAATAGTACTCTTCCAAATTATAGTAAGCTCCCTCAAGTAATACATCTTTAACAGACTTCCGAATTTTTTTAAAAGAGTTAATACACTTTATGTGATTATATATTTTTATGCCTTCATATATAATTGATTTCCTGGTCAAAGTCGAGGAGGGTATAGGCAGAGGTAGATTCAGATTATTTATCCTACGTGTTCTGTGATGAATCTGATGACTTGCTAAATTATCACGGTTTTTAAAAACTAAGCACACGGTTTCTAATATGAATAAAGAAGATAGAGTGAGTATTCTCTCAGAGACAAATAGCGGTTTGCACGAATGTTAGGGAGATACCCTACAGATGTATCTTAATGCTCGCTTTTGCAAAATGAATATGTTATTGAGCCTTTGTTGGCTGCACATGCCCAGAAGGCAATTCCGTATCTGAGGTGGGACTCCACGAGGGCGCAATAAACTGTTTTTGCTGTTTCAGAACCAATCTCGCTTGTGGCCATTTTTACGGCACAACATCCTGGGGCCAGTTTTTTACTAAGAAACAAAATGTGTTCTTGAAATTTCAGCTCGTTGTCAATTATTAGGCCAAGAAATTTGGTGTTAGTTATACCTTCAATGTCACACTTGAAGGAGAGTAATTTGGTCTTGTTGATATTCAATGCTAGCAAATTATAGTCGCACCATTCCTTAACTTTTTCTAAATCGTTCTGGATATTTTTCTTCAATGCTGAAGAATCTTTTCCGTGCCACAACATAGTGGTATCATCAGCAAAGAGAGTGAACTTGCCTTGGACATTAAAAAGCGCTAGATCATTTAGGTATAACAAAAAGAGTACTAGTCCCAAAACTGACCCCTGTGGAACGCCGTAGTTAATGTTTCCGCATAATGAAGAATTCTGTCCGATGAATACTTTTTGCGTCCGGTTCGTCAAATAAGACTGGAACCAGTCAAGCGCACATCCTCTAAATCCATAAAATTCAAGTTTTTGCAGCAGTATTCTGTGACTTACACAATCAAAGACTTTTGTTAAGTCACATAACGCTGCTGCAACTATTTTTCCATCGTTAATTTGACCATAAAGATGTTCCAAGAGTTTAAACATTGCATCATTTGTACTCTTATTACTTCGAAAACCGAACTGGTTGTGGTTTAGTAGGCTGTGATGTTCTAAGAAGGCCATGATGCAAGTCTTCACAAGTTTTTCGATTAATTTGGAAAGTGTCGATAGCAATGAAATAGGCCGATAATTAGAGGGTTGGTCGATTTTCCCCCCTTTATAAAGCGGAATTACCTTTGCTGATTTCAGACACGGAGAAAAATGCCCAGATTGCCATGAGTTATTGATAGCGGAAGCTAGTGCATCTAATGCAGAATCAGGCAAATTTAAGATTTTCAACATGGTTTCGATAACATTGTGGATATTTCTGTAAAATCTAATTGACTAAAAAAAAAAAAAGTTTTGCAGGCTCGGCGGGGTAATAAATGTCATTGAAATTTTATACTCAATCTACGAAATACAAAAATTAAGTTAGAATTAACCACTTCATCATTGCTCATTACAATTATTATTCCAAAAATATAATATGGCATTAATGTTTTTCTAATAGAAAAATGTTTAAACTTCAATTTGTTTGTAGATTGAAGCAGTTATTCGATAGGTACAGTAATGAGCCAAATAAATAAAAAAGTTTTGTGCCAAAGCATTGTTAGAACAAGATTTAACGAGGCACTAAAATATATTATTTTTTTACTCTGTTAATACTAAATTTTGACAGTAATTCCAAGCTGTTACTCTATTGGTTTGGTTGAAGTAGGATAAATGTTCCGGAGAGAGGGGAGAAGGCATACAAAACTTGTGAACAAATTCTGCCATGGCAGTAAATTATTTTTCTTATTTACCTTATGTTTGCTGTGAGTACTGATATTTTGAAAACATTTCATTCTGTTACTTGATTGGCCAGGTTTTCTGCAACCAGCACTCATCCTATACTGCATTCTCACTCAAATTACGTATATTTTTCATTTTTAGCGTGCCTCTGCCACACTTCCATGATTATGGGTTACAAATTTTTTATTAACGTGGTATAACTAACGTTGTGTGAATTTTTCAAGCATAAACTTATAATATTGAAGTACTTATACCTGATAATGTGTGTACCTTTCCAAGGCAACATAGTATTGAACTGACGGTTATAGATTCCCGAATGGTGCATTACATATAACTTATCACTGAATTTTGGAATGTAAACTTATCTTAAAAAAATCGCTAAATTTTCTCCAAAATCGGAGGGCTCAGCGCCCTTCGGCCCCGTTGAAAAAGACTGGCTGACGAAATCTGTGTCGTTTGAAGGATAACAGTAAGATTCCTTCCATTGTCAGTCGTAAATAACTCTTTTTTCGGGCCCGTTTTAGACGACTGACAATCGACAAGCGTCGCTTTATTTTATTGTAAACTTTTGTTTTTTACTACCTTTGCTAAGCTTTCAATATTTTTCACCTTCTTTTTTATAACCGTTCAGCATTCCTCCTACCTTCACTTCGCCCCAGAAAAAAAGTATGGCAGGCATGTCTGTAGCATCGTCGACATCGATACCACAAGTTCCCGTGTTCAGTGTGCGCAAACTTATGATACGTTTGAAAAGTGACACGGGCTTTTGGTCTATATATTCATATTGTTACGAATCTTGGGTTCGTGGCTATTAAAATACGGAACTGATTATTATCCGTTTATTTACACTTCACAAAAACAACACAATACTGTACTATGACAATTAAATCAATCACAGTTCACCACTAAAATATCATGCACGATACTGTATCTGAATCACTTGTAACCTTAACAACTAGAGTAATGTGGCCTCCCGAGGTGAAGTGATCACGTGTAATTTTTCTTATCCTACTAGCGCCATATGTGCGGTAAAGTGCTGAATTGTTGTAATTACCGTCAACTGTAAAAAAAATATATAGAAATCATTGCATCTGCACATCAGATGATATTTGCATAATTGCTGTTCAGTTAGATGGGCAACGCAATTGATAAATGTGACACTTCTAAGTTTTTGCACAGCCTAAATATATGATACAATACAATACTTTCAACATCCTTTAAAGTTCTCTTTGGGAAGTGCATATTGCGTCTCAAAAAAACATCCTCTTGCCAACATTTTCAAAACATTTCAAAACCTCTCAGGGATAGTTGTGCTCGCTGGAAAGAGACATAGACGGATTAAATTTTAACTTTTTTTAAGTTAGATTTGTTATCATTATTTTTTTACCACAAATGTTTTTCTCCATTAATATAAGAACTATACCTATGGTTCACTTTTATTTTTTGAATTTTATTCGTTTGTCTCGTACTCAATGTTGAACCTGTTGTCCAGTGAAAGTTATTTTCGTGTATCTATAATGTATGTTTATGTAATATTAAGTTTTATTTGCATCGAACTAACTTCTCGTGAGTCTCTTTTTTAATATTTTAATTCACTGGAAACGTTTCAAGTCTTGTGGCTTATTGTTTCTAATTATTCTTTTTCCTATTTCTAAGTGCGATCCAATAAAATTGATCAATAAATTGAACAATAAAATTGACCAATATGGATTATATTTACACCTGACAATTTATTGGTCAATTTTGGAAACATTTTTTACTCAGGAATACCAACATACTGACAAGAAACGGTTCAAGTATAGAAAAAGTTCCGAATATTATTCAATAGCTTATTGAATTGACTCTGTTCCATTCTTAAATATTGTTTGAATTGATTAGGATCTCCACTCAAGAATTTTTCGTGAACTAATGTCAAGTTTCCTTTCCCTCTTTTCTCAACCCAAGCTCTAATCCACCATCCTCTACATCTGTCTTTTATATTCAGCAATGCACCTTGCTGCGAATGTAATGCAACGTAAATCATGTTTTTTTTCGCACAATCATTTTTCTCGCGGTTAGGGTAGGGTATGTGAAATCGCGTAAATAATAACATAACCTGCAAATCTCTGTTCTAGCAGGCATCCAATTCACGGCCGAAAGTTACTGCAAATTGTCACTAAAAATTGATGAAAAATTGGAACCGATTCTAAACTCATCAATTTATTGGTCAAGTTCAAATTGACGACAATTTCCTGTTTACACCTATCAATAAAATTCAAGGTCACAAAATTGACCAATTTATTGACTAAACATTTATGAATTTGTGATTTGTTGTATGTTATTCTCTGCCGAGAAATGGAGCGTTCTTACAAAGTAAGCCTATATAGTATATAGCATTAGATAAAATAGACGTTTAGCGCAACATACCGTTTTGATTGCCAGTTTTTTAATCGTTAAAAATTTATAAAATTTTAAAGAAAATATCGTCAATATGCATATTAATTTGTTCATAGAGTGGGTCTCATTGAATGTTCGATTGTATTTGAAAAATATTTCGTTTATAAAACTTATTTTGTTATAGTTGATGAACACGTCGTGTTTAATTTCAGAACTAAAAAAATTAGATTTGACAGATTCTTATAGATCCATTATCAACAATTGAAAATGTAATTAGTATTTTGACCAGAAAGTTTAAAGAATGCCAGCCTAAAATTTTTTCCCATACTGGATACGAATTTTGTGACATTATTTGGTATAAAAAAACGAGAAAAATTAAAAAAAAATATATATTGCAGCCATAGGAAAGGAGCGAAACCGGAATCAATCCAGAAATATTCATCTAGATGGAAATCTCTTACGTAAATTGAAATATTTTCGTATATTTAGCCTGTCATGTCTAAAATAAAACATGGTCTAGCTCATGATAGAAGTGTTAAGTTAATGATGAACAAATATGGAACTGAATCAAATACTAATCTGAAGGTGGAAGAAAATGGAATATTTTGAAAACTATCCAGGTTTTAACTGGATAACGCCTGGATATATTTTTTGGTATAGGTTTCATCCATTTGATACTTAAATTCATAATAATTTTTTAAGGATTTTAATTGACTTTTCTCTAGTATTGGGGAAAATATTTTTAAGGTGATGGAGATACCGGAACGAGATTGAAGAATGCTTCTGAAATGTTGCTGAAGAGGATAAAGCTGGATAAGATCATCACGAATTATCCATTCACTTTTTTCGAATCATTGAGCAAACTATTAGAATCGTCAGTGGGTGGAACCATTGGATGTATCTACAGCATTCTGTTAGAAGCTGCAGCAAGAATTTTCGGAGAGTTTCCGGAATCTACAGAAATTACCTCATTCATATGGCTAGAATCTTTCGAATCCGCAGAAGAAGCTTTGAAAAGGTTTGTTATTGTAATCCGTTTTCTAATATTATCATTTTGAGGGTTGTCTTTAGCTGATGTGGCTATTGAAAATATAATTACCAATTAAACCTAATAGGATTGTATGGTTTCATGTAATTGGTTATTGATCTTGAAAATCCAACATTGAATTACAACATATTGTTACGAATCTACTTCGCCACTGTTTGTTTATCGCAGCGACAGACGATTGACTGGTCGACGTCACGCTAGGCTTTTCTATCGAATGATTCCGATGTTTCCACGAACCGACAAACAAGTGCTCGAAGCTTCTGGACGCTAGGGACGATATACAGGGTGTAATCTTACCTCTTGCACACTCGTGAATGATGAGTGTATAATGCCATTTTATAACGAATTACAGTGGTTAAAAATCTGTGAAAAAAACTATTCTTTGTAAAATTCGACAAAATTCTGGGTAGCGCCACCCGCCTAATTTCAGGTGACCTACTCAAAGGAAAACTTTGGCAATTAGGTTGGAACATGATGTGGAAAATCAGTAAAAAACACTCTTATTACAGAGATTGATCACTAAAAACAATAATACCGTTGAAAAAAACCATTTTTGCCATCAATTTTTCGTTAAAAATAACTTTAAAAATCGAGTGGCATTTCGGTAGCGTGACGTCACGATACTGTTGGGACTCGGACCGGCTACATGCATCGTGTGGAAATAATAGTCGATGATGAAAATGTCGGTCAAAACAATTCCTGTTTGGATTGTGCAGCTGCGAATCGTAATAGGAATAGTATTATTAAAATCGCGAAAATCAGGATATTTTATAATTTTTTTAATTGGAAAAATCCCTGTCGTTTGTGATGGAATTATGCAAAAATACATCAATACATAAAAATTTTTTTTAAATTTTTTATTTATTCACGTAATTTTGGGAACTTACAACTAGAAATTTATTGCGCTACTCTTTTATACGCTGTCAGAAACCACCTGAAAATTCATAAAACTTGTCAGTAACTTTTGTAAAATTTTTAAGCAGTAGCCCTTTTTTTGTTTTTAGGGGTTGGAAACATGCGATAATTTTTTTTAATGTGGTTATATCGCCGGGACGAAGATCCTGCTATTGCCGAAGTACTGTGTTTTGTGTACACTAGGAACAATAAAAAATTCATAAAAGTATATGAATTCGATAATTTTGCTGTTGTTTCTGCGCCATACACAAACGACGCAAAAAATTACATTTTAAGCGAATTTTTAGTGGCAGCTCAGGAAAAATAAATTGACGTGAAGTTTACTCGATATTATAATAATATTAAAGAGCGTGAAATCATGCGTTTGTCTATTCATCCAATCGTAATAAAATTCACAAAATCGAATCAAACTTCCGCTGATGAATTTATTATTTTCGCAAATACTGTTTTGACACAAAAATTGTGTGAATTAGTAGAACTTTCGAGTAGGTCTCGAAACGACTGTTCATTATGGCATGAGTTGCGATATGGTCGAGTTTCAGCCTTATTGTAAATGCTCATTGAAAATGTGGTGCAGAACTTTTTTTTAAATGAATACTGCATGTAGTTTTCCATATCATCCTTCAAAGTGAAATGATCCTCGCAGCAAAACAGTTATGTTTTTGTTGGTATGTACTTGAGACGAGCATCACAAAACCACTTATTTTCTTCGATGGGCACGCAATAAAATAATTTTTTAGGTGTTTTTCTTGTTGAATTATCACAACCAGGTACATAACACCAACGGTAATTCATTTTTGAAATAGGCATTTCGAAAATTACAGAATGAATATTGATAACGACGCAAACAATAAATACTTCACAATATTAGTGGCAGCAACACGTGCTCGCTGCCTTATGTAGAAAAGAGGATCAACGGGCTCAACAGTATTGTGACGTCACGCTCTCTCTCCAAGGTCATGGAGGCGTTTTAAAACTCGGCGTTTTCAAAACGCTGTAGCATTCTTAAAAATTGTTTGAGAAACGTAGAAAAAAAATATTAATGAAGTCGTATGCGTAGATTCCAAATATGCATTAATTAATTCTCGTGCACATCGCGTACTGTTTTCTAATTGGTTACTAATTAGAAAACACTAGTAGAATTTAATAAACTTTCGTTCATAGACAGCTTTGTAAACCGTGCTTGCGAGAATCTTGCTCGTGTTCAGTTCACCTGTTCTGAATCACTACAATGGTCGTGATATTATTTTTCAAAACAATATTTTATTACGAATGTTTCCCTTTTCAATAGTATTTTTGTCGTTTGTTTCTTACAAGTGACTGTGATAATTATGATAAGTGCCTCAAAGCAGAGTATGAAGTCAACTGGTTCTGACTTTATCACCAGTTTAGATATAACAAGGTTAGTTATTTTCTTCACTTTGAAATTGATTATCTATCTCAGGCAGCCTGCAATGTGTACATTTACCACACAATCAGTTCAACATTCTACATTATTTAAATGTCGAGTGAAATATTTATTGCATTCGGTAATTTGCCAAAGTTTTCTTCTGAGCAGGTCATCTGAAATTAGGCGGGTGGCGCTACCCAAAATTTTGTCGAATTTTACAAAGAACAAAACATGTTTTAATTTTTTTTTCAGATTTTCAATCACTGTAATTCGTTATAAAATGGCATTATACACTCGTCATTCATGGGAGTGCAAGAGGATAGATTACACCCTGTATATAAGGTCGTGCGTACCGTGGGAAAACAAATAGTGGTGATCAGTGCAGTACACGGTTACATTTTAGTAGTAAACTGTCATTGAGTATTTTATTGTCATAGTGCATTAATAGTGTAATAAACGAACAAGTAGTCAAGTATTTTTTTTTCAAGACGAAGTTTCGTAGCAATATGAATATGCAATGATTGACATACTCAAAAATTTTTCCAAACTTTCCGTTAAACCGGAACCGACCCTAATAATATGGGTTAGTGCCACATTTGCAGAAAAAAAAAATCTCCGCAATTTTTGCCTTCAGCTTGTCAAGTAATAATGCGTAGTATGCTCCTGTAATGGTTTTTCCTCTTTGAAGATAATCGATTAAGATATCCCAAAAAATAGTAGTCATCAGTTTCCCAGCCGAAAAAACAGTTTTTGTTCTTTTTTGGGGCTGATTACCCCTTCGCAGTACTGTTTTGATTGTATTTTTGTTTCTGGGGAATATGGTGTATCCAAGTTTCATCTACAGTAATTAACCCTTCGTTTCATGAATTTCCAAAAAATATTATTTTAAATGTTCCGATAAAAAATTAACCCTTTTCGTGGTGGAAATAAACTAATGTCAAACTCAAAAAAAAATTATTAATAAAAAAAAACACATTGTAGCAAATTTGCAACTCCATGAAAAAAATTTAAATGAGAAACTAAAGTCTAATTTAGATGAAAAGTTGAAAAACAGTTTTTGACCTTTGTGAGACAAAAATGTACACCACATTTATCACATTGGAAGTGGGTGAAACCCTCAGATCAACAAATTTATTTATTGATCTGAGGTGAAACCTTTGCAGTGGGGCAATTTGCATCTTTGACGTGTATGATCGTATTTTATCCAGTGAGCAGTTTCGTCTAACCGAACATTTTAGGGAGGAATATGTGTTGTAGGGCCTCTATGTCTTTTTGCGTCTATTTCATCTTCTACTTGGTTCGTGGAACGACTTCCACGTTTTTTTGTTATAGGTGTTCCAAACAGGCAAAGAGTTTCTGCAATTTCGATCCTAAATTGCCAAACGTTCATATCATCGGGAATTTTTTTCGTCCTTTTCGTCCTTTTATACAACAAAAAAGCGTTTATTATCGTAACATCAAGAAGATGATAAAAAAGTCTCAAATACCATTTCTTGGATCTGAGAGGTATTTTGTAACGCCCTATGTGACTATCTAGCAGGTCAACTCCCCCCATATGCCGGTTATATTCCTGTACAACATGAGGAGACGGTATTGTTATTTTCTCCTTTGCTTTTCGATCAAACCGATTTACACCATGATGAGGTAATTCCCCGAAACAAGTTGAAATTAGCGTAACTACTTTGTTATCTTTCCAAATCGTTATGCTCAAATCAACCCCATCAATGTTGGCTACTTATTCTTCTGTACTCCCTCGTGGTTTTTTCTTAAAAATGTTGTCTCGTGGTAAGGGGTTATTGGGAATTCTGTTTCGACGGATTGTTCCTAACATGTAGATTCCTTGTTTTGTTAGTGATGTAAATAATGGAACAGAAGAATTATAGTTATCACAATAAAGTTGATAATTCATATTTCTAGGTATTTTTCTCGCAAGTCTAGTAACAATATTGGAACTTGTTCCCAAATCACTTTCATTAGAAGCGAGTTTAGTGAACCAGTTGGAAGCTCCATTATAAATTTCGAATCCATAGGAATATCCTGATGTATCACAAAGCATGAACAATTTGAAACCCCGTTTGTGAGTCTTCATTGGGTTATACTGTTTCAAATGATGCCTTGTTTTTGTAGCACATATTTGTTCACCGATAGAAACCTTACTTTCCATTGGTATATCAGTAGTAAATAGCTTATTGAATTCTCTTATCAGTGGTCTGATTTTGTGAAGATTATCGTATTGAGGATCATCTTTTGGAAGCATAAATGTGTTGTCGTTGAAATGAAGTATGGATTTTAAACGTTCAAACTCATTTATGGTCAAAGCACTGCGAACACTGAGTATTCCTATGTCCTAGCAGCGAGTTCTTGGTAGTTTTGATACAGACATATACACACAAATACCTAAGAATTTTCGAATATCTATTGAAGAAATATTTCCGGGTTTATTCGTATTTTTCTGAACGCTGTATAAGTTTGTTTCACTGCTGATATTGTCTATAAGGTTATCAGAAAAAAAGAATTTGAAAAAGTCATATGGAGTCTCCAGATCTAAAATGTTTGTTGGAAGTTCAATATTGCCTTTGAATTTTAGGGCATCTTCATCAATTTGCAAATGTTTGTTATGCCACGGGATTGGAGTTGCCTTTTTACCGACTTTGGCAGTTTTTGAGCTATTTGCAGTAAAAGTAGATGGTTGTTCTTCAATTTCACCCTCCGCGTATTCTTCTTCAATGACCTCTTGGTAATTTTCTCCTTCGGGATCAAAATCCGGATCCGCAATACTATCATCTGAAAAATCTTCAAAATCATCTTCGCTATTATCCAAGTTATCTATAATGCAACTGAAAGTGCTTCCTTATGACCTCTCCTTTTATAAGACATGGCCAACTGAAAAAACAAATATTTATTTATTTTATAAAAAAGTCAAAATTTTGGAGAAAAAAGTCAAAAATTGTGGCGCCAATACGCAGTTGCACATACCGCCTCAACGGACTTGACAAAGTTTCATAATGTAGCAATTTTACTTCAAACATTTTGGAGGGGCCATAGCAAACTTTATATTGGCAAAATACATTGTAAAACAATTGAACTCACCTATTTCAGCCGAGCTACAGCAATTTCCACTAAAAACACAACAATTTTCACTTTTTCGGGCACTAAAACAACCGGCGTAGGAAATACATGACAGACAATTGAGGTTATACATCAACCAACATCAAGCCGGGAATGGAAAACATTTGAAGGCATTTTCCTAGCTATCATGTCAGGCGGAGAGTACCAAACATGCTACAATATGAAATAGCCACTTGAATCAAGTGGATGTATAATTTTAATGCTGGTCAAGGTGTATGTTGCAAATTAGCTAGCATATGAAATGCAGGGTTAAACGGCGCCAAACTTTGATTATTGCGCCTGAACTGCGACAACAGAGCATTCGAACACGTTTTTGACCTTACGTTAGCAAACGCAGCACCCAACGCGCGGGCAGCTTTCTCATGCCTAATTCTTCATGCAATATGTGACAAACACGTGCTTTGGACATATTCATAGCCTCTGCTATCTCCTTCACTTCAATTCGACGGTCGTCTAGCACCATTTGCTGAACTTGGGCGATGTTATCGTCAGTGGTTGCAGTTTTCGGACGTCCCGAACGTTTATCGTCTCCCAAGTTGGTACGGCCACTTTTAAATTCAGCTGCCCAAAATTTTACGGTGGTAAATGATGGTGCAGAGTATACAGCGTCCAACTCGTCTTTGCGTAGGCGTATTGTATCGATACTCGATTTTTTTAATTTTCACAAGGACACTCACATCGACTCACTCAAACGATTATCAAACAACAACTGCGCGTCCAAAATGGCTGCAATTTTGGTGAGTACCTTTCAAAAAATGCGCAAACATTCCCTAGCTTTTGTTGACGAGTGCTGCCATCTTCATGTTCAGGTCGGAAACTTTTCAGACTACCCTCGTATAGCATGAACTATTTTATTATTTTTTCAACATAGATTCATCGCTTAAGTTTGTTCTCAGCCAGGTTGCTGGAAATGCAAGTGGAAGGTACTAAGTTAGGCGTGAAGGATTGGATACAACTATCGCTGAAATTGAATATTATTGGATTATTTTTTGTATTTCCCCATATAGGACTAGTACGTCCCCAAAACGTACCGAACTCGTCCACCTAGTACCTACTGTACGTACTGGTTATGTACCACTCCCATTACCCAATCTCGTAACATACAGGACACATCATTACATAACACTCTAGACTTGATAATTAAAAAAAATATAGAGCTAAATAACAGGATCGCAGAAATGCAAAGAACACTCAAAAACTTTATAGTAACCATCACACAATATGTCGTGCACCCTCCATCGGGGATACGGGGGGATGCGGTGGCTGGTGATGTTTAACATCTCTACCACCCTCCTCCCACCCCCCGGTAGAGGGTTGATACGGCAACACATGAATCATACTTATACATAAATATACACTTTATATATATATATATGTGCCAATATGGTACAGGGGACAGCGTTCGAGCTTTGTAAGCACAAGGTCCGGCGTACAAATCCTCTCACAACATATATTTTTTTAACTTTTTTTCAATTTCATTTCCACTCATAACGTTGAAACTAACCCAATTTTTTGCAACTCATACAACCACACACACGGTAAACACCTCCATATTCACATAGCAAATACACAGAATAGCGGCAAATAACATAAAATTCCACGTACCCACACTCATAAAAATCACCTAACCACACACATATCAATACAACAAAACACACCCCATAAATATAAAACCACACCACATCACGCCAACATAAAATTCTGCCGACCCGGGCGAGGTAGGGTGCGTTCTCTTGCGGTGGGTGCGCCACAGAGCTCGTGAGTGTGGACGCGCCCCTGGCGGATTTCGCGCCCGACCTTGCCCGGGGAGGCAGACACCAACATAAAAAACATTAAAACAGTAAACACACTCAAGCCAACCCACATAACTGCCCACAAAACTCACTCACTAGGAAACCCACAAAGCAGTACACTGTACACTCATTTCTAGACCAGGTTTTTTAATTTTCAAATTTTTCCTTGAAATTTACCCATTATTATTGTATCAATCATAGCTCTGAAACACACAATGACCGTAAACTACGAAACGAAACAATACTCGTATTAACATGTAGAAGACTAGTGAAAAGTACATTACTGAAACACTTGAATCCCAGTACTTACCAAATAATGCCCAACACCAGGCAGATGCATCCCCTTTGCCCCCTCTACAGGAATGGCAAGCAGGATGTCCCCACCCCTATCTCAATAGGAAGATCTAAACATGTATATATTATTATAAGTTGTAAATAGTAGGATTAAGTGACATGTATTCAAAATATGTAAATAAATCTATTCTGATTCTGATTACGTCCGGATTAGGTAGACTCGGCGTCTTATGGACGTTTCGGATACGTCCAGTATCCGCACATTTAGACATCCTAGGTAGGTACGTTTTAGGTCCTTAAACTACCTAGACATACCAGGGTTGTACAGATGTTAGGAATCTAGACGCCCACAAAATGTCCAGGAACACCATCCATTTCTCACAACATAACCTAAAAAATCCTGAAAAAAATATTCGGAAAAACCATTTGCCGCAGAAACAAGACAACACACATCATTCCCTACAACAATACCCTCTGCTAGACTAAAGAAACAACAAAATAGTAAAGAGCCAGAAGGAAGACCTAAAATAGAAACTCGTTCCAACAAACCAGCGAAAAACTCTTCAAGAAGCCAACAATAACGTCCCTCCATCGCCGAATGTTAAATCAATGAAAACATCACAAACAAAAATGGAAAAATATGTAAGAGACTTCGAAACACAAAATATAAAAACAGAACTTTTATCAAATTTCGAGTAATGTGATGAAGTGATAAAGGCAAATAATAGAAATTTGTACATAAGAACATAAGAAGCATAAACAATATTTCGATGCTTTTTTGGGCTACCTAAATCAGCTCACCTACGATCCAGAAGTAATTGTATTTGCAGAAACCAGACAGATAGGTGATGTGAATCTGTTTAATATTAATGGATATGATAGGATTAACAATGAAGGTTCATATAATCAAAATGATGGAACAATTAAGTTTATCAAATCAGAACTAGAATATAATCATGAAATAGTTGAACTGAACCGAAAAAACAAACGCATTTATACTAAAATAAATTTCCATAATAAAAAATTACATATTCTTGCCATATACAAAAACCCTCCATATTGTACCATAAAATTCACAACCGCACTGAAAAAATTCCTCACGAGCTGTGAAACCTGTGATTACTTTGTGTTCCTTGGCGATATTAACATTGACATCTTGGATGAAACCCCACTGTTGAGTGAATTGAAATTTGTCTCCCTAATAAATGATTACACAAGGGTATCTCAAAACTCAAAGTCTGAATTATTACCAATGAAAATAAAAACCAGCCTCACTGCCACTATAACACTTTTTTACAAATAATAATCGAAAAACAAATTTCCAAAAAAAAACTTGAAAACACAACTCCGACTTGTAGACTGGAAAGAAGGTTATCAAATATCAGACGCAACATCTGCAACAAAACAATTTCTTAAACTTTTGAACACTAATATCTCAAACTGCACAAACATAATAAAACCAAAGCACAAAAAAAGAAAAATCTGGATTATCAATGCAATAATAATATCAATAAAAACTAGAGGCAAAATATGCCAAGAACCCCTTCAAAAACCTAATAATGAAAAACTAAAGAAAAACTATAACTTTTGGAATACTTATTTCATGAAAAATTAAACTAATATTTGATAAGTATTTGACAAACGTGTCATTCATAAACAATCGCTTGCTACATTTTTGCAATAGGCGAGATCACTGATTTCTGGAAAAAATACCACATTGTCCAAAACGATGAGAAAAGACGTTTGATTTTCTTCAACTTTTTCCAAAAAAATAAATTTAAAGAAATGTTTCTGTTTGAACACTGTGGAAACCGCACCAGGATGTGACGTAACAAGTTCAAAACTATCGCCGATCGCTGAGAATTTCAGAGTTGCCACGCGTTATTCGTAATACTTCTTTACAATGTATGCAAGCCGAAAAAATACTTAGTGATATAGCACTCGGTATACATACATATTATTCAAGAATAACTAAATCAAGAACAGCTATCAAATGCGAAGTCTTCTTTTCAAGATAACACATGCTGACATAAGTTCTGTTTTATTCATAGGATGAAACAAAATAATATTTTCTCAGAAGTTCCGCAAAATAGTGCCACGGGTAACTCAGGAAAATGCCAAATCAATGGACACATGACGCCAAAAGAAGCGGCAATAACGCTGTGTTCAAATGTCTCACTGAATTTGAGGGTTTTAAAGCAGGGTTTATTCGAATATTACACAATATCTTCTATAGTGGGGTGGGATAACTGAAAATTATACCAAATTATTTCACATCTGGCAACCAATGCGCCCCTTTAGAGGAGTCTAAAAAACCCGGAACACAAATTTTTCTGGCCCTCTAGCGGTGTTGATGACGTAATTCAATATGTCCGCCAAAGTTTTGTGACACGCTTCTACATTTCCCTATATAACTCGGGGTTTTGTTTTGATATTAACTTATATTGTTAGTGATTATCAATCAGGAGAAAACGCGCTTTCCAACGGTATATTTGACATCATTGTTTAGGTTCATAATATCAGAAATATTTGCAACTTTATTAAAAATTTTGTTTTTTTTACTGTTTTGCTAAATAACTTGGAATCAGTTACATGTAGCTGAAAACGTGTCCCATACCCACTTTGTCGGTATATATGACTTTTATTTCATCACAAACAGTTGCTGAAAATTTGCCAAAACGATGTAGCGTTGCAGAGCGAGTCTTTATGGCAACAATGTAATTTATATGAGTTCCGAATAGTAATAGAGCGGCTTTATAACTGTTTGAGAAGCAAATGTAATTAGTATAATATTGATGTATATATAAATAAATTCTAGATTTTTTAGAGGGAATTTTTCAATATCGTAGCTCCCCTCGAAATTAAAATTTTTGGGGGCAACTTCAAAAATCCAATAATAAATCAAATGGATTAAATAAATAAGATTCCATTCAGTAATATTAAATGTGTGTTTTTTTTCGGGCAGACGTTGTGTGAGGAACTTCACCGTGCAAAGGAGATATTGCTTACGTCTACCTCATAGGAAGACAGAAATTATCCAATCATGTCAATGAAGAGGGAGCATGAATTGGTTGATGCTACACCTGACCGAGGTGGCTCCGTTTGTATGGGACCTGTGTTTGTTATGCCAGAAGCATTCAAAAGAGCGCTTGATCATTCGCAAGTATGAAGGTTATTTAACAATGGCGAAGAATCTTGCAATTTTTGCTGAACATGGTGAGTGCTATAAGAAATTTGGATCAGTTGGACGATGGAAGTGGCCTTTCACAAACACTACTAGCCCATGCAGCAAAATATCACAAATCTTACAAGGGAGGCAGAAATACTATCTGCTGAAAAGAAACAGAAAGGACGTCCTTATTGCTTAGACCAAACTCCATCTACATCAAAATTAACAAGATCATCATATTTTGTTCAGATGTGAGAAAGGTGTGTCTGTTTTGTGATTAAGGAGAAGGTAGAGACAAACTTGTGTGACTGCATCCACGCTGGGTATTGGGCCTATGATTCATAGTCATGCTCTAAAAGATGAAAAACTGTTGAAGGAATTATCGTTAATAGATTTTGTAGCATTAGAAGCCAAATATCACAAACTATGCTATACTCGCTTTCTAACACGTGCAAGAGCTGCTGAACGTTCTCGAAGAGAAGATTACCATAATCCTGAAGAAGTTGTTTATGATACAGTTATAACGGAATTAGTTCAATACATGCAGGATTTGTACTTCTCCAGTGTCTAAACTTTCTTATCTTACAAAATTGGGGTCTCAGCGCATGATGTACATGGGAATACAAACCGACGAAAAGAATATCAATAGAATACGTCTTAAGGAACAACTATTAGCATTTATACCTAATACCCAGCGTGGATGCAGTCATAAGTTTGTCTCTTCCTTTTCCTTCATCACAAAATAGACACACCTTTTTCACATCTGAACAAAATAATGATGATGTTGTTGATTTTGATGTAGATGGAGTTTGGTCTGAGCAATGTGAACGTCCTTTATGTTTCTTTTCACCAGATAGTATTTCTGCCTTTTGACTGTAATATTTGTTCCTGCAAGATTGGTGATATTTTGCTAGTGTTTGTCAAATACCACTTCTACCGTCCAACTGAAAATTGCAAGATTCTTCGCAATTGTTAAATAACCTCCATACTTCCGAATGATTGAGCGCTCCGAATGATTCTGGCATAGCAAACACAGGTCCAATACCAACGAAGTCACCACTGGGTCAGTCGTAGCATCAACCAATTCATGCTTCCTCTTCATTGACATGAGGTAGACGAAAACAATATCTTCTTTACACGGTGGAGTTCCTCACACAACGACTTCCTGAAAAAGAAACGTTTAGTATTACTGAATGGAATCTTATTTATTTAATATATTTCATTTATTATTACATTTTTGATTTAAAAAAATACCCCCTAAAATAGCTGGAATTTATTTACATATACATCAAAATTAAAATAATTACATTTGATACTTAAACAGTTATAAAGCCGCTCTATTACTTTTTGGAACCCATATAAATTACATTGTTGCCATAACGACTCGCTGTGCAACGCTAAATTATTTTGGCAAATTTTCAGTAACTGTTTGTGATGAAATACCGTTCAAAAAGTAATTTTCTAACAAACAATTTTCTAACCTAACAAACAAACAAAAAGTCTGGAACACGTTTTCAGCTACATGTAACGGATTCTAAGTTATTTAGCAAAATGTTTCGAAAAATCAAAATAAAAACAAAATTTTTAATAAGTTACAAATATTTCTGTATTTGTACCTAAACAATTATGTCAAATATACCGTTGCAAAGCGCGTTTTCTGCTGATTATAATCATTAACAATATAGGTTAATATCAAAATACAAACTCGAGTTATATAGGGAAAAGTAGAAGCGTGTCACAAAACTTTGGCGGCCATATTAATTACGTCATCAACGCCGCTATAGGATCAAGAAAATTTGTGTTCCGAGCTTTTTGGGCTCGTCTATTCATGTGATATCTGAATCCAAAAGGGCGCATTGGTTGCCAGATTTGAGGTTTTTTTCAGCTATATCCCAACCCACTACTAGGAAAAACTATGCATACATAATATTTTATCATTATATTTCAACTTCAAGCACATATGAAGCAAATTTGTGAGTTTGTGATCTCGCCTATTGAAAATTTATGCACGGCGTGGAGAAAATATGTGTGGCTTTTCTGTTCTGTTCATTTGGAAAGCTAATACAAAATAATGTAATCAACACGCACGCAAATGGTTTTAGCGGACATCACCTTCATATTCCGATACATCCGCTAAAGCCTCACTTGTACTTGTTCCATGAACTACTATTAATGTAGAACAAACCGGGGAGAGTTTTATTGGGTGTCTTCGAAATGACATTGATACATCCGCTGATCTGATGAAGAAGGAAATAATCTCAAAATCATATCCACAACATTTATTTACTCTAAATAATCAAGAGAGAGGGGGACATGTTTCGGTACCAGACGGAACCATTTTCAGCTAATGTTAAAACATTATGGAGAGGAAAAGTTAAAAACTACAATTATGTAATACATTAAAAGGTATTACATAATAGTAGTTTTTAATTTTTCCTCTCCATAATGTTTTAACATCAGCTTGATTATTTAGAGTAAATAAATGTTGTGGAGACGAAATTCCGGCCAAACCCCCTTTTTTTTTAAATTTTGAGATTATTTTCCTCTTCATCACCAGCACTCCACTTTGAAATATAATGGATTTCTACCAAAGATTATCCGCTGATTTACCTTTGTTGATTTGGCCGAATGCCAGAAGGTTTATTTGGCACATTTTGAAAATTGATTGTGAAGCCAAAATGAGTTTTTTGTTGAAGTTCTGGAATCTTTTTTTTCTTTTAGGTATGGTAATATTGAGTTTGGTGACGGAACAATGTATGATCCTATTTGTGCTTTCAATCAAATGGCTCGCAGTGAACTCGAACAAGGTAATAATTTTATCGTATCTTTTGGAAAGGCTGTTGAGATTGGCGAAGAAACTGCACAGGCAACCAAGAAAAATGTCTTTAAATACCCAGATCCCGGAGCTCATGCTGTCGGAATTTGGATGAGAGCCGTATACGAAGGAGTGAAATTAAGATCCCCAATTGACTAGAAGACTGAACTGATGTCATTTATTGATACAAATAAATTATCTGTATTCTTCGGAGTATGACTTTAAATTATTGTGTGGTAGAAAAAATAAAGTTTTGAACTGCAGATGCAGGAAACCATAATGGATTATACTTCAGTACATCGCAGAAAGGTACATAAATGATGAATATGAAATGGAACTGTGACATGTTGAGAAAAAAAAACATACAAGATTTTCTATAATTTCTACTTAGAAAACGTTAAAATTGATGATTAAAGTGACCGTCATCTATACAGGGTGTATCTTAAATGATGTCATTAATTTAAGGTGGTGATTCCTTGTCATATTTTGCGAAAAAAGTTCATATAAACGTATGTCCTAACTTGCTTCGTTTTCGAGTAACGGGGTGTCAAAGTATTGATAAAAAATCGGTTTTTCAGGAATTATTCAAAAGACTTTTCGCCGATTTTGATGAAACTTGGTGTATTTGTTAGCAGTAACAAGGGGCTTCTTTCCAAGAAGTAAGTTTTTGAATTTCAATACATTGTACGCTACTGTTTTTCGCCAAGTTTGATATTATTTGAAATAGCTAAACTTCATCGAAGCAAAGTCAGTGGCGTAGAAATAGGGGTTACACATCATTAAAGTTCAAAAATTTACGTGAAAAATATTTTTTTTCAGATATTCGTCGCCATTTGATCAAACTTTTGGAATGGAAATCTGTTTGGCTATCAGATGGAAGGAGTATTCAAACTGCTAGTTATTTTGATTTTTCGGAGAACAGCATAGGTATTAATGAAAAATAATCAAATCTGTTGCTCAAAATGAGAACCTCGACTTGCAATACAAGCATCAAATCTTCTCCTCATCGACTGCCTCACACGTTCAAAAACTCCCTGGGTGTTGCGTATGATATTAGAATTATTCACAATTATATACCTCAAGTCATTTACATCGACAACTGGTGTCGCATAAACAAGCGATTCGAGATATCCCCAAAAGATATAATCCAGAGGGTGCAAGTCTGGAGATCTTGGTGGCCACGGTTGAGGTCCCCCACGACCTAGCCACTGGTGAGCAAAAGTATCTTTAAGATATTCACGAGCGGTCACACTGAAATGAGCAGGTGCCTCGTCGTGCATAAACCACATTATTCGTCTTACTAGTAAAGGTACATCCTCTAACAGACCTTGCAATGTTTCTTCTAGAAATTGTCTATACGTCACACCATTGAGTCGAGGAGAAAGAAAATGCGGCCCTATGAGATAATCACCCAAAATTCCCGCCAAGACGTTCACCGAAAACTCCTGCTGAAATCCACTTTCTACAGCAGCATAGGGATTCTCGTAGTCCCAAGAATGATTGTTATGAAAGTTTATGATGGCATCCCGTGAAAAACTTGCTTTTTCTGTGAATGAAACTTCAGACGTGAGATTGGGATTGTTTACAATTTTTCGAAGGAACCACTGAGAAAAATATCTCGGTAACAGTGCCTGCACCCGTTGTATGTGGTATGGATACATTAAATTTGTATGCAAAACCTTCCAAACACTTCGATGACTGAAATTTAACTGTGAAGCTGATTTTCGGGTACTTGTTGAAGAATTGCCGTCAACTTCTTGACTGTCCTCGGTCTACCAGGACGACCAGCCTGTTTATTTAAAGATCCAGTTTCGCACAGTCTAACATGTAATTTGGTGAAAGTCCTTTCTGCTGGAATATCTCTGTTAGGATATCGTTCTCGATAAAGTCGACGGGCTTCTGCAGCATTTCCATCTGCAAGTCCATAAATGAAATGCATTTGTGCTAATTCGGGGTCGTTCATTTTTACTTGATAGAATACGATCGTGTTTGCACGCTCAAACAATTTCACGATACTAGCGACTTCTACTGTGGTAAACGATCAGAATTATCTTATCGCTGGTATTCTATTTAGATTCTACGAAAAAAAAATATCTTCTAAAAAATTGCTCAATTAATTTTTCCCTCTAAAAATTAATGTTATTTCGGTAATAAATGTCATTAGTTATGTCAACCTTGTCGGGTTTGAGAGGTTATCGAATCAAAAGTAAATAATTTGTATCTCTTATTTTAATACAAATTCAATTTTTACTTTGATTCGATGTTTAGCTATTTCAAATTTACGGCATTCCAAGAAAATTGTATTTTTAATTGCTCAATCTGATAAATATCAAATTTAGATGAAAACAGTGGCGTACAATGATTTTACCATAAACATCAATCAGTTAACTCTCTGCACAACCCTCTGGACAATAATGACACCACCGTTAGGGGAAGTAATTATTCAAGAAGTTGACGGCAATTCTTCAACAAGTATCCGAAAATTATCTTCACAGTTCAATGTCAGTTATCGAAGTGTTTGGAAGGTTTTGCATACAATTTTATGGTATCCATACCACAAGCAACGGGTGCAGGCACTGTTACCGAGAGATTTTCCAAGACAATTGGACTTTTGTCAGTGGTTCCTTCAAAAACTTGTAAATAATCCCAATTTCACGTCTGAAGTTTTATTCACGGGATGCCGTCATAAACTTTCATAACAATCTTTCTTGGGACTAGGAGAATCCCTATGCTGATGTAGAAAGTGGATTTCAGCAGGAGTTTTCGGTGAATGTCTGGGCGGGAATTTTTCATCCATAGGTGTGACGTATGAACCCTCTGGATTATTTCTTTTGGGGATATTTGTAATCGCTTGTTTATGCGACACCAGTTGTTGTCGATGTAAATGACTTGAGGAATATAACTATGATTAATCCTAATTATAATTATGATTAATCCTAATGTCATACGCAACACCCAAAGAATTTTTGAACGTGTGTGAACGTGACTTGGTTGTATTAGTGAGCCTCTGAATTACCTAATCAATCTTTGTTTTGAGGAAGGAAATTTCCCAGATAACTTCAAACTGGCAATAGTTCAGCCACTTTACAAGAAAGGAGATCCGAATGATTTTGTTAACTACAGAGCAATAAGTATCTCTAAATTATTTGAGATGGCAATTAAGGATCGGTTAACCAATTACTTACTTAAGTACAAACTCTTAGCGTCCGACCAACATGGTTTCTGCAGTAACAAAAGTACAGAGACAGCACTATCTGAGTTCAGCGGTCGGATCATTTCAAGTATTGACAAAAAAATGTTTGCTTTGGGCATTTTCATTGATTTCTCGAAAGCTTTCGACCTAGTGGATCATCGATTAATCACTGCCAAATTAGAGAGATATGGAATAAGAGGTTTGCCTTTAACTTTAATCGAGTCATACCTCAGTAAAAGAAAACAAATAATAAGAGTCAATAACATTTTCTCTGAAGGAATGGATGTAGAGCAAGGTGTGCCGCAAGGTTCTGTCTTAGGTCCTCTACTTTTCAACATTTTTGCTAACGATCTCATTCTCTATATTCAAAGGGTTCAGAATGTTCATGTTATCTGCTATGCAGATGACACGAATATTTTGGTTGTTGACAAGGATCTCAATAAGCTGAAAACTACTGCTGAAGCGGTATTTGCCAATATTGTAAAATGGTCCAAAAATAATAACCTACAGCTGAATCATCGTAAAACAATATCTGTTGTTTTTGGTAATGGCAGGACTGATGAAATCAAACTTTTTGAAGGTTCCAATGATGAAATAGTAAGTAGTAAATCAGTGAAACTATTGGGGGTTACCTATGATAGGCAACTTCACTGGGATTGTCATATTGATTGTTTGTGTAAAAAATTACAGAGTAGCTGTTATAGTCTGAAATTTATGAAGAACCACTGTAGTGAGTACACACTACTGTCATTGTACTATGCAAATTTTCATTCCCATATAAAGTATGGAGTTTTGATCTGGGGAAATTGTGCACATGTGAATAGAGTATTGGTACTTCAGAAATATGCGATTAGAATTCTTGCTAGTATCGATACTAGAACGAGCTGCAGAGATTATTTAAAAAATTCAAAATCCTAACTGTTGTAAGCTTATATATACTGGAAGTTTGTACATACGTCTATAAAAATAAAAACAAGTTTTTGAATACTGTTGAGAAGCATAACCATAATACACGTTTCAAAGGCCAACTACAACCTGAGAATCACCGGACTACGCTGTACCAAAAAAGTTTTTTTTTACTGGCTGTAAATTATACAACTCTCTTGATGAGCATATTAAAAGCTCCCTCAATTTAAATATTTTCAAAACAAGACTGAAACAGCAGCTAGTTCAGAAGGCCTGCTACACTATAGATGAGTACTTAGTATAATTTGTGTTATGTTCGCGATATATGCAATTGATTTGATTTGTATTCAATATAGCATACTTATATATACGACTGTCTCTCTTGTTGTCTCTTGTGCATTCACGTCTTCTACCTTTTTATGATATATTGTCCGAAAAGTATGTTCCTGCAAAGATGAATTTCTCAATTTTTATCATATATTTTAATCTAATGGTATGTATTTTATTTTATTTTGTTTTGATGTTTAATTTATTTTGTTTTGATGTTTATTTGTGACTTGTCATAAACATGCATCTGTCTTTGGTCCTTGTGATTGAATTTATATGTATATTTTATGATAAATAAATTGATTGATTGATTGATTGATTGCATGTCGAGGTTCTCATTTTGAGCATCTGTTTGAATAATTTTTCATTAATATCCATGCTGTTCTCGAATAAAACAAATTGACTAGCAGTTTGAATACTCCTTCCATCTTATAGCCAAGCATATTTTCATTTCAAAGTTTGTTCGAATGGCGTCTGGAAAAAATATTTTTCACATACATTTTTGAATATTAATGATGCGTATCCACCATTTCTACGCCACTGACTTTGCTTCGATAAAGTTCAGCTATTTCAAATGATATCAAACTTAGCGAAAAACAGTAGCGTACAATTATTTTTACCATAAATATCAGCCAGGTAACCCTCTGCGACGCCAGTGATATTAAAATTCGAAATCTAATACTACTAACAAATAAACCAAGTTTAATGAAGATCGACTAAAATAATTTTGAGTAATTCATGAAAAAACTATTTTTCATTAAACCTTTGACACCCCGTTACTCGAAAATGTGGCAAGTTAGGACATACCTTGAATTAATGACATCATTTAAGATAAAATGAATGTCGATTATTTGTAAGCGCAAAACGTGAGAACGGCTGGACCGATTTTTAAAAAATGCTCGTAATAGCCCAAGGACGGTTGATATGGAAAAAAAATAGAAAAGTTGCCCGGAAATTGTAAAATTCGGGCATATAAGAAATTTGGCGAAAAAAAAAGACTATCAAGTCATTTATTCCAAAGAGGAATTAGCTGAGGTTTTTAGGGAAAAAACGGATTTTTAGAAAAGTTACTGGAAATTTCTTTGTCCTGGAAAAGTTTTCAGGAATATGTAATAAAAATGAATGTCTGTTTGTGTTGGTAAGCTCATAATTCGAGAACGGCTGTACCGATTTGGCTAATATTTTTCGGGAAAACGGGATAACGGAAAAATGGGATAACGAAAGAACGAGATAAAAGGAAAATGGGAAGCGGGCAGAGTCAAAGGCATAACCTAGATCGAACAACACAAAAAAATAAATTCTACGCATACGAGAGTTTTCAGGAAAATTTTTTAGGGAATATAGAAATTTGAACAGGACAACGTCTGTAGGGTCAGCTAGTTTCAAATATTAGGGGATGTGTCAATACTCCGTTTGTTTATTTCGAACTGATTAGGTGATTTGCTTTTTAAACACAGTATTTTGTTGATTGTTTCGAATAAGTTTTAAATATGACTGAACAAGGTTATCCGAAGTATAATCAAATAATCTACATGAATTAGATTCTATCATGTTTGTTGAGTTTTTTCGAACTGTTGCTTTTTTATGCAAACATTTCTTATGACAATGTATCTTATTAAAAAAATATTACGGATTTCTAAAAATGAAAATATACTAGAGAAAGCGATGACAATCTGTAGCGAATGATGGAAAAGAAAAAAGTATTGGGTGCGGAGCCATAAAGCAATAAATCATCAAATATCATCGAATTTGCTTTAACGAGTGGCAAATACAAAGATATAGCTCGTGAGAATGGTTCGCAAATTGGATCATCAAATGACCGCGAATCGTTCCACATACATTTCCGTACAGCGAAGAAAAATATCAACCACATCAAGGGATTATTGAAACCGCACACCTATTGGTGGTTTTTCAAGGATCTACTAACTGGACAATGCCAGTTACTATTACCGGTAAAACAAAATCTTCGATCTGTGAGTCGAAGGTTTTTACAAAAGAAACATATCCGTAGGCGTATCTTTGAAAAATAATGACTTAATCCAAGAACGCAAAATTATGCTATGCTGGTCAGGTATCTCACCCAACTCAATCAATTCCCGAAAGATCTGTCCACCTTACATATTGGTTGTGATACGGACAAAACTATTATTTTTATTTATTGATATTGTTACGAAACTGGGGACCATGACTATTGAAATACAGAACTAATTAATGTCTGTTTATTTCCACTTCACAATTACACAACACAATACTGTACTCTGACAATAATAACTCAATTACTCTTTACTAGAGCTCATCCAGTATTGAAACGACCACTTTGGCCTTCCCCCACCTAACAACCAATTTTTATCAAAGATACCCGAACCATTGTCTAACTATGGCTATTAATAGAAATTTAATAGGCGTACCAAATTATTTGGTATAGGCGATTCACGAGACGTAGAGAACTTACACTCCTATAACTTTCCTAACACTCCTATTTCTTTTTCCGCTACTGAATAGTACTTACCACTTGGCATTTTGGCAAGGTAACGAGTAAACTATTGCAAAGTTGAATAAATAACTGCACTACCTATTTATTAATTAAACAAACCTAACCTTTCAAACGCTGCATGGCAAGACACTGGTGAAGATTCGCCGTAGCACAGCAAATCGTGTCCACTCGTGTTTTCCCCCTCTCTACCTACCAAAGGGTCGTTTCAATACTGGATGAGCTCTACGAAAATATTGCGTACTCCAACTGATCAAACAAATAACTGACTGTCTCGCCGCATCCGCCATCGCTTATATAGGCCATTCATGCTAGTATATTTACGTCGAGTGCACACTGGAGAATTGTTCGGCGTAATGTTACGCTGACTTCTTGGAATCTGCAGGAGGTTGGTCGCTACCTGCTCGGGGTTTGTTCACATAGCACATTCCCATATCTAATTGGCAGCATGTGGCGTAATGCGGCAGTGGCGTAGTTGATTCGTATTACTACCCCGCTCCTGTTTGTTCGCTACAAATTTTTCAATCGATTTTAATAATTATAGTAAGGATCAATCGATTTTAAACTGACTTGCCGATAAGCTAGATACTTCAAACTTTGAACATAGTTCAGAACTGGATGACAATGCAATATTAACTCGCTCTCTTGTCTGGCTGTTTGTTAGTTTTTCAGTAATAATAATAATAGTAAGAAGCAATCCATTTCAAACTATTTTCCCGATGAGCTAGAGACTTGAAACCTTAAACATAGCTCAGAAGTGGATGACAATGCAATATTAAACTAGCTTTCTTGTCTGTCTGTATGTAATAATAATAAGAGTAAGGAGTAATCTATTTTAAACTAACTTCCCGATGAACTAGACTTTAAAACATAACTCAGAACTGGATGACAATGCAATATTAACTCGCTTTCTTGTCTGTATGTTTGTTTGTAATAATGATAAGAGTAAGGAGCAAATTAGATAAATAATATGACCAGTAGCTGACCCGACCAACGTTTTGTCTCAATTTCTATATACCTTGAATTTTATTTCCTGAAAACTCTCCTCTGCGTAGAAAGTCTTTTTTCCTATGTTTTTCTTTGTGTTGTTCCATTAAGGTTATGCTTTTGACTCTGTCAGCTTCCCATTATCCCGTTTTCCTCTTATCCCATTTTCCCGTTATCTCGTGTTTTCCAGTTTTCCCGTTATTTCCCGATATCCCGTTTCCAATATATATATATATATATATATATATATATATATATATATATGTATAGATTCCTGAAAACTTGTCCACGACCAAAGAATTACGCCTATCCATCGCCCGAATCGTGTTATGGTCTTCACAAATTCCAAAGAAAAAAGTACTTTCAAATCCAATAACTTTTATTCCCCTAACAACCTTATTCGGATTATTACGAACATTAAAAAAATTGGCAAATCAGTCCATCCGTTGTTTTAATCAAATAAAAAAAAAACGTACCTGACCGAGATTCGTATCCGCGATCTTGCTTGGTAGGCTTACATGAAACCGCTCTGCTAATTCGATCTTAGTGATAGCTGAGCCGACAGACCTTTGGTTGCCCAAATATCTTATATTCCAGAATTTTCCGAGCAACTTTTCCAATTTTTCCGTAAAAACCATCCTCAGGCTATTACGAACATTTGAAAAGGATTAGCCAAATCGGTCCAGCCGTTCTCACGTTTTGCGCTTACAAATAATCGAGATTATTTTTTTATACACGCTTTATCAGCTTCACCTGTGTGAGTGGGTGTGTAGGTGTGTGTATGTATAAATGTGAGGTAATGGAATCTTTGAAATTAATTTCCAGCCACTTCCAGACGTCCGAATTATTTGATATTTTGCACACGTATTGCGAACCGATGACAATATAATAATTTCATAGCTATGACCTGGTATTCTCACCAAGATCGCCAGAAATAAATAATTTACATTTCAAAGATATGGGAGTCCGGTCCTGACTAGAACCTGGACAGCCATGTGAAAAATCGCTCCAAAGTTAATTAGTAATTTAAAATCGTTATCCAGTCCGAAAGAGGTGTTGTACTCCCCAAGGGTGGAGAACGATACCCTATTGAAGATTGAACCTACAAACAACCTAGTAAAAATCAAAACCCGCTGGAAATTGTAATCTGGCCTGCAAGGAATCGGTGCTTGCAGGGATCGGTTCTCTCTCTCTCTCTCTCTCGAGCCGTTCTACTGGAAGTACTGGGCACTTTGCTTGCCTTCATTGGAGATGACCTGATCAAAATCCCAGCTGTATGTTCTCTATTATCAGCTAGAACCAAAAAGAATGATCACTCAAGTGAACATGCTCCTGACAAATAACAGAAAAAGGAGATATTCCCTATACTCCCACTTAAATCCAACTATTCCTCCTACTGCATTTCGTAGAAGTTGCAGAATCGTAGTCCCTAATGCCTCAGCTTGAAGAAATACTCAAAATTTCGAACAAGTTTGAACAACTGTCATCCATGTCAGAAGGTGAAATGCTCGCAATTTTGCTTCAGTTCAGGAGCGGAATCAGCTCTGAAATTATAGTAATAGTGATAGAAGACCCCGAGTTAAAGATATGGGGAATGCACTGATCGTTCTCAGCATAATTTACATTTCAAAGATATGGCGAATGCACTGGTAAGTCTCAGCACATTCGCCACAATTTAATAATAACCTCCATCTTTTTTAGTCTTTGTAGCAAGACGGGCTGAAAAGTTGAAAATAAATTTATAGTTTAAAAAAACTAAAAAAAAACACGTTTATATAGCAATAAGGACTGAAATG
Source organism: Gonioctena quinquepunctata (assembly GCA_018342105.1). Lineage (NCBI taxonomy): Eukaryota > Metazoa > Arthropoda > Insecta > Coleoptera > Chrysomelidae > Gonioctena > Gonioctena quinquepunctata. The sequence goes on from JAFIRS010000216.1 coordinate 595,317, forward strand.
TTGAAAATAAGAATAAAGTCATTGACAAACATTTTTCTCTTATGTAAAAAAAGCGTGGGTTGCTTGATATTAGTAATCTTAATATCATTATGAAAAGTGAGTAAAGAGCACCCCACGCTTTTTTTACATAAGAGAAAATTTTTGGTCGATGACTTTATTCTTATTTTGAACATTTTAGTCCTTATTGCTATATAAGTGTGTTTTTTTAGTTTTTCTTAACTTTAATTTTATTGAAAAAGAGAGTTGGCGGCAGACTAGAATTTTCAAATTCTAGAAAAAAATATCCTCGGGCAGGGATCGAACCCACGATCTCATGATTACTAGTCAAGTGCTCTCCCAACTGAGCTACCAAAGATGTACGTTCGCATCTGCGATTGGGATATCGCTTTCTAGAATTTAATGTTAGTGTGTTTAGGAAAGTTATGAGGTGGAAGGGAACTCATTCGCTGTCAAGCGAACCTTTCACCTTGCGTCGCCGACAATTTGCGATTTTCAGCAGGGATCTCCGACCATTGAACAATTGAGCTGAATTTGAAAATTAAGAAGGGAAACTTGTATCTGTAATGTATAATGTAAAAGAGAGTTGGTGGCGTGCAGACAATAATTTTCAAATTCTAGAAAAACATATCCTCGGACAGGGATCGAACCCACGACCTCAAGATTACCACCTCATAACTTTCCTAAACACACTAACATTAAATTATAGAAAGCGATATCCCGATCGCAGATGTGAACGTACGTCTTCGGTAGCTCAGTTGGGAGAGCACTTGACTGGTAATCATGAGGTCGTGGGTTCGATCCCTGCCCGAAGATATATTTTTCTAGAATTTGAAAATTCTTGTCTGCACGCCGCCAACTCTCTTTTACATCATACATTACAGACACAAATTTCCCTTCTTATAATTTCATTTTTATATAGATAAATGTACCGCAATGGCAAATAAACATCTATCTATCAATTCTAAACGAAGTTTCCGATGAGCTGGAGACTTGAAACGTTAAATATAGCTCAGAAATGGATGGCAATGCAATATTAACTCGCTTTCTTTTCTGTATGTCTGTAATAATAATAATAGTAAGGAGCAATCGATTTTAAACTATTTTTTCGATGAGCTAAGACTTTAAACATAGCTCAGAAGTGGATGACAATGCAATATTAAGACTATCTGTTTGTTTTTTGTCATCAATTTTCTATTTCATGCGCCCCACGTTTTGTGTTTTAAATCTTTAATTATTTTCATAGCTATTAAAAACTCACAATCTGGGTGGGGTTAGCAATCTGTATGGGGCTAGGAAAAATTATTTTATACTTTTAAGTTCGTTTTAAAAACGTGGTATGTTAAAAAAATATTCAAATAATAATTTTCTTGTTGACTCTTTATTCTTGTATATATTTGGACAAGTTTAATGGTCGTCATTTTCAAAACAGTCCCTTTCTCAATCGTCGAGAAATTTCCTATTAATGATTTGAATATTTTTTTAATTTTTGACATTCGATTTTGTCAAAGATTGAACACAAATATTATAATAAAAAGGGGTTACCTGCAATTTCTTTTTTTGGGTCTTTATTCAAAATTTGTAACAGGAAATCATTTAATTCATTCCTATTTGTGTTCTCACAAACAAACTCATATCACTTCCAAGTTCAAGAGTATTTTCGTCATATGCCTCAATCGTAGTTGAGGTAAAGTTAATTATTCGCTTATTCCGTTTGTTCCTCACGTATGATGGCGTAAGAAATGAAATCAAAAGTTCTTTATGTAATCACTTTGTAATCGATCCGCGATAGTGAACGGTATTCTATATGTGAACTTTAGATACAATACATTTACACACACACAATCGAACGATTTCTTGGATAATATTACATGCCACTTCCGATTACGACGGAAGTGGTCATTTCAAATGAATGCTATTCTCCAGTATTTGTTTCTATACGGAGATGATTGGAATTCCCCTCATCCGAATTCAATTCTGCTACAAAATTTAATTTGGCCATAGAATATACTCTTCTGGTAGTATTCGTTATTTCCGTTCTCAACCGTTTTCCTTATATCCACATATCTCCTCCCAGCGAACACAAAAACATCTCAGATATGTTAAAAGTACGAGATTTTGAGACATTGAACATCCACTGCGATGTTCTGTTTATACATGAATAGAACTTTAATAGAACAGCCAATGTCCGCCGCAGATGGCGAATTTCAGGATGTTCCTGGGATGTCACAAAAAGAACTTGTCCTAAGTTTTTCTGATAGACACAACAGAACATTCCCAAAACGTTTTGCGCACATTAAATCGCTGTAAATAAAACATTTTTAGAGATCATTTTCTGAAGCCTTTTGTTATTTATTTGGACATCCCATTTGAAATGATTTTTTTTTTCAATTTTTATATTACCAGGAATGCATCCCTTTTAGGATGTTTATCATGTAATATAAATGGAGATTCTTCTTGAAAAAATAAACTGTTTAAAATTGTTTTTAACCGCCAACTCAGTTGCAAAGCAACCCTCGGAAGTCAGAGACTTGTGAGAGTTATGAAGACGGGGACCTTAGCTTTTTAAGTGTCATCCGAAGCACTACTCGGCTGGTAATCGTGGACAGTCCGAAGGATTGATATCTAGGTACCAAGAATGTCCGGTTGGTCACTTATCTCCTCCCGCTCAACGAAACTACAGAAATACATTTTTATTTCAGTAGCCGTGTCGAGAATCGAACTCGAACCATCTGGACATCAGCCAGCGCCTCTACGCTCACGGCCACCAGTCCAGTTGCTCACGGCCACCAGTCCAGACACATTCTGAGTGAAACTTTTCCATTAATTTATTCTGCGTTAGGGCGATAGTGTTGATGTGATGTGATGAAAAATAAAATATTTTTTATAACAAGGTTTTTATATTTCTTAGGGTACTGGACATTAAGATTTCATCTCAGGAAACCGATTCGATGTGAAATACACTAACCACCAATTTTGATGAAAATTGCTGTATGATTAGATATTTTCTTATATATAATTTCAATTGTATCACCGGGAAGGAAGATTTAGTTGAAATTATATTTGGAAAAATATTCATTTCCACAGTGTTCCTTCAGTTTTATCACAAACCGTATTCTTCTATTTGAAGAGTCAATATATTTCAGTTCGCATAAGTCTGTTGGAAAACATGAGGAGTTGTTTTTTATTTTCCAACTCCTCATAATCTGAAAACTAACAAAATTCCCAAGGGAAAAATGTATAAAGAAAACAGATCGTTTTTTTCAAGAATTTTGAACATGTCATTACAGATTCGAATACCCTATCAAAAAATACACATTGTATGCTTTTGAGGTTATATTATGTTTCTGGACTATTCTAATACATTTAATTCATGTAGTACTTACTTTATTACTTATACTTAAAATATAAGAATGTTGTTTCTGTCCTGTGTAAAATAGGAGACATTGGTATTGAAATAAAGGAATACAAAATGAAATAAATAGTTGAAAGTGAGGGGTCGAAAAATATATATATTCTAAGATTTAATTCACATGAAATTTTCATCTCTTTGTTGTGCGAAATTTACGAAGGGCAACTGATTTTTTTTTATTATTCCGACTTAATATCTCGGAATTAGCTAATTCTGACTTAGTAAGTCGGAATTCCGACTTAGATCTCGGAATTTTGGTTCGTCCCGTATGCCAGGGTTATCTACCGGATTAGGAAAGGATAGGTAACAAAGTTCCGTTAGAAGTACGGAAGTTGAACAATAATTCCTCATTGCGTGTAGCGGTGTCATTCATATGCACCCCTTCTATGATTATTCATAGTTCACCTGCTCATAACGAACCCTTCCGGATGACTCACATTTTTACTGAATTATTGGATAATGTAACAACTGTGAGTACAATGAATGCATGCAACGATGACTAATTATTTTTAATCATTACCTCTAATGGCACGCTAGTCACCAAATATTTTGGAATGGGAAAATTTCAACTGGAGTTTTCTTACTCATAGGATATTTGCTCAACAAATCTACCCAAGAAGTGTGTAGCCCTCAAAGGGCAATAAGTATAGTGTTTTGTTTTTTATATATAAACTCCACGTAATGACTGATTTTAGTTGCATGAAATCTGGACAGAATCGAATCTACAAGTGTTTTTACACACGCTTTATTAGCTTCACCTGTATGTATGTATGTAACGGAATCTTTGAAATTAATTTTCACCCACTTCCAGACATCCGAATCATTTGAAATTTTGCACATGTATTGAGAACCGATGACAATACAATAATTTAATAGCTATTTCATACATACATAGGGTGTTTCAAAATCCAGTATCAAGATTTCAGGGGAGTATTTTTCAGGTCAAAATAAGACTTTTTTTTCCATAAATATGTGTCCTACAAAGCGTTAAAGTTTCTTTTTTTTTCTTCGTAGTTCTGTCAGATCAAATTTGAAATATAGATTATGTTTTAGGGTTTACATCATCCAGTATGCCGAGTGATTGTGAGAATCTACAGGGAGATATTTTCTAGGGGTCAAGCCCTTTTTCGCCCTATAAACTTTTTTTAGTGCGCCGCTGGTGTATTATAACATATTTGTTTTGTTTATAATTTTTTTGCCTCTTGTAATTTTTACGCATTTGCAACCGTTATCGAAAAAAAAAGTAAAATCATTTTTTGTAATTAAAAATTTTAA